>JAUNZO010005130.1:0-154731 GCA_031894775.1 Chloris gayana | reverse complement strand
AAACGTAGCCCCAACATTTTTAAGCCCGAAGGGCATTCAATTGTCGCAGTATGTTCCTCCGGGTATCCGGAAGGCCGTCGGAGGTTGATCTTCGGTTGCTAGCCGGACTTGATGAAAACTCGAGTAACCATCGAGGAAACTCATCAACGCAGCACCAGCTGTGGTATCAACTAGCTGATCTATCCTTGCTAGTGGGAAATCATCCTTCGGGCAAAACTTGTTAAGAGTAGTGAAGTCAATGCACATTCGCCACTCGTCCATTCGGCTTTTTCACTAAGACGGGATTGGCTAGCCACGTGGTTCGGTCAATGGGGCGCACTACCTCCGCATCTAGCAGCTTCCGAACCTCCGCTTTGAGAATGGCAATTTTTTCTTCCGTCCAATCCCTCATGCGCTGCTTTATGGGTCTTACCTTCGGGTCTACGTCCAGCTCTGTGCATAGCTACACTTTTGTCAATCCCGGGGATATCCTTCGATGACCAAGCGAAGACATCAGCATTGTTTCATAAAAATCGAAGGAGCTCCGTTTCTCTTTCCTGAGATAACCCACATCCGATCCAAACGATCCGATCGAGGCGATCCGGACATAACACCACCTCCTTCGTGCCTTCCTGCGGCTGTACCTTTGGCATGTACTTAGGCGCGGCGGGAAGTTCCACGGGACTAGGAGTACCTTCGCTTTTGCCAATGACATTAATGTGACGCTGCCCGGGGCCATGTCGATTTCCAACCTCCCGGCCTCGGCCTGATCTCCATATACCGTGATGACCCCCTCCGGCCCTGGTATCTTCATACAGAGATAACCATGATGAATGATGGCCAGAAACTTGTTGATGACCCTTCGTCCTAGCAACACATTGTATGGATACACCATGTCGACTACGTCGAACCTCGATGTCCTCGGTCCGATCGCCCCCTTGTCCATTGGAACCGAGAGAATGAAACCTTCAATGTGATACATCCAAAGGGGTGAATGGGCTGTCCCCGAAGCCTTGCAGGGGGTGTACGAAGGTTGCAAGTCCGCTCGAGTGAATCCCATTTTTTCCAAGGAATTCCATAGTAACACATCTGCTGAACTGCCTCCGTCAATTAGAACTTTATGCACATCGAAGCCATGAATATTGACCCTCATAACGAAGGCATCATCGTGCGGATAAATCATTGGCCCGAAGTCAGCTGCTGAGAAGGCGATCGGCACGTCCATCCATTTATGAAGTCCAAGCGGCGGACAAGCGGCTACGTGGGACACCCGCTCGATGTATTCTCTGCGTTGTCTCTTGGATGGAAAATCTCTGCTATTTCCTCCGGTGATCATGAGGATCGTTCCCTTGGACGCTTGAGTACACGCGTATTGAGCTGGTTCTCGCCACCGGGACTTGTTGCACCACCCTTGGCCTTGACCGATGCATGTCCGGGGTTCCGCTCGTCGGAGAGACGGACGATGCCTGCTCGAGTTGCACTCGGTGATGGATAATGAGCTGGCTGTGCAGCCCCGTAGGATGAAGCATACATATATGGGACGTAAGGCATGTGAAACGGCAAGGGCGGTGGTGGTGGCAATGCCTGCGAAGGTGGCGCATAATGACTAGTGTGCGTCACGGAGCGAGGGCCTTCGTTTTGTCCCTTCTGTCTTGCCGCGCACATTGCCTTGATTTCTTCGCAATTGTTAGTCGTGTGATTTGCTCCGACCCATGAAAATAACGGAAGAAACCTTGGGGCCTGTTCCCCGAGAAATTCCTGCCTCGGCCTCCGCCTCGGCCTCCTCCTCTGTTACCACCGATTGCGAAGGCCCCTGCGATTGTTGCGAAGGATAACTTTCTTGCTGCGGAAAGTCCTGCTCTACATTATATACATTCCTCGACATCTTGTGCTGATTCCCTTCGTGCCCGAATTCATCCGGACGCTTCTCCCCCTTCGGTCGGACCGGTGACGCCAACCTGCCCTGGCGTTTTGTATATCTTCCTCGACCCTTACTTGACCTTCCAATATTCGAAGCGGGTGATCCGGAGTTTGAGGTCTTTTTTCCCCGATTCTCCTTCGTGCTTGACGGATATGAAGGCCCCTTGCCACGGATTCTATGACGATGGGTTCCGGTACATCAGCCACCGGCACTTCAAATGCATAAACCTTTTGGTGAACTGTGCCAATGTTTCCCCTTCTCTTTGACAACACGCGGCCGGATCTCCACTTGTTCAACTCTTTCGGATGAGATCCACGAAAGTGCACCGACGAGCTTTTTTAGCTGCCCCCAAGAGCTGATGGATCCAGGTGGCAGCCTTGAATACCAAGTGCTTGCTATGCCTTCCAATGCTAACGGTAGCGCCCTGGCTTTGATGGCATCTCCTCCACCAGCAGATTCAACCGCTGTGTCTCGTATCGGATGAAGAATTCTTTTGGGTCGGTCGTTCCTCCGTATACGGGAGCTTCACTCCAGCCAGCCTATGTGGCCGGACCGCCGTCCGCAATTCCCAAGTTAATGGCAACGAAGGATCTACCTCAACCTCCTGGCCCGGACCTGGAACCACGGGAAGAGCATTGTGCCTTTGTAACGGGTCCTCCCGCGGCTGCACCATTTGCCCGAGCCCTTGGTTCTGCGAAGACAACTCTCGAAAGACTTCATGAGCTAGGGCCCTTTGCTCCGGCATATTCGCTCTCTTGATAACCTCGAGTTGCTTTGTCAACAACTCCTGCGTTTTTATCACAGCTTCAAGCCTCTCCTTGTACCCTTCCTCCTGTCCGGCAAAATTTTCCATGGCTTGCTTTCTCAGCTCACGCTCTTCAACCGGTCTCCGCTGATTGTACTCGTGCTTCTAATTGGGGCTGCGAGAAGGCTTTCTTGCGCCTCCCTTCGAGCTTGCTCTTCATGATCCCTGAACGGCCTTGGCTGTTCTTCCCTTCGGGCTTGACCTTGTTCCGTTAGAAGCCCGGCATTGTCCTCCCTTCGTACTTGACCTTCACGCTCAGCCGGAAGCCTTGCGCTTTCTTCCCTTCGAGCCTGCTCTTCGCGCTCGGCGAAAGCTCGGCGCTGTCTTCCCTTCGAGCCTGTTCTTCGCGCTCGGCAAGAAGCCCGGCGTTGTCTTCCCTTCGAGCCTGTTCTTCACGCCCGGCAAGAAGCCTGGCGTTGTCTTCCCTTCGAGCCTGCTCTTCGCGCTTTCTTTCCGGCTCTGTCTTTCCAAGTCTCGACGCTCGTGCTCGCGTCCTCCGGTGTAACTCGTACCGATGCTTCACGACCTCCTTCGATCCCAGCTGAGGTTCCTTCATTGGCCACCCCTTCGGCCATGTCAGCACGTGCACCTTCCTCCCGACCAATCGTGCCTCCTAGCTGCGGTGCGGTGGAACCCGAAGGGTCACCGACCCTCCTGTTTCGGTATATCCTCCGACCATAACGTAGACCTTTCCGTTCGCTCCCCACGGACGGCGCCAGCTGTTGTGGTTACGAAGGCCACAAGCAACAAGGATTGGGCCAGCCCAAGGTGTCCCGGAGATTTTATGGGCTACGGGACTACGAAGGTCCTTGGGCTAGGTCTAATGAAGAGGAACAGAAAGATTACGAAGGCGATAGGAGTTTGAAGGGATCACGGAGGAGTCACGAAGGATTCCAACTAATATCATTTCTGTTACGGTGTGGTTACGGGGAGGCAAGATGGGCTCATGGGATGGGCTAGAGAGAGTATTTATAGTCCATACTCTCTCAACCCTAATTCTCACATGAGCCCATACAAGTTACACTTATACCCTTCCTATTCTACCCACTCTTGGGCTGAATCCCTTCTTCATATGCTTGCTCGGGCCTTGGCTGGGCCAATTCCTTCCCACCCAGTGCTTCTCCTGGACCTTGTGGTGCTTGCTCTAAGTCCTTATTGGGCCTAGTTTCCCAAACACCGCCCTAGGGTAAGGTGGGGATCTTCCCCCAACACCGCCCTCCGTACGGACAACTCGTCCGTGAGCTCGCGAAAGCAGAGCTCCTGTCGGGAGGAGGGGACGAATTTATACACTTGTTGCCTTCAATAGCGGGCACGATGACGTCACCAAGGAGACGATATTACAGGAACCCTATAATAACGGTCGAGGTGACGTCACCGACGACCGCTATTGCTGGCTGGTCCGATGAATAGCCAGCCAGCAATAGCGGCCACTAGTGACGTCATTCGGCGCCCACTATTGATGGCTGGTCCAGTAATAGCGGTCGACAGGTGACGTCACCAGCGACCGCTATTACTGTGTGACCCCATCCGTAATAGCGTTGCCTCCGATGATGTCACCTACGCCCGCTATTGAAGGGGTCTCTGTAATAGCGTTACACCATGATGACGTCGGCGATGGCACCCAGCAATAGCGTTTTTACGTGTGCCCGCTATTGCTGGAAAATGCCCCATGATATTGCTGGCTCTTTTTGTAGTAGTGAAGGTGATGCTCGTCGTGTTTGGCAACTTAACCGCGAGCTTGTTCCTCAGTGTCGTCGCGGATTTCGTCATCTCCCGGAGCTCCGTCCGCCGCCGCCGCACCCTCCACGGTGAGCAACCACCTCCGGCCGTTGGCAAGCTCACCCAACCCTACCACGTTTGTCACACCCCTATCCCAAAAGATAGTTAAGTGTGGTACGGATCGCCTTGGGAGATGATTGACGAAGCAACCATACATAGCATCACATTAACAAACATACACGATTTGCAAGTTTACATAATCAAGTCTCGATTACAACATAGAGTTCCAAATAAAAGATACATTAGGTTTGAATTTGAGTCTTACATAACCATGATCTTTGTTCGAAATAA
This sequence comes from Chloris gayana, assembly GCA_031894775.1. Classification (NCBI taxonomy): domain Eukaryota; kingdom Viridiplantae; phylum Streptophyta; class Magnoliopsida; order Poales; family Poaceae; genus Chloris; species Chloris gayana. The sequence goes on along the minus strand of JAUNZO010005130.1, from coordinate 149,956 downwards.
AGTGCGGAAGCGACTACATAACATGACGATACATAGATAACTTAAATGAACCATGCCGGCCTAGGCCATAGCTCACTCATCATGGGTCGGAGAGCTAGGGACCCATTCAATGGTCCATTCTTTGGGTTCTTCTCCATCCCACACAACCTTACCACAACAATCGCAAAACCCGGCTTGCGGGAATCCTAAAAATACACATGTAGTGGCAAAACCCGAGTATCTAGCATACTTCGCAAGTCTTACCCATCAAAATTGGTCATCTAAGACCGACGCCTAGATGCATAGGGGCTTGACCGGTTTAACTTGTCATTTTGCATAAAACGGCACCTATGCTAATTAGGTTGGCACTTTTATGACTTTAGTGAGCATACTAGCAATACAAGAATTTGCAATACAAATTTATATCAATATAAAACAGCAAGCTTCTCATTCTCTTCCTCTTACTACACATTGTAAGTTGCTCTAATCAAGTGGTACTCATTAACCGAGAGGAAGCGGCGATAATTATCGAATTATTAATCTTGCAGGAAAAAGGCCCAAATGCACGACATTCGCGAGTTCATCATAAAGCAAAACACGGGGCCACCGACCCCGAGTACACGTTACCCTTGCGACCGTTCAACAACGTGCCCAAGGCTTAACCCGTGTACTCTCCAACGGTCCTCAACCCATGCAACCACCGTGCCATACACATCACCTCTAGGTCGGTGAGATATGCGGCTCACTTTACAATTCACAAGCTACGTAGGTTTACCAATCCCCATAAGAAAGGTATGCAAGTGGTACACAACTCGAACTTGTTCGCGGAGCCACAATGGGTGTTCTCAATTTTAACCAATTCATCATATTCAAATTTAATCATAAGCCATAAGTGAGATTCCCATTCTATCGTTGACTCCATAAACATAGCATAGCATTTCTAACGAGGATATGACACCTAATCAACATAGGACATATAGGAATTTTATGCACGTGGATTTCCAATCAACGCCTACAACTTAAATGCACATTCATCATCCTTAATATAGTGGTAAAAGAAAGACATTTCAAATAATAGGAATGCACCGGGGCTTGCCTTGAGAGTGATCGAAGTTAGCACTAGCCTCACAAGCGTTGAGTGTTGCGGTTGTTTCTTCCGGCGGGATCAATTCGACGTCGTCAACTAGAAGATGAAATGCAATGCGTAAATAAAAGTGTACAAGGGCGATGCATATGGTGATGCATGTATGCTGTTTTGAAGGAGTGCTTATAACTAAGTTTAGTAACATTTAGTTTCGTGAAATTCTTAGCATGCACAATACATACATTTGTTTCCTTTTAAATGGAGTTAATTAATTTACCCCTTATAGCCCTAACATACACAAGTAATGAGTTACTTCCAAGGTGCATGAGTGCTGTGAACAACTCAATTATTCAAGTTGACAAAATGAGAAAAGTTTAACATGAGTCGATGCAATTAGGGTTAAGGTAGTTTCAATTATCACATGCGATGACAACGTAACCCTAATTTAAGAACATGCTTACAAAAATTAATACATGTGTGAATTTAACGAACACTTCTGACCAATCCTATCAAGATGGACTAAGTGACACAGTGGAAAGTGAAATTTACATGAACATGCAAAAATAAATCTTTTAGACACCCAAAACCATTTATACATGTGCTGAAATTAACCTTTTATGGAATTAATCTAGGTTAGCAAAAAAATAATTACTTAGCATGCTCAAAATTTAACATGGGATTTTCTACACATGCACAGGACAAGGAGGAAATTAATTACCAAGTTTCATGCAAAAATAATTTATACAGATTTAACTAACAATTAAATACAGAGAATGCAAGAAAAGCAATAACTTGAAAAATATGCAATTAAATGTAGATTTTCCAGTGCCAGATATTCAAGTATGCTTATGTGAAAGCTCTGGCCAAGTGGCATTAAATTTGGATCTATATTTTTAAAGTTATGACTTAAATGAGTTTTTGTTGATTGAATTTTGTCATTTTTGTAAAAATATGAAAATGTGCAGATCTGACAAGTTCATGTTACTTTTATGAAAGTACAGATTTTGTAGTTAACAAAACATTTTAGTTTGTAATTTTTGGACTTTTAAATCGGGAGATATGAATTTTTCAAAATCAAACAAAGTTCGGTTTATTTACGGAAATGCCACCGGCGAAATTTTAAAAGACGCGGCGGCGCGGGCTCGAGGCGGGCGGTGGCCGTCGCCGGCGAGCTTGCTCGCGGCGGCGCTACGGGGCAGTGCATGGTCCGCGCTAGGGGGGGAATGATGCTCGTGAGGTGGCGAACCACATGTCCACGGTTCCGGCGATGGCCGGAGAGGCGGCACGGCGAGCGGCGGCGCGCACGGGCATTCCGGCGGCGCGGCGCGTGCAGCACAGAGAGGGAGAGGAAGAGCGGTAGGGTCCGGGAGCACCACTTGAGCACGGGGAGTCACGGCGTGGGCTCGGGCGACGTGAAGACGAACCGTGGAGGCGGCTCGACGGAGGGGTGGCGAAGCGGGGCGACGGCGGCGGTGGCTTCTCCAAATTCTCGACGAGCTGCTAGGCGTGGAGGGAATTGGTGTTAGGATGGAAGTGGCCCGGCTTCTTGCGCGTTCCGGTGAAGCCAAAATGGAGGGTGAGGGCTCACCTAGGCGTGGAGCTCCGCGGTGGCGGCCATGGTCGTCGGTCCGGCGGCGGCGGCGTTTTCTTTGATTCACGCGCCGATGCGGGGAAGGAGGCCGGGCAAGGGCGTCGGGAGGTGCAGAGGGAGGCGCCGGAGCGAATGGGGGCGGAGTTGCGATGAGACTTTGGCCTTTGTGCCGTTTTCTAAGGGAGGGAGTGTGACATCCCCTCCGGAACACCCAGGAATCGGAACGGAGGGACACTCGACGAAGCGAGTTACAACGAGTGTATCATCTCATACAAGCCGGACTATATACCTCATGGTATAATACAACCAGGTTTTCGAAATACAAACATTGGTGCAGCGGAAATATAATTCTTATTGAAGTTTAACAACCTACGAGGATTGCAGTGGAAACTTGTACTTTATACAACAAAACACTAGTAGACGATCAACGTGATGCACCGAGCCCTTCGTACATCACGGTCCTTCCTCTTCACGACGTCGGGAACCGTTCCCATTGGTGGGAACCACCCTCGGGATTCCACTTCCAGGAACTACCGTACGAGCTGTGGAAGTACGACTCGATTCCTGAAAAACATAACGAACAAACCTTGAGTATTCTAATACTCAGCAAGACCGACCCGTCAACATGGCACGCTAAGGCCGACGCCTAGTATGCAAAGGCTTTACGGCTGTGGGGTTTACTCCTTTACGAAAACAGCATTAAAGGTTGAGTCCTTACTTTCAATATTTTAGCTCACGTTAAGTTCATTAACCTCTAGGTTTGCAGACTAACACTATTGCAATCAAGTTTGCAGGAAAAGATAAATTCCAACCAACAGTCCTTTCATCCAACTTTCTTCATCTTTCACTTGATTAACTACGATGTGACACGGTGAACAAGCGGTACTCATTACTGCGAGGGACAACGATTCGAATCGATTTCACCAGCTGGGAAAACCCGTTTACACGTCGTATACGCACTCCTTTGGTCGCATACGTCAACCTTTCACGCTAACTCCCGACGGTGGCCGGGTTAGTCTCCCATCCGCCCGAGAACCCGGGGACCCCACGCGATACCCGTCCTCGACGTTATCCGTGAGCGACCACCCATTTCTCTCCCTTTGAGACATGAGGCCTCGCCTCATTCTCCAGCCAATTAGGGGATGAGCTACGTCCAACCACCGAGGCAATTAGGTTACATCGGCTTCCCGGCCCCATAAACACCGGTATGTAAATTGGTACGTTCAAGACTTGCTTAACAGGGCCAACAACGGTACGGTCCTTGATCGACACGAGACGGGGCTACCACCTTGCAAGACCTCGTCTTTGCCCTTTCTCCAACAGGACCCGTCCGATCTCAATTTCATCTTCATCTTCATCTTTACTTTCAACTTAAAAGACTTCAATCAACTTAAAGCCTCCATGCTTTAAGCTCGGACCGTATCATCTCGCGAGTGTGCTCGGCACCACTCGACTTCTACCGTAGCCCTGTGAATTAAGCATAGCCTCTATCGAGACACAACACCAACATGGATAAACAGGTAACATAGGGATTCTACTCATGCATCTAGGGTGTCAATCAATTCCTATAACCTAATGCACAATCATGACACGATTATCGTGATAAAAGAAAAGACTTTAAAAACATAGGTGGGATGCACCGGGGCTTGCCTTGATTCGAGTCGGGGTTAGCTCCCTCGATGTGCTCGGTCGACTTCGAAGCTTCCGTCTCCTTTCTCGACCTCGGACGGAACCTCGATCACGCCGGAACCTAGGTCGACCCACAATACGTCGCGAATCACAACCATGCATGCATGAATGTACATGAGATGATGTGCAATGATTGAATTAACCAAGGTCGTTAACTAGCAATGAATCATTACTTAAGTTTGTTACTTTGCAATTAGCAATTAACGATTAATCTCGTTCGTTAAGCAATAAGTAACAGTTGATCATGCTCATAAATTATTGCTTAACCAAGGTCATTACTTACAAATTAATCATTAATCATGTTCATTAATTAATGATTAACCAGGTTCATCCATTAATAATTAATCATGTTTTTAAACAACAATAATAAGTGCTTAACGACATGTGATAACGCTTAAGCTATTAATTTGGGATCACATGAAATGATGGTGTTTATGTTGAATTTTGGAAAACAGTTTTCACAAACACTTTCGTCTGCAGTATCTCTAATTTTTAAAGAAATTTATTTTTCAAAAACAAATAATAATTAGCATAAAATAATAGGTTATCTTAATTAATGAAAAGTAATTAATTAAACTATGAAATTATACTTTCTCAAAATAGGTATTTGAATTTATAAATAAATAGAGAATAATTTTATGAATCCAAAGAACTTTGTTTGGCATTTTTCTGATTTTTGTGGAATTTCCTATGAATAATTGAAGTTTGAATTGAATCTGAAAATGGATAAATTCGGAAAAGGAAAAATGGGTCATTAGGCCGAAATGGCCAGGCCCAACTGGATCCAAGGCGGCCTAGCGTCTCGGACCCGACCCGGCCCGGTGGCCCGCGCGGCCTAACTCCAGGAGCACCACGGCCATGGCCGTGGTAGCCTGAGCGGCGGCGGCCGGCCGGAGTGGCGCGAGAGGGGTGGGGAGACCGGGTGGTTGGCCCTGTCGACTCCACGCAGCACGGCAAGCAAGGAGGTGGGGTCCGGGGCGGTAGTGGTGGCCGGAAATCACACCAGCGGCGAGGGATGGCGCCACCGGACGTTCGGCGGGGTCGTCCGCGGTCCACGATGCACGAAATCCCCGCCGTTTCTTCCTATAGCATCACGGGAGGATGAACTTCAACGGCATCGGCACGGTCGACGTCGAAGGTGGCCGGAAGGTGATGCGCACCGGCGAGGGCATGCGGCGGCGGTCGAAACTCCGAGGAAACTACCAAATTCCGGTAGCTCGCCGACCAACCGTCGATAGGGAGTTGCTTGGGGAGTAGAGTGATGCGTTGCGCAACTACAGGAGTAGAAATAAGGCGAGGAGACTCACCGGAGGGCACGGATTCGACGACGCGGAGGAGACGGACGGTGATGACCTTCGCAAATAAAGTGGCCTCGATCCGGCACACTAGGATGAAGGGGTCCGATTGATGGCCGTGGGAAGAGGGAGTGCGAGGTGGCGGGCTTGCTGGTGGCGATGTCTTGCGCGGAGACGGCCGGAGACGGCCGGAGATGGGGAACCGGGAGAGGCGGCCGGGCAGGGGTCCTGCGGTGCGAGTCGGGAAGAAGAAAAAAGGAGCCCGGCCCGGCTTTTATCCCCAACGGTAGAGGATGAGGCGGTGAGGGGGGGGCTCGCGTGGCGCCGGGAGAGGGAGGCACGCGGCCCGGACGAGCTGCCGCCGCGGCCCGGTTCGAGCGGCGCGGGAGTCGGTTCGAGAGAGAAAGGAAGAAGAAAGGGATTTGGGGGCTGCGGCGGTTTTACATAAACACCCTCGAACTTTTGGTTAATTGGAAAGCATACTTTCGGCACTCGAAAAATTCCGCGAAAAATCAGGGAGGTATTTGAAATTATTTTGAACATTTTTCCTATTAAGCCCAGGTGCAGATTCCAAATTGTTTTCGAATTAAAAATTCCAAGATAAATTAACAAAAGAAGCTTTGTTTATTTCTTGCAATTATTTCCACAAAGCAAAATAGTTCCAGGAAATTTTTATAAATCTTTATTTTTGATATTTGAACAGTAGAAAATGTTAAACATGAATTTTCTTCTTATTTTATTTCTTTTTAAGCATTTCCTTTATTCTTGAGCTGATTGATATTTTATGTGCATTTCTTCTCACCAAAAGTAGATAGTTTCACGGATCCACATGATGACATGATGATGAATGACATGAAATTCATGTTTATTCTTTAGGGTTGTTACAGCCCTCCTCCCTTACGAGGAATCTCGTCCCGAGATTCACGATTTAAGCGACCGGACGACAGTACTAAAGAACTCGGGGTAGTTTGATCGAAGAAACTCTTCTTGTTCCCAAGTAGCTTCAGCTTCGAGTGATTGCTCCATTGAATCTTGTAGAACTTGATGGTCCTATATCGAGTCACTCGATCCTTAGTGTCGAGAACTTTGACCGGATGTTCATCATAGGTCAAATCGGCGATAACTCGTTCTACCTCAGTCTGTGGGTATATCCACTGGTGGTTTCAAACACTTCTTCGGTTGAGATACGTGGAATATATTGTGTATACCCGACGGGTGTGCTTGGCAACTCCAAACGATATGCTACGGCTCCACATCTTTCCAGGATTGGAAAAGGTCCGATGTATCGTGGCGCTAACTTGCCCTTGATTCCAAACCTTTGAACACCTTTGGTAGGAGATACTCGAAGATAGACTTGATCTCCGACCTTGAATACCAACTCTCGACGTCTTTTATCGGCATAGCTGATCCGTCGAGATTTCGCTCTCTTGAGGTTCCGTTGAATGAGACGTACTTGTTCCTCTCGCATCTTTTACCAAGTCGGGTCCGAAGATTATTCTTTCTCCACTTTCGGACCAATTCGGAGGGGTGCGACAACTACGTCCATACAGAGCTTGGAACGGTGACATTCCGGCACTCTCTTGATAGCTGTTGTTGTATGAGAACTCGCCAGCGGTAAACATTGGGAGGTAAACATTTCTCCCAATCTTTACCGTATGTCAAGACACAGGCTCGAAGCATATCCTCGAGATAGTGATTGATTCTTTCTGTTTGTCCATCCGTTTGGGGGTGATAAGCTGAGCTTCGAATTAACTTCGTTCCTAACGACTCGTGCAACTGTTCCCAAAATCTAGAGACAAATTGAGCTCCGCGATCCGAGATGATGGTCTTGGGTACTCCATGCAAACATAGGATGCGTGAAATATATAGATCTGCATATTTCTTGGCCTTGTAGTTGGCATGTACCGGTATAAAATGAGCTGACTTGGTCAATCTGTCAACTATGACCCGGATAGAGTCGTGCTTCCGTGGAGTCATTGGTAATCCAACAATAAAGTCCATGTTGATATCTTCCCATTTCCATTCAGGTATGCTCGAGAGGTTGAAGTGGACCTGCTTGCTTCAAATGCTCGCTTTGACACGTCGACAGGTATCACACTCGTTGACATACCTTGCTATCTCTCGTTTCATTCTTGTCCACCAAAATCTCTTCTTTAAGTCTTGATACATCTTATTGGTTCCAGGATGAATAGAATACTTGGACGTATGGGCTTCCTCCATTATCTTTTGGCGAAGTTCCAAGTTCTTAGGCACTACTAGCCTATTCTTGAACCGAGATAATACCTTCGTCATCTTTTCGGAAACACTTGACTTCACCCTTACGTAGTCGTCTTCGATGTGTTCCATACCAGCATCCTTCTGCTGAGCTGCTACCACTTCTTCACGAATGGTAGGAATAAGAGCCAAATTGGTCAAGGCTCCATACGGAATGATCCGAAGATTTGGCTCCTCACTTTCGGGTGGAGATGCTTGAATCATGAGTTGAGCCATGAGATTATTGCAATGAACCTTGCGGCTTAAGGCATCGGCTACCACGTTTGCCTTACCGGGGTGGTAGTGGATTTCCAGTTCATAATCTTTGATTAGTTCTAACCATCTTCGTTGTCGCATATTGAGATCTGCTTGAGTGAAGATGTACTTGAGACTCTTGTGGTCCGTGTATAGATGTACCAAATTACCCAAGAGATAGTGTCTCCAACCTTTCAATGCTAGAACCACAGCTGCTAATTCCGGATCATGTGTGGGATAGTGTTCCTCATGACGCCTAAGTTGTCGAGAAGCATAGACGATCACTCGGCCTTCCTGCATAAGAACACATCCGAGTCCTGTTCTCGATGCATCACAATACACATCGAAAGGTTTCGTCGGATCCGGTCGAGCAAGCACTCGGTGCTGTTGTCGACAACTTCTTTAATGTTTGAAAGGCTTCTTACATACTTCTTATCCTTTTCCAATAGCTTAGTCATTGGCTTGGCAATCTTTGAGAAGTTTGGAATAAACCTTCTGTAGTAACCAGCCAATCCCAAGAAACTTCGATTTGTGAGACAGACTTCGGTGAATTCCAATCCAACACTTCTTGAACTTTGCTCGGGTCAACGGCCACTCCTTCGGCTGATATCACATGTCCTAGGAACGGCACTTCCTTTAGCCAAAACTCACACTTACTGAACTTAGCATAGAGCTGATGATCCCTTAGTCGTTATAACACAACTCTTAAGTGATTGGCATGTTCCTCTTCCGACTTAGAGTAGATCAACATGTCGTCAATGAATACCACGACAAACTTGTCCAGCTCGGGCATGAATACCGAATTCATGAGATACATGAAATGTGCTGGTGCATTAGTCAATCCAAATGACATCACCAGGTACTCGTATAGTCCGTATCTCGTGGAGAATGCAGTCTTCGGTATATCTTCGGCTCTTATCTTAATCCGATGATACCCCGAGCGAAGATCTATCTTAGAGAAAACTTTGACTCCCATCAGCTGATCAAACAAGATATCAATCCTCGGAAGAGGGTACTTGTTCTTGATAGTCACGGCATTCAAAGGCCTATAATCCACACATAGCCTTAATGTCTTGTCCTTTTTCTTTACGAACAAGGTCGGGCATCCCCAGGGTGACGAACTTGGACGAATATATCGCTTGTCCAATAATTCCTTTAATTGCACCTTCAACTCTGCTAGCTCATTTGGCGGCATCCGATACGGCCTTCTTGATATTGGTGCTTGTTCCAGTCTGTAACTCGATCTTAAACTCTACCGCTCGGTCCGGCGGTAAACCCGGTAAATCTTCCGGAAAAACATCGGGGTACTCACATACTATAGAAATGTCTTCCAAGCTCTTACCAATAGTCTTATAAATCATTGGAGGAATAGTTTGGGAAGAAGTCAACTGAAAGCAATCTCGTCCGTGGAGAGGAGAATTCAGGTGAACTGCAAAAGCATCTATATCCAATACTGCTTTATGATACTTCATCCATCTCATACCAAGAATCGCATCCAATCCTTGTCCATTTAAGACTATAAAGGAGGTGGGATAATCCTTACGGCCCAATTTCAATGGTAGCTCTGTAGTACTTTGATCTGCAAGTATATTACCTCCAGGCGATGATATGAGATGTGGGTAAGTCATCTTGCATGATGGAAGATTATGTTTTTGAACATATCCTTTGCTGATGAAGTTGTGGGTTGCTCCCGAGTCAAATAAGATAATGGCAGCATGATGGTTGATAGAGAACAATCCAGCCATGACTTGGGACCCTTTCGGAATCTCTTCGGCGGTGGTGAAGTTGACACGACCAGTCTTCATCTTACCATATTTCAATGCATTCTTCCGTCGACCAACTGCTTTCCTTTGAGGGTGTGTTGACCATTTCTGTTGTGTTGGTGCGACATAATCTTGAGCCAATCGTCCAAGACAACCATCGTCATAGCTTTGATGGTCGGCGGATGGTGGAGTTTGGGACAAGGAGCGTATACTTGATAGGTCCGATTGTTGGACCGCTGAACGGGAAAACACCGTTGCCGCGACCGAGGTGGCCGGTGAGAAATGAGATCCGATGGCATAGGCTTGAATCTCCGATCTGTTGCGAAGTGTGGACTAGACGATACTTGGAGGGTACCTTACTTCCTTGTTCATTGACTGCCCTCTTCTTAGCCTTCTCTTCTTGATGAACACGAATAGCATCCTCCATGAGTATAGCATCACTTACCAACTCATTAAAACTAACTCTTCGGTCCAAAACAAGCCGGGATTGTAACTTGGTAGTAAGTCCCTGCTTAAAGCATTCCTTCTTCTTGGCGTCGGTGTCCACATTCCGAGGAGCATATTGAGCCAAACGGTTGAACAACATTGAATAGGAGTGTACGGTCATATCACCTTGCTTCAGCGCTAGAAACTCCTTACGCTTTTGGTTCGGGATACCTTCGTAAATATGATGTTCACGAAAAGCCTTTATAAATTCTTGCCATAGTACTTGGTAACCTTCGGGAATCGTGGCCTTGTAATTAGCCCACCATGCTCCAAGCAAATCCTTCTAGTTGCTGAGCGGCAAAGATAGTCTTCCGATACTCGGTGCATGGGATGAGCTCCAGCTTCGACTCGATAGTACGTAACCAATGGTCCGCTTCTAGAGGATCTCCCTCATCCGAAAACTTGGGTGGACCAGTAGCCAGGAAATCCAAATATGTAACGTGAACTGGTGGAGCATGCTGATCTTGACCACCGGCCCGTGGGGCCGTATTCTGAACAAGTTGTCTGAAGAAGTTCCCGTTGCTCTTCACGAGACTCCAATATAGTGGCAATAGCTTGTGCTAGGGTAGATGGAGTTGATGCTCGGCTCTCGAACATCTTGTCGGGAGCTTTAAGGGTGGTTTCCTCCTCTAGTTTGTTCCATTCTGTTATAAACTTGGTATTAGTGTCACCGATCCAAAATTAGAGTATAAGGATACCAACGATAGAACACGTTGAAGTTCCAAGCACAAGCAGTGTATAGAGAAGAGGTGCACTATCTCTCATTCCAACCCTCGGATTTACTTGTAGTACACCTTCGTACGAGCATCTTTAATTTGTCCTTCTAGATCCATAGCTCTCATAGGGCTTCTTGACAACTACACATGAATGTCCTTCTCTCTAATTGACTTTGATCATCTCGTAGATGAAGGTCTTGAATTTCCCCATTCCATTGCCTCTGCAGGAGAGTTCCGCTTGCCTTCTGTTTCACTCGCATAAACTTCTTTCTAATGCCCTCCATAGGGAACTAACTCTACACTACGATACTAACTAAGTATAACCCCAGCTTTTTATTATAGCACTCAATATGACATGATGCATGCTCGGTAGACTAACTATACGTACTATAGTATATAAAACTACCACGAATAGTTAGCACTTTCCCCAAAACCCGAACGTCGAAGAGTTAGTAAAAATCTAACTATTCTTCATCCTTATAGGGCTCCGTACTCTCTCGTGTTCTAAACGCGCTAAACGTGTCAAGTTGTGAAAACAAGCTTGTAATGATGAACTCGTTGCCTCCGAACCACTCCGATACCAGCTGTGACATCCCCTCCGGGACACCCGAGAATCGGAACAGAGGGACACTCGACGAAGCGAGTTACAACAAGTGTATCATCTCATACAAGCCGGACTATATACCTCATGGTATAATACAACCAGGTTTTCGAAATACAAACATTGGTGCAGCGGAAATATAATTCTTATTGAAGTTTAACAACCTACGAGGATTGCAGCGGAAACTTGTACTTTATACAACAAAACACTAGTAGACGATCAACGTGATGCACCGAGCCCTTCGTACATCACGGTCCTTCCTCTTCACGACGTCGGGAACCGTTCCCATTGGTGGGAACCACCCTCGGGATTCCACTTCCAGGAACTACCGTACGAGCCGTGGAAGTACGACTCGATTCTCGAAAAACATAACGAACAAGCCTTGAGTATTCTAATACTCAGCAAGACCGACCCGTCAACATGGCACGCTAAGGCCGACGCCTAGTATGCAAAGGCTTTCCGGTCGTGGGGTTTACTCCTTTGCGAAAACAGCATTAAAGGTTGAGTCCTTACTTTCAGTATTTTAGCTCACGTTAAGTTCATTAACCTCTAGGTTTGCAGACTAACACTATTGCAATCAAGTTTGCGAGAAAAGATAAATTCCAACCAACAGATCCTTTCATCCAACTTTCTTCATCTTTCACTTGATTAACTACGATGTGACACGGTGAACAAGCAGTACTCATTACTGCGAGGGACAGCGATTCGAATCGATTTCACCAGCTGGGAAAACCCGTTTACACGGCGTATACGCACCCCTTTGGTCGCATACGTCAACCTTTCACGCTAACTCCCGACGGTGGCCGGGTTAGTCTCCCATCCGCCCGAGAACCCGGGGACCCCACGCGATACCCGTCCTCGACATTATCCGTGAGCGACCACCCATTTCTCTCCCTTTGAGACATGAGGCCTCGCCTCATTCTCCAGCCAATTAGGGGATGAGCTACGTCCAACCACCGAGGCAATTAGGTTACATCGGCTTCCCGGCCCCATAAACACCGGTATGTAAATTGGTACGTTCAAGACTTGCTCAACAGGGCCAACAACGGTACGGTCCTTGATCGACACGGACGGGGCTACCACCTTGCAAGACCTCGTCTTTGCCCTTTCTTCTACAGGACCCGTCCGATCTCAATTTCATCTTCATCTTCATCTTTACTTTCAACTTAAAAGACTTCAATCAACTTAAAGCCTCCATGCTTTAAGCTCGGACCAGTATCATCTCGCGAGTGTGCTCAGCACCACTCGACTTCTACCGTAGCCCTGTGAATTAAGCGTAGCCTCTATCGAGACACAACACCAACATGGATAAACAGGTAACATAGGGATTCTACTCATGCATCTAGGGTGTCAATCAATTCCTGTAACCTAATGCACAATCATGACACGATTATCGTGATAAAAGAAAAGACTTTAAAAACATAGGTGGGATGCACCGGGGCTTGCCTTGATTCGAGTCGGGGTTAGCTTCCTCGATGTGCTCGGTCGACTTCGAAGCTTCCGTCTCCTTTCTCGACCTCGGACGGAATCTCGATCACGCCGGAACCTAGGTCGACCCACAATACGTCGCGAATCACAACCATGCATGCATGAATGTACATGAGATGATGTGCAATGATTGAATTAACCAAGGTCGTTAACTAGCAATGAATCATTACTTAAGTTTGTTACTTTGCAATTAGCAATTAACGATTAATCCTGTTCGTTAAGCAATAAGTAACAGCTGATCATGCTCATAAATTATTGCTTAACCAAGGTCATTACTTACAAATTAATCATTAATCATGTTCATTAATTAATGATTAACCAGGTTCATCCATTAATAATTAATCATGTTTTTAAACAACAATAATAAGTGCTTAACGACATGTGATAACGCTTAAGCTATTAATTTGGGATCACATGAAATGACGGTGTTTATGTTGAATTTTGGAAAACAGTTTTCACAAACACTTTCGTCTGCAGTATCTCTAATTTTTAAAGAAATTTATTTTTCAAAAACAAATAATAATTAGCATAAAATAATAGGTTATCTTAATTAATGAAAAGTAATTAATTAAACTATGAAATTATACTTTCTCAAAATAGGTATTTGAATTTATAAATAAATAGAGAATAATTTTATGAATCCAAAGAACTTTGTTTGGCATTTTTCTGATTTTTGTGGAATTTCCTATGAATAATTGAAGTTTGAATTGAATCTGAAAATGGATAAATTCGGAAAAGGAAAAATGGGTCATTGGGCCGAAATGGCCGGGCCCAATCTGGATCCAAGGCGGCCTAGCGTCTCGGACCCGACCCGGCCCGGTGGCCCGCGCGGCCCAACTCCAGGAGCACCACGGCCATGGCCGTGGTAGCCCGAGCGCGGCGGCGCCGCGGAGTGGCGCGAGAGGGTGTGGGGAGACCGGGTGGTTGGCCCTGTCGACTCCACGCAGCACGGCAAGCAAGGAGGTGGGGTCCGGGGCGGTAGTGGTGGCCGGAAATCACACCAGCGGCGAGGGATGGCACCACCGGACGATCGGCGGGGTCGTCCGCGGTCCACGATGCACGAAATCCCCCGCCGTTTCTTCCTATAGCATCACGGGAGGATGAACTTCAACGGCATCGCACGGTCGACGTCGAAGGTGGCCGGAAGGTGATGCGCACCGGCGAGGGGCATGCGGCGGCGGTCGAAACTCCGAGGAAACTACCAAATTCCGGTAGCTCGCCGACCAACCGTCGATAGGGAGTTGCCGGGGAGTAGAGTGATGCATTGCGCAACTACGGGAGTAGAAATAAGGCGAGGAGACTCACCGGAGGGCACGAGTTCGACGACGCGGAGGAGACGGACGGTGATGACCTTCGCGAATAAAGTGGCCTCGATCCGGCACACTAGGATGAAGGGGTCCGATTGATGGCCGTGGGAAGAGGGAGTGCGAGGTGGCGGGCTTGCTCGGTGGCGATGTCTTGCGCGGAGACGGCCGGAGACGGCCGGAGATGGGGAACCAGGAGAGGCGGCCGGGCAGGGGTCCTGCGGTGCGAGTCGGGAAGAAGAAAAAAGGAGCCCGGCCCCGGCTTTTATCCCCAACGGTAGAGGATGAGGCGGTGAGGGGGGCTCGCGTGGCGCCGGGAGAGGGAGGCACGCGGCCCGGACGAGCTGCCGGCGCGGCCTGGTTCGAGCGGCGCGGGAGTCGGTTCGGAGAGAAAGGAAGAAGAAAGGGATTTGGGGGCTACGACAGTTTTACATAAACACCCTCGAACTTTTGGTTAATTGGAAAGCATACTTCCGGCACTCGAAAAATTTCTGCGAAAAATCAGGGAGGTATTTGAAATTATTTTGAACATTTTTCCTATTAAGCCCAGGTGCAGATTCCAAATTGTTTTCGAATTAAAAATTCCAAGATAAATTAACAAAAGAAGCTTTGTTTATTTCTTGCAATTATTTCCACAAAGCAAAATAGTTCCAGGAAATTTTTATAAATCTTTATTTTTGATATTTGAACAGTAGAAAATGTTAAACATGAATTTTGTTCTTATTTTATTTCTTTTTAAGCATTTCCTTTATTCTTGAGTCGATTGATATTTTATGTGCATTTCTTCTCACCAAAAGTAGATAGTTTCACAGATCCACATGATGACATGATGATGAATGACATGAAATGCATGTTTATTCTTTAGGGTTGTTGCAGGGAGCGAGGCGGCGCACGGCCGGTCGACGAGGCGGGCGCGGCTTCAATGCCGGCCGTTCTCGTTGGCCGGTGGGTACAATTTCGGTTGGGGAGGTGGCGGGGGTGGCGTGGCGATGGGACGGGGCATGGCACGCGCGGGGCGGGGCCCGGGCTGGCCGGACCAGCGGTCCGGCCGCCATTGCCCGGTGGGTAAACGAGTGCCCGAGCTCCCCCTTTTGAATTCAAATCCGGTTCGTTGAATTTTGTTTGAAAACAATAGTTCCGGTGCTCCAAAAATTAAAACACAAATACGGGGAGCTCCGGCATGATTAGGGTTAGGGTTAGGTTAGGGTTAGGGTTAGGTTAGGGTTAGGTTAGGGTTAGGGTTTAAACCTAGATTTGCCCTTTTCCTTTATTTTTCTTAATTTCTTTTTCCTGTTTTTCTTTTGTAGGATTAGCATTAGGGTTTAGCTAGTGACGTCATTAGAGTCTTAACTAAGTGGTTAAGCCTTAATCGTGACATGGGTCACAGCCCTCCCCCTTAAAGAAATTCTCGTCCCGAGAATCGCTACAAAGTAAGGAGAGGGAGTGCGAAAATTACCGATTTGTGTGACGCGAGGACCTCGGGAAAATTCTTCTCTAGAAAATCCTCTTGTTCCCAAGTTGCTTCTTCTTCGGTGTGATTACTCCATTGCACTTTATAGAAGGTGATGGTGCGATTGCGAGTTACCCGGTCGCTTTGATCGATAATCCGGACGGGGTATTCGGGGTAGGAGAGATCTTCTTCTAGTTGCTCGATGTCGGAAATGACCACATCTATCGGAGGCTTCAAGCATTTCTTGAGTAGAGAGACATGGAACACATTGTACACACGAGCAAGACTTTCCGGTAGTTGCAATCGGTAAGCAACCGCGCCATGCTTTTCCACAATTGGATAGGGTCCGATATAGCGGGGTGCCAACTTTCCCTTAATTCCAAACCGAGATACGCCCTTATTCGCACGAGACACGAAAATAAACATGATCTCCTTCTCAAATTCCAACGGGCGTATCCTCTTGTTAGTGTAACTCACTTGGCTAGATTGTGCGGCTTTCATGTTGGCTTGGATTTGTCGGACCTTTTCTTCGGCTTGAGTGACAAGATCGGGACGAAAATTAGTTCTTTCACCCGCTTCCGACCAATTCAAAGGTGTACGACAAGAATGACCGTACAACGCTTCAAATGGTGACATTCCCGAACTCTCTTGGTAGCTATTGTTGTATGAGAATTCGGTGAATGGAAGACAATCATCCCAATTCCTCGATTTTCCATAGCACATGCTCTCAAGATGTCCTCCAAATATTGATTTAACCTTTCGGTTTGTCCAGTCGTCCGAGGGTGATAAGCGGAGCTTCTAACGAGAGTGGTACCAAGACAAGAATGCAGTTGCTCCCAAAAGCGAGATACAAATTGCGGACCTCGACCGGAAACAATGGTTTTAGGTACTCCATGCAAACATAACACTCTTGAGATGTACAACTCGGCATACTTCTTGGTGTTGTAGGTAGTATGGACGGGAATGAAATGTGCGGACTTGGTTAACCTATCCACAATAAGCCAAATTGAATCATGCTTCTTTGATGTGAGAGGCAATCCAAAGATAAAATCCATAGCAATGTCCTCCCACTTCCAAACGGGAATTTTCAATGGGTTCAATAATCCGGCTTTCCTCGAGTGATCGGCTTTCACTGTTGACAAGTATCGCACTCGGCCACATACCGTGCGATCTCACGCTTCATGCGTGTCCACCAAAACTTTTCTCTTAGGCCGCGATACATTTTGTTGCTACCGGGGTGTATGGAATATTTGGACAAGTGTGCCTCATCCGTGATTTTCTTCCGTAATTCCATGTTCTTCGGAACAACGAGACGTTGGTTGAACCATAATACACCATCAGCATCTTGTCGGAAACATATAGCCTCATCCTTTTCTATCTTTTGCCGAATAAATTCCATTCCTTCATCCTTCTTTTGTGCCTCAATAATTTCCTCACGAAGGGTAGGAATGAGAGCTGGATTGTATAATGAGCCATAGGGAATAACTCGAAAGCTTGGTTCACTAGAATATGAAATTTCCGAATTTTCCATAGAGCAACCGGTAATATGATTGCATTGATCCTTGCGACTTAAAGCGTCGGCAACCACATTAGCTTTACCCGGTTCATAATGAATTTCCAACTCATAATCCTTGATTAATTCTAACCATCGACGTTGCCTCATATTCAACTCTTGTTGGGTGAAGATATATTTGAGACTCTTATGATCGGTGTAGAGATTGACAAGATTTCCAAGTAGATAATGCCTCCAGGTCTTCAAAGCAAGAACAACCGAGGCTAGTTCCAAATCATGGGTAGGGTAGTGTTGTTCATGCTTGCAAAGTTGACGGGAAGCATAAGCAATGACACGACCTTCTTACATTAGCACACATCCTAGACCGGTGCCGGACGCCTCACAATACACGTCAAACGGCTTGGTGATGTCGGCTTGTGCTAACACCGGAGCGGATGTCAAATGCTTCTTGAGAGTTTGGAACGTTTCTTCACATACACGGCTCCATTTAAACTTAGCATCTTTCTCCATTAATTTTGTCATAGGCTTGGCTATGCTTGAGAAATTGGGAATGAATTTCCGATAATAACCGGCAAGACCAAGAAAGCTTTGAATTTGTCTCACCGATCTTGGGGACTTCCAAGTAAGCACTTCTTCCACTTTACTCGGGTCAACGGCAACACCTTCCGCGGAAATGATATGACCCAAGAAAGGAACTTGCTTCAACCAAAATTCACATTTGCTAAACTTGGCATATAATTGATGATCGGGAAGCCGTTGGAGAACAATGCGAAGGTGTTCGACATGCTCTTCTTCGGACTTCGAATAAATAAGAATATCGTCAATGAAGACCACGACAAACTTATCCAACCCGAGCATAAAGACCAAATTCATCAAGTACATGAAATGAGCTGGAGCATTTGTAAGCCCAAAAGACATGACGAGATATTGAAAGAGACCATACCGCGTAGAGAATGCGGTTTTTGGAATATCTTCGGCTCGGATCTTGATTTGATGGTTATAAGCAGGCGCAAGGAACGAACCCATGTACTTGCTCGTCTGGATTTTTTCTAGGTTAGCTTCAATGCCTCGCCATGACACCAAATAACCCAATAATTTACCAGAACGAACTCCAAACACGCGCTTTCCGGGTTGAGCTTCATGGAAAAATTCCGCAGATCATCGAAGGTCTCTACCAGGTCGGAGAGAAGATCCTCGGTTTCGAGACTTTACCACTATATCGTCAACATAAGCTTCTGCGTTTCTTCCCAATTGCGAATCCAGGCAACGTTGTATATCGCGCCGATATGTAGCTCCGACATTTTTTAATCCAAATGGCATGGTCGTATAGCAAGTATGCTCCAAAGGGGGAGATAAACGCGGTCTTTATTTGATCTTCAACTCTCAGCGGTATTTGATGATATCCCGAATAAGCATCAAGAAAATAAAGACGCTCGCCAAATGTCGAGTCTTAAACTCGGCACTAGTACTACCCGGTCCCTCACGAGCGTGGAATTCGATGGTGCAACACACAGAACACACGAAACACAAGATTTTAGACGAGTTCGAGGCCCTCGAATTGAGAGTAATACCCTACGTCCCGTATGTTATGTATTGCCTTTAGATATTTGCTAATTGCAAGATCTCGAAGCCTTGTGTGACATCCCATGTCACGATTTAAGGTTTAGCACGTAATCACTACCCTAATCACATCCTTAATTAGGTACTAATACTAAATCACCCAACCAGGAAAAAGAAAAAAATAAAAAGGAAAAAGGAAAAACCTAATCCTAAACCCTAGTCCTAACCTAAATGCAAAAATTATAAAAACACTACCCACATATTTTTGCACCACTGCATTGCTCATGTAAAAAGATGAATTTACAATATTTTTACAAAATTTTTGAACAAAGTTTTGAATGCCCAAAAATTCAAATTCAAATCTGAAACTCTGTTACTTGTGAATTTTGTATGAATTTTTGGAAACACTTTTGGAACTTCAAACTTTAAGATGAAAATTAAAACCATTCGTGCTGAGGCTCCACATATTTTTATTTCTAAATTTGGAGCACCGGAAGCACGAATTTCACTCAAACTTTCAAACCACAGATTCGGAATTTGAAAAACCAAACCGAGCTCTTTGCCCGGTGGGCAATGGTGGCACCGCCCACCGGTCCGGTGCCACCGCGGGCGCCCGCGCGTGCCCTGCCCCGTCAAATAGCCACGCAAACCCCCTGCCACCTTCCCAACCGCCCCTGTACCCGCCGGCCAACAGGAGCGGCCGGAATTGAAGGCGAAGCCCCCCGCCGCGACCGCCCCTGCACCGCCCTGCCTCCCCCTTAGAAAAGCTCCGCACGGGAGCCAAGGCCCAATCCGAGCACCCCAATCATTGCCTCTACTCCCTCCGCTCCTCGCTGCACCACTGCTCCACCCTCCGCCCCCTCACCGGCGTTCAATTCGGAGGAAAACGCCGCCGCCGCCGGACCGACCGCCATGGCCGCCCCCGCTAAATCCCCTGTCTAGGTGAGCGCGCATGCCCCGATTCTTGGCCAAGACGATGCGCAAGGTTGCCCTCTAGCTCCCCCTTGACCCACTCTCTTTACCCCGTAGTGCCTCGTCGGAAATTCGAAGGAGAAAAGGGCCCTCGTCGCCGGCCACCCGCACCCCTCCGTCGAGCCCCTACTTCGGGCCCTCCTCGTCGCCCCGACCACGCGCCGACGATCCTCACCCCCGGGTGATGCTCACGGGCCTTTCCCTCCCCCTCTCGCTCCTCGAGCCACGCGCGCGCCGCTGCCGAACCTCCGCGGTGCTCCGCCGCTCGCCGCGCCGCCCTCCGGCCGCCGTTGGGCCCCGTGGTCCTCACCCACGAACTCCCCGTCGCACCAGCTCCCTCCCGACCCAAGCGCGGCCCATGCGCTGCCCTAGAACGCCGCCGCGGTGAACCTCGCCGGCGCCGGCCGCCGTCCGCCGGAGCCCGCGCGCCGCCCGTTTTAAAAACTGCCGGTGGCATTTTCGTAAATACATCCGAACTTCGTTCAAGTTTGAAAAATTCATATCTGGCGTTTGAAATGTCCAAAAATTGCAAAATAAAATGTTTTGGAAACTAGAAGACCTGTACTTTCATAAAAGTAACATGAACTCATCAGATCTGGTCATTTTCACATTTTTACAAAAATGACAAAAGTCAACCCCTGAAAACTTAACTAAGCCATAACTTTAAAAATATAAATCCAAATTAAATTCCACTTGGCCAAAATCTTCACCCAGACACACTTGAATTTTTGGCACTGGAAGATCTGCATTTCATTTTATATTTTTCAAGTTATTGCATTTCTTGCATTCTCTGTATTTATTTTTTAATTAAATCTGTATAAATTATTTTTGCATGAAACTTGGTAATTAATTTCCTTTTGGTACTGTGCATATGTAGAAAATCCCATGTTAAATTTTGAGTATGTTAAGTAATGATTTTTGCAAACCCTAGATCTAAATTCCTAAAAAGCTATTTTCAGCACATGTGTAATTAGTTTATGGTTCTAAAAATTATGTCTCTGCATGGTTATGTAATTTTCACTGTTCACCATGTCCCCTAGCACCTCATGGCAGGTTTAGTTAAGAGATCTCATATATTTCACGTATGTGTTAATTTTGAGAGCGAATTCTTATTTTAAAATGAAATCGTCATCGCATGTGATGTTAACGCACATGAGCCTAGGTTTCTTCGTTGTATTATTAGAAGCTTGTTAAAATGTTAGTGCTGCACCTACACTAATCACAGCACTCATGTCTATGCCATCGAGACATTACTCATTGTATTAGTATGACTATGCTTGTCATGTATTTGGACCCCCTTAAAATAAAACAAGAGACATGTCATGCTTGTTAGGGTTTGTGCAGACAAAACTTTTGATTAATGTGTTCATATGCATCTTTACAAAAACAGCACCCATGCATTGCTCTCATCATCGACCTTGTGTTCATGTGACTCATGCATTGCACTTCATTCCTTAGGTGACGACGCCGAATTGATCCCGCCGGAAGAAGCTATTGCCACGCTCAACGCTTGTGAGGCTAGTGCTAACTTCGATCACTCTCAAGGCAAGCCCCGGTGCATTCCTATTATTTGAAATGTCTTTCTTTTATCACTATATTAAGGATGATGAATGTGCATTTAAGTTTAGGCGTTGATTGGAAATCCACATGCATAAATTCCTATACGTCCTATGTCGCTTATGAGTCATATCCTCGTTAGGAGTGCTATGCTATGTTTTTGGAGTCAACGATAGATTTGGGGATCTCACTCATGGCTTATGACTAAATGTGAACATGAGGAATTTGGTTAAAATTGAGAACACCCCATTGTGGCTCCGCGAACAAGTTTGAGTTGTGTACCACTTGCATACCTTTCTTATGGGGATTGGTAAACCTATGTAGCTTGTAAGTTGTAAAGTGAGCCGGATATCTCACCGACCCGCAGGTGATGTGTTTGGCACGGTGGTTGCACGGGTTGAGGACCGTTGGAGAGTACATGGGTTAAGCCTTGGGCGCGTTGTTGAACGGTCGCAAGGGGACGTGTACTCGGGGTCGGTGGCCCCGTGTTTTACTTTATGATGAACTCGCGAACGGTGGCCATACGTGTTCTTAAATGATGCGTATGTCGTGCATTTGGGTTCTTTTCCTGCAGGATTAATAATTCGATAATTATCGCCGTTTCCTCTCGGTTAATGAGTACCACTTGATTCGAGCAGTTCGCAATGTGTAGTAATGGAAAGAGGTTGAATAGCTTGCTGTTTTATATTGATATTAAATTGTGTTGCAAACTCTTGTCTTGCTAGTATGCTCACTAAAGTTTCTTTATGCAACAACCCTACTAATTTGGCTAAGTAATAAATTTGCCAACCTAATTAGCATAGGTGCTATTTATGCAAAAGGCCAAGTTAAACCGGTCAAGCCCCATGCATCTAGGAGTCGGTCTTAGATGGCCAATTTGACGGGTAAGACTTGCGGAGTATGCTAGATACTCGGGCTTTGCCACTACATGTTGATTTACAGGTTTCCCGCAAGCCGGTTTTTGTGATTGTTGTGGTAAGGTGGTTTGGGACGGAGAAGAGCCCAAAGAGTGGACCATTGAATGGGTCCCTAGCTCTCCGACCCATGACGAGTGAGCCATGGCCTAGGCCGGCATGGTTCCTTTAAGTTATCTATGTATCGTCGAGTTATGTATTTCGCTTCCGCACTTTAATTTCGAACAAAGATCATGGCTATGTAAGACTTAATTTCGAACCTAATGTATCTTTTATTCGAACTCTATGTTGTAATCAAGACTTAATTATGTAACTTTGCAAATCGTGTATGTTTGTTAATGTGATGCTATGTATGGTTGCTTCGTCAATCATCTCCCAAGGCGGTCCGTACCACACTTAACTATCTTTCGGGATAGGGGTGTGACACGTGGTATCGAGCCGACTTGGGATTTGCGTCACGTTAACACTCATTGTAAAAATCTTAAAACCCGTTTTTGAGTCACGGTGAGGTACGAGTCTAGATAGAAAGGCCAATATAAGGACTATATAGAATGGTGGCAAAACTAACCCCGTGTTATGATTGTTAAATATTTTGCAACTACGGCTTGAGCAAAGGTATGTGATTGAGTGTTGTCAATTTTCGCATGAGATTATTGGTGTGACTCGAATACACTCTTATTCGAGAGCTCTCCATGTGGGGCGAGGTGACATGGATTTATTTTTGGCTTGTTTCTTTTGAA
Source organism: Chloris gayana (assembly GCA_031894775.1). Classification (NCBI taxonomy): domain Eukaryota; kingdom Viridiplantae; phylum Streptophyta; class Magnoliopsida; order Poales; family Poaceae; genus Chloris; species Chloris gayana. Next base: position 126,746 of record JAUNZO010005130.1, on the reverse strand, counting down.
TTTGATGTAATGTTTCTAGAATCCATCTCTTGCAGGTACATAACAACGCTTTAGTTCGTATAGTATCGTGTGAGAGGTGTGTGTGCCACCGATGCGCTTGTCCGATACTCGTATCGGCGGGCGCGGTCTTTTAATTTTGTGAGGACGTACGAAACGACATATTGAGCATCTATCATACTTGCATATCATCTCATCATTTCAAACATATGCACGTGAACTTATCTAAATGAAATCATCACGAAAAAATGGGACACATAGTTTCATTCTCACAAAAGTTTGAAAACCGGAAACCAAAAAAACGTGGCAGACTTCTTAACTTCCATGAAAATGAGCATAACTTTCAAGTTACTTATCCAAATAAGGCAAATAAGGACTTTATGGAAAGATTGTATTATGCACTACAACAATCTTCTAGTCTCAGGTCTTGCAAAAATCTGGAACGTAGCTAGAATTGTCCATTATAGAGAGCTGTTCTGGAATTCCAGAATGTGCTCCGGTTCTGTTCCTGTCGTAGATCGTGCATAACATTCAAACGACAAGTCGGATTGAGCTGTTCTAGGATGCGTTGGAAAGCTTAAGAAATTTTCTAAAACTTTCGTAACAAAATAAAAGTTTGTTTCAGCCCAGACACAGGGGTAATTATCGAGTTTCTGTAGCATGTCAATTCTGTCCAGAAAAATGGAACCGTGTTAGGATTGCACGAAAAGTTTTGTTGTATTCCTTTGCTAAGTTGGTGCCATTCTATCATTCATGCTTTACTTATTTAGCATGTTTTGTTGTTGGATCTTGAGTTTTGACTTGTGTTTCAAAATTCTCCGACAGATGGCCCCCGGCAAGCTCATGTTGGACCGTGAGAACCTCGCGAGGCGGGTGCTCGAGTTGGAGCAGGAGCGTGCTGCCCTGCAGGCCACCCTCGCCACCCGTGACGTTGAGCTTACCACCCGCGACGCCGAGCTCGCCGCTCGCGCCGCCGAGCTTGCTGCCCGCACCGCCGAGCTGGCCGAGCGCACTACCGAGGTGGATACCCTCCGTACGCAGCTCGAGTATAGCGAGACGGAGCGTTGGAACTTCTTCGAGCAGCTCCACGACGCCCACCTTGCCCTTGAGGGCGATGGAGCCGCCGCTCTGCAGGCCATGCTCGATGAGCGTGATGCCCAGCTCACCGCCGCGAATGAGGAGAACTACGTCCTCTCCGGCCAGGTGGATGCCCTTCTCGAGCAGAAGGATGAGTTGGAGGTTACTCTCCCGGAGACTCAGGGCGCTAGGGATGCTTTGGAGGGAGACCTCCGGAACGCCCGAGCGACCATAGCGCATAACAACGCTACCATTGAGCATCTCCAAGCCGCCAACAACGCCCTGCACGCCATCCTCAATGGCGGACCTCCCGAACCACTTGAGATCATCCCACCCGAGGAGGATGTGGAGATGAGTGATGGCGAGGATGCTTCCGACGTCGAGGACAGAGCACCACCCTCTCCTATGAGGGATGACGCCGACTACTACGGCGATGACGACGAGTAGTTGTCACGACCGGTGGTCGTAGCTCTATGTGTGTAGGATTTGTAATCTCGTGAGGCATGTAACCGTGTTGGAAACGATCCGCGTGTTGTTAATTAAGCTCTCCGAGATTGTGTTTGTTTGTGGGTCACATGTGATGTAACCTAAGACCGTGTTGTATCGGATTCGTGGTTTCCCGTGTATCAAAAATTTCTATCATGTTGCTACTATGTTAGAATCTATGGAATATGTGTGTTGCCAATGCATTATGCTTATTTCATCAATATTTTCTTCGTACATGCAATCTGAAATTTTTGGTCCCTTATGCCCAATGTCATGTTTTCTTGCTATTTTAGCTCTTGGTTTAATGAGCTAACGTGAGAAAATTTTTCATGCGTGACAGATGGTGAATACCCGCCGTGGTGAAGCTTCCGGAAGTGGTCATGGTGCGAGGAAGAACAACTCCCTAACCCTCCACCTCTCACGCCGTTGGAGCAACTCGTGTCCAACCAAAACGAGATGTTCCGCTTGTTCTTTGCAAGCCAAACCAACCAAGGACAAGGCCAAGGACCGCCACCCCAAGGGCCGAGGAATTCCACCTATGCCGACTTTTGGGCCACTCAACCGCCCAAGTTTGGTGAAGCTACTACCGATCCGTTGGAGGCGGATAATGTCCTCCGCATCATCGAGTCGAAGTTTGCTCTCCTCAATTGCACATCGGAGCAAAAGGTTCTCTTTGCGGCTCAACAACTTCGTGGCTCCGCTAGTGCATGGTGGGCAAGCTTCACCGCCGCCCTTCCCGCCGGTACTCAAGTGAATTGGCCGGACTTTTGCACCGCATTTCGCGCGCATCACATTCCCGCCGGCCTTATGAAGCGCAAGTTGCAAGAATTTCTCAACTTGAAGCAAGGTACGGAACCGTGCAAGAGTATGCACGGAAGTTCAACTACTTGGCCCAATATGCATCCTATCATGCCGACACGGATGACAAGAAGAAGGATTGCTTTCGTTCGGGGCTAAGCCCAAAGTTACAAGATCGCTTGGCTCAAGTCACTACCGGCACGTTCAATGACTTGATGAGTGCCGCGATTGTGCAAGAAGATGCTATCCGTGCTCACCAAGAGGACAAGAAGAGGAAGCGTGCCGTGGGAAATCCATCCGGCTCCGCTCCGCCCAAGTACAAGCTAGCTATCACTTCCCCGTCCGGACAGAAGTTTCGGGCCGCATTGCCGCCGACGGGGGCTCACGCCGCTTGTGCCGTAGCAACACCACCACTCCCACGGTGGAAATCAGCAGCACAACACTTCGTTCCGCCCTCCACAACAGCAATACCAAGGTGCTAGGCCCGGTTCGCAAGGTCCGTGCTTTAATTGTGGACGTCCGGGTCATTTCGCAAAGGATTGCCGTGTCCCGACACGCAACCCGGCAACAACAACAACAACAACAACAATGGTTCCGAAGCGGCAACAACAACCAAAACCGCAATGGGAATAATGGGAATGGGAATCGCAATCAATCCTCCACTCCAAATGCTAAGAATGGCCGAGTCAACTATACCACGGCCGAAGAGATTCAAGCGGGAGAACCGGTACTTTCGGGTATGTTTTCGGTCAACAACCACTCCACTTTGGTTCTTTTTGATTCGGGTGCAACTCATGATTTCATTAGTCAAGCATGTGCAAAAACCCTACAACTCACTCCCACCGTTTTGGATATTCCCTATGTCATCACATCGCCCGGTGGAAAAATAAAAACAAACCTAGAGTTGAGGCAAGTCCCACTATACCTAGAAAGAAAAATATACCCCTCTTCTCTCATAGTTTTGTGTGGGCAAGGAATAGATATAATTCTAGGTATGAGATGGATGAAACTCCATAGAGCCGTTTTACACATCGATTCTCGTGAAGTTCACCTAAACTCCCCACTCCATGGTTCATCTATTCTCCGATTGTCCCATCCAAAATTCTCCACTTCAAAAATCTATCATCTTGAGGGAAAAAGGATTGAGGATATTCCCGTGGTATGTGAGTTTCCCGATGTTTTTCCGGATGACTTACCGGGCATGCCACCCGATCGGGATGTCGAGTTTAAAATTGAGCTCCAACCCGGTACGGCACCAATTTCCCGTAGGCCGTACAAGATGGCTCCCAATGAGCTAACAATCTTAAAAGAGCAATTGGGTGAGCTTATGGATAAAGGATATATTCGCCCTAGTTCTTCTCCGTGGGGATGTCCCGCTCTCTTTGTGAAGAAGAAAGACAAGACACTACGTCTATGTGTGGATTACCGCCCTCTCAATGCGGTGACTATCAAGAATAAATACCCGCTCCCTCGGATTGATATTCTTTTTGATCAATTAGTTGGTGCTAAGGTTTTCTCGAAGATTGATCTCCGATCCGGTTACCATCAAATCAAGATCCGAGCCGAAGATATTCCCAAAACCGCATTCTCTACGCGGTATGGCCTCTTTGAGTATCTCGTCATGTCTTTTGGGCTCACAAATGCCCCGGCTCATTTTATGTACTTGATGAATTCGGTATTCATGCCCGAGTTGGATAAGTTTGTCGTGGTCTTCATTGACGACATTCTTATTTATTCGAAGTCCGAGGAAGAGCATGCCGAACACCTTCGCACTTGTTCTCCAACGGCTTCGTGATCATCAATTGTATGCCAAGTTTAGCAAATGTGAATTTTGGTTGAAGCAAGTTCCTTTCTTGGGACACATTATTTCCGCGGAAGGTGTCGCCGTTGACCCAAGTAAAGTGGGAGAAGTGCTTACTTGGAAATCCCCAAGGTCGGTGAGACAAATCCGAAGTTTTCTAGGTCTTGCCGGCTATTATCGGAAATTCATTCCCAATTTTTCAAGCATAGCCAAGCCTATGACAAAATTATTGGAGAAAGATGCTAAGTTTAAATGGAGCCGTGAATGTGAAGAAGCCTTCCAAACTCTCAAGAAGCATTTGACATCCGCTCCGGTGTTAGCACAAGCCGACATCACCAAGCCGTTTGACGTGTATTGGGATGCATCCGGCACTCGGTCTAGGATGTGTGCTAATGCAAGAAGGTCGTGTCATTGCTTATGCTTCTCATCAACTTCGCAAGCATGAACAACACTACCCTACCCATGATTTGGAGCCAGCCTCGGTTGTCCTTGCTTTGAAAACTTGGAGGCATTATCTACTTGGAAATCTTGTCAATCTTTACACCGATCATAAGTCTCAAATATATCTTCACCCAACAAGAGTTGAATATGAGGCAACGTAGATGGTTGGAATTAATCAAGGATTATGAGTTGGAAATCCATTATCATCCGGGTAAAGCTAATGTGGTTGCCGACGCTTTGAGTCGCAAGGATCAATGCAATCATATTACCGGTTGTTCTATGGAAAACTCGGAAATTTCAGATTCTAGTGAACCGAGTCTTCGAGTCATTCCCTATGGTTCGCTATATAATCTAGCTCTCATTCCTACCCTTCGTGAGGAAATTATTGAGGCGCAAAAGAAGGACGAAGGTATGGAATTTATTTGGCAAAAGATTGAGAAAGATGAAGCTACATGTTTCCGACAAGATGACAATGGTGTATTATGGTTCAACCAACATCTCGTTGTTCCGAAGGATATGGAATTACGGAAGAAAATAATGGACGAGGCACACTTGTCTAAATATTCCATACACCCCGGTGGCAATAAAATGTATCGCGGCCTAAGAGAAAAGTTTTGGTGGACACGCATGAAGCGTGAGATTGCACGGTATGTGGCCGAGTGTGATACTTGCCAACGAGTGAAAGCCGACCACTTGAGAAAGGCCGGATTACCGAACCCGTTGAAGATTCCCGTTTGGAAGTGGGAGGACATTGCGATGGATTTTATCGTTGGATTGCCTCTCACATCGAAGAAGCATGATTCAATTTGGGTTATTGTGGATAGATTAACCAAGTCCGCGCATTTCATCCCCGTCCATACTACCTACAATACCAAAAAGTATGCCGAGCTATACATCTCAAGAGTGTTGTGTTTGCATGGAGTACCTAAAACTATTGTTTCCGATCGAGGTCCGCAATTTGTATCTCGCTTTTTGGAGCAATTGCATTCTTGTCTTGGTACCACCCTCATTAGAAGCTCCGCATATCACCCTCAAACGGATGGACAAACCGAAAGATTGAATCAATATTTGGAGGATATCTTGAGAGCATGTGCTATGGAAAATAGAGGAAATTGGGATGATTGTCTTCCATTCGCCGAATTCTCCTACAACAATAGCTATCAAGAGAGTTCGGGAATGTCACCATTTGAAGCATTGTACGGTCATTCTTGTCGTACACCCTTAAATTGGTCGGAAGCGGGAGAAAGAACCACTTTTGGTCCCGATCTTGTCACCCAAGCCGAAGAGAAGGTTCGACAAATTCAAGCCAACATGAAAGCCGCACAATCTCGCCAAGTGAGTTACGCTAACAAAAGGAGACGCCCGTTGGAATTTGAGAAGGAAGATCATGTCTATCTTCGTGTCTCCCGAATAAAGGCGTGTCTCGGTTTGGAATTAAAGGAAAGCTAGCACCCCGCTATATCGGACCCTACCCGATTATGGAAAAGCATAGCGCGGTTGCTTACCGATTGCGGTTACGTGAAAGTCTTGCTCGTGTGTGTGACATCCCATGTCACATAATAGCACGTAAGCAGTGTCAAAACCTTAAGTGCAGGAATTGAGCACTAATTAAGGAGTGAACACATGAAATAATGAATTAGAGTAAAAAAAAAAAAAAAAAAAAAAAAAATTAAAATTCAAATGTAGTTTAAACCCAACAATTTAAAACTCAATGATCCTCAACAAAAGTATGCAAATATTTTTGCAGATCCTTGTAGAGGAGATCAAAACATGATTTTAGAACATTTTTACTAACTTTTTAGAGTGGCATATTTTCATAGAAAATTCCAACTGAGTTTGAAAACAGCAGCGATTCACGAATTTTTGTAAATTTTTACAAGCAGAATTTGAACTTTTGCCTATAACAAAAATTGTTCATCACAATCCACTGAACCCCCACAAATTTTGGTTTGCAAAAATACCAAGCACATTAATTTCTATGGACAAAAACAGAATCAGTACTCGATGGCAAAATGGTAAATAAGTGGGAACTTCGTGAATAGCAATGGCACGATGGCCGGGGCCATCGGCCGAGAGCGCTGCCGCCGGCGCCCATGCCGGATTAGGCACCGCCGTCCTCGCGCGCCTGTGCAGCCCCACGCGTCGTCCATCGCCGTTTCCCTTCGCCCGAAGCCGGCGCCCACGGCCGTCGATGGCGATGGCCATTTTCCACCATGGCCGCCGCCCTAGGTCATCCCCGTGCGCCGCACCTCTCCTCACCCGCAGCTCCTCCATTGCGTGCGCAAGTGCTCCCCATCTCCCTACGCAGCCCCGGCTCTCTCCTCCAAGACTCGCCTCCTCCCCTAAGCACCTCAATTTCGCAAAAATCAAAACCGAGCTTCCGGTTCCGCCATCCACGCCGTCGAGCTCAATTGCTTGTGCTCGGGTGAGCTCATGTAGTGTCCCACCTCCGAAAGGTGCCCAAGGGTCCGGCTAACCTCCTTGTTGCTTCCCGGGTCGAGCCAAGCCCGGACGGCGACGGATTCTCTTTTCTTCTCCATCGCCGGTCCACCGAACCCCGCCACCTCGTCGACGCCGACCATCTCCAAAGCTTCTTCGCCTGCACCCAACCCACGCCGCGCATCTACACACGCAGGTGATGCCCTCGGCCTTGACCGCCCCCTTCCGTGCGACGGTGAGCATGAGCCACCCCGCCGCGGATCTCCCCGCCCGCGTCGCCATCGCGCGGCATGCCTCGCTCGCTCTCCCGCCTCGCCACCCCAACCAAACGGTGCGCCGTCGAAAACCATGCACAGACGGCCAAGCCCGACCCCTGCGACACCCTCTAGCACGTCGCCGGCGAGCACCGCCGCCGCCTCCGACGAGCTCCCCGCGCGCCAACACTTAGACAAAATTCGAATCGCGCTGGCACAAGAGTAAAAACTGTGAACTTCAAGCATTTTAACAATTTCATAACTTCAATTATATAGCTCGGATTCGAACGATTCAAGATGTTTTAGAAAGTTTGTAACTTGTACTTTAAAATAAATCAAAAGAACTCATATGTTTATATGACAAAAATGAAAGATTGAGCAATCTAAAGTTGCTATCACGGCCACGAAGCTTAACAGGATTGCATTTTAGAAATTGCGTAACTTTCATATTATAGATCCAAAGTACTTGACCAAGCATTTGTTGGAAAGTAGAGGATGTGTACTTTGGCATGGTAGCATAATCCAAGTACTTTCTGTGTGGATAATAAAAGATCCGAGTACTTTAAAGTGCTAACCCGTTAAGGACACATGACAACTTTGCATTTTAAAAATTCAATAACTTTTGCTATACAAATCCAAATGATGCAAATGAACATTCGTTGGAATCCTTAAAGAATGTACTTTAGATGACCACAATTGGTTTACCCAAGTTCTATGGCTAAAAGTTAAGTTTAGGCCCCTTAAGAAGGCCTCACGATGAGCCCTAGATTAGACTTAAAATGAAACGGTTTTGTAAATAAAACTTCACAAAATTTGAACACACCATTTCAGTTAGCATGGTTCATCATATAACACATGGTTCTAGTGCATTTGAGCATGTCATGATAAATTTTAACATTTTACTTAAGTACACTATTTTTGCATTGTGCTTGCATCATAGGAAAGGCTTATGAAAATTCATATTTGCTTTTGGTGCTCAATCATAAGAAAAGTTATGTTCCATCATGAGGATTTTATTTAGAAGTGTTTTATTGCTTAATTTCTGTCTACAACTTGCTATGTAAAAATGTGCATAGAATGACATATAGCCATATTGCAATACTTAACTCATATGCAAGTGCTCTCAATATTGCCTATAGGTTATTATGCACACACTTCAAAAATCTTAACATAACCATACCAATATTTTTGCATAATAATGAAGGGTATTCAAAAATAGGAATTTTAGTGATGTTACCATAATTTTTAGTAAAGGTTAAATAGCTCTACAAACTCAGTAAAAGCAGAAAACAGATTCTGGTGTAGGATTTTTATTAATTTTTGTAGGCCGAATCTCAAGAAAAGTTCTATATAAAAGTTGTCCCAAATTTCATTCTACACCACCACAAAAATTGGCAACCCCAACAAAAATCTCGTTGATTTTCTCTTGACTGCAACAGTACCGGTGGCAGAATTTTCAACTTTGTAGGACCCACTTTCTCTCTTATCTCTTTACTTCCTTCTCTACCAAGGAACACCCAAAGTAGCCAGCACAAAGCCAGCACCACGTCCAGAGACTCCCCTCCCTCATCCTCTCTTTGGTCAAGAGCCAAGTCAAGTCTTACTTTCTTCCTCCTTTTCCTTCTCCTCCCCAAAAGCAACCACCATGGCTACTCACCTTCAAACTTCATGCCATGGTTCACCTTGCCATGAGCAAGGGCAGCAAAAGCCTTCACTTGGACTCCCTCCCACCCTTGCATGGTTTGTTTTTGGTTTATCCTCAAGCTCTCCCTTTAGGTATGGCATGAACACTACTTCTAGTTTCACCGTTGATTTTTGCTTCTCCGGTGAGCTCTTTCTTGAACTTTAGCTCACCATGGTTGTATCACTTCCTTATCCATCTTTTGCAACCATCTCTTATGCTCAAATCACATCCCTATCCTAAGAAAATAGAAGATCCAAATATACACATGAGCTCTGATTTTGTTTTACTGTTCACACACCCTAAATCTATAAAAATGGTAAATCTGTTAGCTACTTTAAACAAAAATCATATCTCCTGAAATAAAAATGAGAAAAATGCAAACTAAAATGTTTTGGAATCCTTGAAACATGAACTTTGCAATGGTCAAATGTTTTACCTAGGTTTCTGTGGAAGAAAAGAAAGTTTTATGTAAAAGGAAATGGCAGCTTGTTATGCTTTTAAAACCCATATTAAAAATCTTGAAGAATGTAAAATTTATGAGAATTTACATGAGCACTTTACATAACATATTGGACTCTCTGGTACATGACTTTTGTGCATTCATACATGTTTTCATCACATTTATCATTATATGCTTAGATAGCACATATTTGCCCATAAAGGTTTAATTAGGGAAAATGCAAACAAAGATATCATAATAATTGTTTCCGGTGCCTATCATGAGGAAATAATGTTCTACCATAGAATTCACATTTAGAAATGTTAAGTCATAATCATTGCCTCATGTATTGCCATATACCATTATGTGCATAATTCATGTTAAGCTTTGCACTTCATGCATGATCATCATCTACCATACCCTGTTTCATGTACATGGCAGCAAGGTAGTTCATTTAGGTTTGTCTTCAATACATCATATGCCATGCTCCTATTGCCATATAGTACACTAGCTAAGTCTTATACAAACTACTTGCCATACTCATGTTTCATTTTCAACCTAGACCATGTGCTTTTATGATACACAGTCTATGTTTCGTTTAATTAGAAGGTTGTCCCCATGACATATCCTGTATAAATTATCATCATAAGAAATCATCTTCATCTCCACATGAACATATTTATTTTATGCAAACATTGCATTAGATTTCGTTATTGAGAAGGTTCCATGAACAAAATATCTATGTATGCATCCATACTCACATCATGCATTGCATCCATATAGGGACCCCGGCCGGAGAAAGAAATCACGTGAAGGATCCCGCCGAATGGAGCTTGGTTGAGAGTGCTAACATCGAGCAAAGCCAAGGCAAGCCCCGGAGCATGACCTATGTTTTAAAGTTCTCTTTAATTTCACATACGTCTATGATGTATTGTGCATTTACGTTTAGGAGTTGCTCGAAACCTAGTTGCACTAGATCCTTGTATCCTGTGGTTTTGGTTAAGTATAATCCTGGTCGCTAGTGCTATGCTTAATAATGTCATCGGTAGCAACACCGAGTGATTTGGAGATCACCCGGTCTAGGGAGTAAATTTGTTACCTCTCACATGATATTTATGAAATTGAGACCGTACGGGGAAATGCATGTGTAGGATGCGGTGGCAGTGGTTCGCCTATGTTCGCCATAGCCCCGTGCGTGTCGGTTGAGGACCGTGTGACTCCGCGAGCAAGTATTGAGTTGTGTACCAAATGCATACCTTCGTATGGGAGTTGGTAAACCGATGTAACTTGAGAGTCGTAGTGTTGGACGGTCTCTCCACCCTTTGTGCAAAGTGTTGGTCACGGTGGATGCACGGGTTTGTGAGTAGACGGAGGGTGTGTTATTACCCTTGGACCCGACGCTACCGTGGTTGCATGTGGAATGCACACTCGGAGGGTGGACCCGGCTCATATCTATGGTGATCTTGTGAAAGGTGGCCATACGTGTTCTTAAATGATGCGTATGTCGTGCATTTGGGTTTCCCCTGCAGGGTGTAAATCGATATATATCGCCGTCCCTCGCGGTGATGAGTACCACTTGTCTCGAGCAGATTGCATCGTAGTAACAAAGTGAATATGATGATTAATCTTGCTGATTTTGAAGAATTACTTCATGTATTGCAACCATGTTTTGTTAGAAATGCTCACTAAATTTATATTCATGTTCAAACCCCTTTAAATTGGCTAAAACATGAATTTTTAGAGAAACATAGGTGCTGTTTTTGGCTATTTCCTGCAAACCCGGTCAGCCCCCTGCATACTAGGAGTCGGTTTTAGAAACCATTTTTGTCGGGTAAGACTTGCGGAGTATATTAGATACTCAGGGCTTTGTTGTTAACATTTTTGTGCAGGTGAGATTGTCGAGAAGAATGGGCACATCTCGGGGCTGATGTGTCACATTTTAGACAACTATCGTCGAGATTATCTTTACGCTTCCGCTCATTGTATATTAATGTATTGAAATCTGAATTTTGAACTCTATGTATAATAATAACTTTAACTTCAGATATAAAATATGTCACTCATGTAACATAAATATGTATATGGAAATGGTGGATGTATCGTTAACGTATGTGCAATGAACGTTCGCTTCGTCGAATGTCTCCCGATACGATCCTGTTCGACAATCCCTCTCGCCTCGCGAGGTGGGGATGTCACAGCTGGTATCAGAGCTAAATCGGGATATGCCATACGTTAATGATCATTCGTAAAAATTGCAAACACGTTATACGGTGAGGAACGACTTAGTAAGCCCAATTAAGGTCTATAATAGAAGTAGAAAGTGGCAAACTAACCCTGGGTTATGATTGTTTAATATCTTGCATCTACGGCTTGGCCAAGGTATGTTTGCAATTTAAATTAGCGCTCCGTGCCCGCGGAAGTAATAATACGGGACAATGTTGGCTCGTGGCAATCCACGAGGCGATCCTTTCAATGGATCGTTACTATATGAATATAGTAGAACTGTGATTTGTTTCGTAGTTTCTTTTTGAATTTGATGTACTGTTTCTGCAATGAATCTTCTGCAGGTATGCTAACCACAAACCATAGAACGTGTAGCAATCGTGTTGAGAACGTGTGTGTGTTGCCACTAAAATTGCAAGTTGGTCGGGTATATACCGATCACATCTTTTAATTTGGAAAGGACGTAGGCTCCGGCATGTTCATCTCATCATTCATGCCATTCATAACATATGCATATCACACATGTGCATGAATTCAAATTTATCAAACATAAATAACTCATCAAGTCACCGTGTCGAAAACGCCAGAAAACGTGAATCGGGCAGAGAAATACCACCTGATTGCCAGTAAATTTCCACCCGATAATCAGTTTCGCGAAAACGATCATAACTATTTGGTTGCTAATCCAAATGGAATGATTGACCCCAATCTAGAAAGCTCATGATATGTGCCACAACCCTGTAATCACAATCAGGATGAAAAAGAAGTCTAAATGAACAAAAATACACCTACCCGAAACCCTAGCAAAAGTTGCCAGATTGGCAGATTTCGCGTGTTTCACGAAATCTCCATAACTTTTGCGTTACTTATCGAAATAAAGCGATCTACCCCATTCTGGAAAGCTCATGATATGCTCCACATTTTATTTAGTATCAAGTTGGTCAGTAAAATTCGTTAAGGTGGTCAAATAGGCGAAAACAGAGAGCAAGTCGAATTGTCATAAGTCGCCAGAGTTGCCAGAAATTTTGGCAGAACCCGATAGAGTCGGAAATCGCCGTAACTTTTGATCCGCCTAATCTTTTTATGTGTTTTAAGATACGTTGGAAAGCTTGTAAAGTTCTCTAGCCTTTTGATAAGGTTTGGGTAAATTTTAATGTTCATACCAGAGGTAAAACAGCAAGACCTTGTAACCTGTTTTTGGCATTGTCGGTAGTGGGCAGAATTGCCAATGTCATTGCCAAGTCTAATTGCCTTCTTTTAATACACATTTCATCTTACAAAGATTATGCTAGTTCACTTGGAATAATACTATGTTGGCCATGCTATTTAACTTGTTTCAAAAATCTACCACCCCGGCAAATAATGATGATGACGCCGCTACCGCCACTTCCGATGTCAACAACCCGTTTGTGCCTTCCGACACCGATAGCAATGCTTAGGTGTTGTTGTTGGTTCTGTGTAGCGTATGCAAATGAATGTAGTAGGCTAGATTAAAATAGTGGCTTGTAATCGCGTAAACAATAGGTGGTGATGTCTTTTGTTGTACTTAAGGCATCCTAATAAGTAATCCAAAACATTATAACCAAAAGCTTCGCAACATGGATGAATTTCAGGTGCTATCCCAAATTGTCGGCCACTAATTTCCAACCCCGCGAACCAATCATTAGAAACCATTTGGTCTCAACCCAAAGTTGTTTTCATTCTTCCCCTCACTTGGAATCATTACCATCATTATTAGTAAAACCTCCCGAGTGAATCCTGAAACTATTGATCATCCAACCTTTTATTATGCTAAGTTGTACCGAGAGCAGAATTCAATTTAGTGGATATGTGATTCCAAATTGCCATCTTGTTTTTGGATTGTGCCGGTTCGCCCAGTGCGCTTCTCAAAGCCAAAGATAGGCTATATGGAAATGCAGGCTGCTAAATCAGAATTTGGTGAGAGAATTCGAATATGATGTTTTTCGGAACGGATGGCGTATGACCGGGATACGCAACCGGAAAGAAGAATGTCATGTTTGGAGACTCGTTAGTACTATTAGCCGTATCTCCATCCCACGAGCCTCACACATTGAAATCGACATGGTCTTACCATGATCATGGAACTTCTGGTTGTACCCCAAAATTCTGAATCATTCTTGTCCCAACGTTATCGTCATCTTTACCCCCCATAACTCCGTGCAAATCTCGGGACGAGATTTCTTTAAGGGGGAGGGCTGTGACATCCCATGTCACATAATAGCACGTAAGCAGTGTCAAAACCTTAAGTGCAGGAATTGAGCACTAATTAAGGAGTGAACACATGAAATAATGAATTAGAGTAAAAAAAAAAAAAAAAAAAATTTAAAATTCAAATGTAGTTTAAACCCAACAATTTAAAACTCAATGATCCTCAACAAAAGTATGCAAATATTTTTGCAGATCCTTGTAGAGGAGATCAAAACATGATTTTAGAACATTTTTACTAACTTTTTAGAGTGGCATATTTTCATAGAAAATTCCAACTGAGTTTGAAAACAGCAGCGATTCACGAATTTTTGTAAATTTTTACAAGCAGAATTTGAACTTTTGCCTATAACAAAAATTGTTCATCACAATCCACTGAACCCCCACAAATTTTGGTTTGCAAAAATACCAAGCACATTAATTTCTATGGACAAAAACAGAATCAGTACTCGATGGCAAAATGGTAAATAAGTGGGAACTTCGTGAATAGCAATGGCACAGTGGCCGGGCCACCGGCCGAGGCGCTGCCGCCGGCGCCCATGCCGGATTAGGCACCGCCGTCCTCGCGCGCTCGTGCAGCCCCACGCGTCGTCCATCGCCGTTTCCCTTCGCTCGAAGCCGGCGCCACGGCCGTCGATGGCGATGGCCATTTTCCACCATGGCTGCCGCCCTAGGTCATCCCCGTGCGCCGCACCTCTCCTCACCCGCAGCTCCTCCATTGCGTGCGCAAGTGCTCCCCATCTCCCTACGCAGCCCCAGCTCTCTCCTCCAAGCATCGCCTCCTCCCCTAAGCACCTCAATTTCGCAAAAATCAAAACCGAGCTTCCGGTTCCGCCATCCACGCCGTCGAGCTCAATTGCTTGTGCTCGGGTGAGCTCATGTAGTGTCCCACCTCCGAAAGGTGCCCAAGGGTCCGGCTAACCTCCTTGTTGCTTCCCGAGTCGAGCCAAGCCCGGACGGCGACGGATTCTCTTTTCTTCTCCACCGCCGGTCACCGAACCCCGCCACCTCGTCGACGCCGACCATCTCCAAAGCTTCTTCGCCTGCACCCAACCCACGCCGCGCATCTACACACGCAGGTGATGCCCTCAGCCTTGACCGCCCCCTTCCGTGCGACGGTGAGCATGAGCCACCCCGCCGCAGATCTCCCCGCCTCGCGTCGCCATCGCGCGGCATGCCTCGCTCGCTCTCCCGCCTCGCCACCCCAACCAAACGGTGCGCCGTCGAAAACCATGCACAGACAGCCAAGCCCGACCCCTGCGACACCCTCTAGCACGTCGCCGGCGAGCACCGCCGCCGCCTCCGACGAGCTCCCCGCGCGCCAACACTTAGACAAAATTCGAATCGCGCTGGCACAAGAGTAAAAACTGTGAACTTCAAGCATTTTAACAATTTCATAACTTCAATTATATAGCTCGGATTCGAACGATTCAAGATGTTTTAGAAAGTTTGTAACTTGTACTTTAAAATAAATCAAAAGAACTCATATGTTTATATGACAAAAATGAAAGATTGAGCAATCTAAAGTTGCTATCACGGCCACGAAGCTTAACAGGATTGCATTTTAGAAATTGCGTAACTTTCATATTATAGATCCAAAGTACTTGACCAAGCATTTGTTGGAAAGTAGAGGATGTGTACTTTGGCATGGTAGCATAATCCAAGTACTTTCTGTGTGGATAATAAAAGATCCGAGTACTTTAAAGTGCTAACCCGTTAAGGACACATGACAACTTTGCATTTTAAAAATTCAATAACTTTTGCTATACAAATCCAAATGATGCAAATGAACATTCGTTGGAATCCTTAAAGAATGTACTTTAGATGACCACAATTGGTTTACCCAAGTTCTATGGCTAAAAGTTAAGTTTAGGCCCCTTAAGAAGGCCTCACGATGAGCCCTAGATTAGACTTAAAATGAAACGGTTTTGTAAATAAAACTTCACAAAATTTGAACACACCATTTCAGTTAGCATGGTTCATCATATAACACATGGTTCTAGTGCATTTGAGCATGTCATGATAAATTTTAACATTTTACTTAAGTACACTATTTTTGCATTGTGCTTGCATCATAGGAAAGGCTTATGAAAATTCATATTTGCTTTTGGTGCTCAATCATAAGAAAAGTTATGTTCCATCATGAGGATTTTATTTAGAAGTGTTTTATTGCTTAATTTCTGTCTACAACTTGCTATGTAAAAATGTGCATAGAATGACATATAGCCATATTGCAATACTTAACTCATATGCAAGTGCTCTCAATATTGCCTATAGGTTATTATGCACACACTTCAAAAATCTTAACATAACCATACCAATATTTTTGCATAATAATGAAGGGTATTCAAAAATAGGAATTTTAGTGATGTTACCATAATTTTTAGTAAAGGTTAAATAGCTCTACAAACTCAGTAAAAGCAGAAAACAGATTCTGGTGTAGGATTTTTATTAATTTTTGTAGGCCGAATCTCAAGAAAAGTTCTATATAAAAGTTGTCCCAAATTTCATTCTACACCACCACAAAAATTGGCAACCCCAACAAAAATCTCGTTGATTTTCTCTTGACTGCAACAGTACCGGTGGCAGAATTTTCAACTTTGTAGGACCCACTTTCTCTCTTATCTCTTTACTTCCTTCTCTACCAAGGAACACCCAAAGTAGCCAGCACAAAGCCAGCACCACGTCCAGAGACTCCCCTCCCTCATCCTCTCTTTGGTCAAGAGCCAAGTCAAGTCTTACTTTCTTCCTCCTTTTCCTTCTCCTCCCCAAAAGCAACCACCATGGCTACTCACCTTCAAACTTCATGCCATGGTTCACCTTGCCATGAGCAAGGGCAGCAAAAGCCTTCACTTGGACTCCCTCCCACCCTTGCATGGTTTGTTTTTGGTTTATCCTCAAGCTCTCCCTTTAGGTATGGCATGAACACTACTTCTAGTTTCACCGTTGATTTTTGCTTCTCCGGTGAGCTCTTTCTTGAACTTTAGCTCACCATGGTTGTATCACTTCCTTATCCATCTTTTGCAACCATCTCTTATGCTCAAATCACATCCCTATCCTAAGAAAATAGAAGATCCAAATATACACATGAGCTCTGATTTTGTTTTACTGTTCACACACCCTAAATCTATAAAAATGGTAAATCCGTTAGCTACTTTAAACAAAAATCATATCTCCTGAAATAAAAATGAGAAAAATGCAAACTAAAATGTTTTGGAATCCTTGAAACATGAACTTTGCAATGGTCAAATGTTTTACCTAGGTTTCTGTGGAAGAAAAGAAAGTTTTATGTAAAAGGAAATGGCAGCTTGTTATGCTTTTAAAACCCATATTAAAAATCTTGAAGAATGTAAAATTTATGAGAATTTACATGAGCACTTTACATAACATATTGGACTCTCTGGTACATGACTTTTGTGCATTCATACATGTTTTCATCACATTTATCATTATATGCTTAGATAGCACATATTTGCCCATAAAGGTTTAATTAGGGAAAATGCAAACAAAGATATCATAATAATTGTTTCCGGTGCCTATCATGAGGAAATAATGTTCTACCATAGAATTCACATTTAGAAATGTTAAGTCATAATCATTGCCTCATGTATTGCCATATACCATTATGTGCATAATTCATGTTAAGCTTTGCACTTCATGCATGATCATCATCTACCATACCCTGTTTCATGTACATGGCAGCAAGGTAGTTCATTTAGGTTTGTCTTCAATACATCATATGCCATGCTCCTATTGCCATATAGTACACTAGCTAAGTCTTATACAAACTACTTGCCATACTCATGTTTCATTTTCAACCTAGACCATGTGCTTTTATGATACACAGTCTATGTTTCGTTTAATTAGAAGGTTGTCCCCATGACATATCCCGTATAAATTATCATCATAAGAAATCATCTTCATCTCCACATGAACATATTTATTTTATGCAAACATTGCATTAGATTTCGTTATTGAGAAGGTTCCATGAACAAAATATCTATGTATGCATCCATACTCACATCATGCATTGCATCCATATAGGGACCCCGGCCGGAGAAAGAAATCACGTGAAGGATCCCGCCGAATGGAGCTTGGTTGAGAGTGCTAACATCGAGCAAAGCCAAGGCAAGCCCCGGAGCATGACCTATGTTTTAAAGTTCTCTTTAATTTCACATACGTCTATGATGTATTGTGCATTTACGTTTAGGAGTTGCTCGAAACCTAGTTGCACTAGATCCTTGTATCCCGTGGTTTTGGTTAAGTATAATCCTGGTCGCTAGTGCTATGCTTAATAATGTCATCGGTAGCAACACCGAGTGATTTGGAGATCACCCGGTCTAGGGAGTAAATTTGTTACCTCTCACATGATATTTATGAAATTGAGACCGTACGGGGAAATGCATGTGTAGGATGCGGTGGCAGTGGTTCGCCTATGTTCGCCATAGCCCCGTGCGTGTCGGTTGAGGACCGTGTGACTCCGCGAGCAAGTATTGAGTTGTGTACCAAATGCATACCTTCGTATGGGAGTTGGTAAACCGATGTAACTTGAGAGTCGTAGTGTTGGACGGTCTCTCCACCCTTTGTGCAAAGTGTTGGTCACGGTGGATGCACGGGTTTGTGAGTAGACGGAGGGTGTGTTATTACCCTTGGACCCGACGCTACCGTGGTTGCATGTGGAATGCACACTCGGAGGGTGGACCCGGCTCATATCTATGGTGATCTTGTGAAAGGTGGCCATACGTGTTCTTAAATGATGCGTATGTCGTGCATTTGGGTTTCCCCGCAGGGTGTAAATCGATATATATCGCCGTCCCTCGCGGTGATGAGTACCACTTGTCTCGAGCAGATTGCATCGTAGTAACAAAGTGAATATGATGATTAATCTTGCTGATTTTGAAGAATTACTTCATGTATTGCAACCATGTTTTGTTAGAAATGCTCACTAAATTTATATTCATGTTCAAACCCCTTTAAATTGGCTAAAACATGAATTTTTAGAGAAACATAGGTGCTGTTTTTGGCTATTTCCTGCAAACCCGGTCAGCCCCCTGCATACTAGGAGTCGGTTTTAGAAACCATTTTTGTCGGGTAAGACTTGCGGAGTATATTAGATACTCAGGGCTTTGTTGTTAACATTTTTGTGCAGGTGAGATTGTCGAGAAGAATGGGCACATCTCGGGGCTGATGTGTCACATTTTAGGCAACTATCGTCGAGATTATCTTTACGCTTCCGCTCATTGTATATTAATGTATTGAAATCTGAATTTTGAACTCTATGTATAATAATAACTTTAACTTCAGATATAAAATATGTCACTCATGTAACATAAATATGTATATGGAAATGGTGGATGTATCGTTAACGTATGTGCAATGAACGTTCGCTTCGTCGAATGTCTCCCGATACGATCCTCGTTCGACAATCCCTCTCGCCTCGCGAGGTGGGGATGTCACAGTGTGCACAACGTGTTCCATGTATCTCAACTCAAGAAATGTTTGAAGCCTCCGATAGATATGGTCATTTCCGACACCGATCAACTAGAAGAAGATCTCTCCTACCCCGAATACCCCGTCCGGATTATCGATCAAAGCGACCGAGTAACTCGCAATTGCACCATCACCTTCTATAAAGTGCAATGGAGTAACCACACCGAAGAAGAAGCAACTTGGGAACAAGAGGATTTTCTAGAGAAGAATTTTCCGAGTTCCTCGCGTCACACAAATCGATAAATTTTCGCACTCCCTCTCCTTAATTCGTAGCGATTCTCGGACGAGAATTTCTTTAAGGGGGAGGGCTGTGACATCCCATGTCACGATTTAAGGTTTAGCACGTAATCACTACCCTAATCACATCCTTAATCAGGTACTAATGCTAAATCACCCAACCAGGAAAAAGAAAAAAATAAAAAGGAAAAAGGAAAAACCTAATCCTAAACCCTAGTCCTAACCTAAATGCAAAAATTATAAAAACACTACCCACATATTTTTGCACCACTGCATTGCTCATGTAAAAAGATGAATTTACAATATTTTTACAAAATTTTTGAACAATGTTTTGAATGCCCAAAAATTCAAATTCAAATCTGAAACTCTGTTACTTGTGAATTTTGTATGAATTTTTGGAAACACTTTTGGAACTTCAAACTTTAAGATGAAAATTAAAACCATTCGTGCTGAGGCTCCACATATTTTTATTTCTAAATTTGGAGCACCGGAAGCACGAATTTCACTCAAACTTTCAAACCACAGATTCGGAATTTGAAAAACCAAACCGAGCTCTTTGCCCGGTGGGCAATGGTGGCACCGCCCGCCGGTCCGGCGCCACCGCGGCCGCCCCGCGCGTGCCCTGCCCCGTCAAATCGCCACGCAAACCCCCTGCCACCTTCCCAACCGCCCCTGTACCCGCCGGCCAACAGGAGCGGCCGGAATTGAAGGCGAAGCCCCCTCGCCGCGACCGCCCCTGCACCGCCCCGCCTCCCCCTTAGAAAAGCTCCGCACGGGAGCCAAGGCCCAATCCAGAGCACCCCAATCATTGCCTCTACTCCCTCCGCTCCTCGCTGCACCACTGCTCCGCCCTCTGCCCCCTCACCGGCGTTCAACTCGGAGGAAAACGCCGCCGCCGCCGGACCGACCGCCACGGCCGCCCCCGCTAAATCCCCCGTCTAGGTGAGCGCGCATGCCCCGATTCTTGGCCAAGACGACGCGCAAGGTTGCCCTCTAGCTCCCCCTTGACCCACTCTCTTTACCCCGCAGTGCCTCGTCGGAAATTCGAAGGAGAAAAGGGCCCTCGTCGCCGGCCACCCGCACCCCTCCGTCGAGCCCCTACTTCCGGCCCTCCTCGTCGCCCCCGACCACGCGCCGACGATCCTCACCCCCAGGTGATGCTCACGGGCCTTTCCCTCCCCCTCTCGCTCCTCGAGCCACGCGCGTGCCGCTGCCGAACCTCCGCGGTGCTCCGCCGCTCGCCGCGCCGCCCTCCGGCCGCCGTTGGGCCCCGTGGTCCTCACCCACGAACTCCCCGTCGCACCAGCTCCCTCCCGGCCCAAGCGCGGCCCATGCGCTGCCCTAGAACGCCGCCGCGGCGAACCTCGCCGGCGCCGGCCGCCGTCCGCCGGAGCCCACGCGCTGCCCGTTTTAAAAACTGCCGATGGCATTTTCGTAAATACATCCGAACTTCGTTCAAGTTTGAAAAATTCATATCTGGCGTTTCAAATGTCCAAAAATTGCAAACTAAAATATTTTGGAAACTAGAAGACCTGTAATTTCATAAAAGTAACATGAACTCATCAGATCTGGTCATTTTCACATTTTTACAAAAATGACAAAAGTCAACCCCTGAAAACTTAACTAAGCCATAACTTTAAAAATATAAATCCAAATTAAATGCCACTTGGCCAAAATCTTCACCCAGACACACATGAATTTTTGGCACTGGAAGATCTGCATTTCATTTCATATTTTTCAAGTTATTGCATTTCTTGCATTCTCTGTATTTAATTTTTAATTAAATCTGTATAAATTATTTTTGCATGAAACTTGGTAATTAATTTCCTTTTGGTACTGTGAATATGTAGAAAATCCCATGTTAAATTTTGAGCAAGTTAAGTAATGATTTTTGCAAAGCCTAGATCTAAATTCCTAAAAAGCTATTTTCAGCACATGTGTAATTAGTTTATGGTTCTAAAAATTATGTCTCTGCATGGTTATGTAATTTTCACTGTTCACGAAGTCCCCTAGCACCTCATGGCAGGTTTAGTTAAGAGATCTCATATATTTCACGTATGTGTTAATTTTGAGAGCGAATTCTTATTTTAAAATGAAATCGTCATCGCATGTGATGTTAACGCACATGAGCCTAGGTTTCTTCGTTGTATTATTAGAAGCTTGTTAAAATGTTAGTGCTGCACCTACACTAATCACAGCACTCATGTCTATGCCATCGAGACATTACTCATTGTATTAGTATGACTATGCTTGTCATGTATTTGGACCCCCTTAAAATAAAACAAGAGACATGTCATGCTTGTTAGGGTTTGTGCAGACAAAACTTTTGATTAATGTGTTCATATGCATCTTTACAAAAACAGCACCCATGCATTGCTCTCATCATCGACCTTGTGTTCATGTGACTCATGCATTGCACTTCATTCCTTAGGTGACGACGCCGAATTGATCCCGCCGGAAGAAGCTATTGCCACGCTCAACGCTTGTGAGGCTAGTGCTAACTTCGATCACTCTCAAGGCAAGCCCCGGTGCATTCCTATTATTTGAAATGTCTTTCTTTTATCACTATATTAAGGATGATGAATGTGCATTTAAGTTTAGGCGTTGATTGGAAATCCACATGCATAAATTCTTATACGTCCTATCTCGCTTATGAGTCATATCCTCGTTAGGAGTGCTATGCTATGTTTTTGGAGTCAACGATAGATTTGGGGATCTCACTCATGGCTTATGACTAAATGTGAACATGATGAATTTGGTTAAAATTGAGAACACCCCATTGTGGCTCCGCGAACAAGTTTGAGTTGTGTACCACTTGCATACCTTTCTTATGGGGATTGGTAAACCTATGTAGCTTGTAAGTTGTAAAGTGAGCCGGATATCTCACCGACCCGGAGGTGATGTGTTTGGCACGGTGGTTGCACGGGTTGAGGACCGTTGGAGAGTACATGGGTTAAGCCTTGGGCGCGTTGTTGAACGGTCGCAAGTGGGACGTGTACTCGGGGTCGGTGGCCCCGTGTTTTACTTTATGATGAACTCGCGAACGGTGGCCATACGTGTTCTTAAATGATGCGTATGTCGTGCATTTGGGTTCTTTTCCTGCAGGATTAATAATTCGATAATTATCGCCGTTTCCTCTCGGTTAATGAGTACCACTTGATTCGAGCAGTTCGCAATGTGTAGTAATGGAAAGAGGTTGAATAGCTTGCTGTTTTATATTGATATTAAATTGTGTTGCAAACTCTTGTCTTGCTAGTATGCTAACTAAAGTTTCTTTATGCAACAACCCTATTAATTTGGCTAAGTAATAAATTTGCCAACCTAATTAGCATAGGTGCTATTTATGCAAAAGGCCAAGTTAAACCGGTCAAGCCCCATGCATCTAGGAGTCGGTCTTAGATGGCCAATTTGACGGGTAAGACTTGCGGAGTATGTTAGATACTCAGGTTTTGCCACTACATGTTGATTTACAGGTTTCCCGCAAGCCGGTTTTTGTGATTGTTGTGGTAAGGTGGTTTGGGACGGAGAAGAGCCCAAAGAGTGGACCATTGAATGGGTCCCTAGCTCTCCGACCCATGACGAGTGAGCCATGGCCTAGGCCGCCATGGTTCCTTTAAGTTATCTATGTATCGTCGAGTTATGTATTTCGCTTCCGCACTTTAATTTCGAACAAAGATCATGGCTATGTAAGACTTAATTTCGAACCTAATGTATCTTTTATTCGAACTCTATGTTGTAATCAAGACTTAATTATGTAACTTTGCAAATCGTGTATGTTTGTTAATGTGATGCTATGTATGGTTGCTTCGTCAATTATCTCCCAAGGCGATCCGTACCACACTTAACTATCTTTCGGGATAGGGGTGTGACACCTTGGGCTGGCCGAATCCTTGTTGCTTGTGGCCTTCGTAACCACAACACCGAGTAAGCATCAAGAAAACAAAGATGCTCGCAGATCAGCGGTCGAATCAACAACTTGGTCAATCCCAGGTAGCGCGAAAGGATCTTTGGGGCAAGCTTTGTTGAGATCAGTATAATTGACACACATTCTTAATTCTTTAGTATTCTTTTTGGTACAAGAACTGGATTGGCAAACCAATCTGGATGATACACCTCCCTAATAAACTTAGCTGCTAATAACCTAGTTATTTCCTTCTTGATAGCCTCCTTGCGGTCTTGAGCAAATCTCCGGAGCTTCGTTTGATCGGCTTCGCATCGGGATGCACCAACGAGTGCGTGCTCAATCTTCTCCCTAGGAACACCCGGCATGTCGAAGGCTGCCATGCAAAGATATCCCTATTTTCCTAGAGGAAAAGAATGAGCGCGCTTTCCTATTTACCCCCCAAGTCAGCCCCTATATGGGTGACCTTGGAGGGATCCGACTCATCAAGCTAAATAGTCTTGGAAACCACCGCATCGGCTTTCAATTTCTCCTTTGCGACCTTCTTGGCTGGAACTTCATCCTCCAGCCTTGCCCGGACTTCTAGAGCCTCAGCTGCTTCTCCGATTTCTCGACGTTCATCCTCCGAATTGGCCCGAGAGGCCAACTCGGTGCTATGTACTTCACAAGCATAAGCGGTCTTGATGTCACCCGGAACGACAAGACCCCATTTGGTCCCGGCATCTTCAGACATCAAGTATTGGTAGCTATTCAGCCCGGGTATTATACCATGAAACGGCGAAACGCTGCGCTCCAAATCAGCTACGGAGAGGCCAAGCTCCGACGAGTTTTGGCAAACAAGATATCCAAGCAACTTCGTCCATCAATGAAAGTCCTCTTCAATCGCACCTTGTGAACTATGGGAGCCAAGATGAGTGGATATTTACCAGCTTTTGGCAATACCTCGAGCTGATCAGCTCGCTGAAAGTAATGGGCACCTCGGACCACCGTAGGTATTCGGTGTGGCGGGAGAGACGGCTTTAACCTCTCGAAACGCCAACTTTTGCTTTCTCTTCGACTCGTAAGCATCCGGGAGTGGCTGCTGACCGGATGGCGGTGGTGTACATGCGCAGCCACTCGGCGAGAGGTGCTTTACCATCATACTTATCAATGGCCCCGGCTTAAATCCCATGGGGTATTTGCAAATGCGTAAATCTCGCGTGAAAGCAGGAATCATGGAGTACTCATCATCTTCCGTATCGCTCCGGACCGGTGAAGGGGATCGTCGACGAGGGTAATGTCGGTAGTTGCGATCTCTATCATCATCGAAGTAGTCGTAGTACCGATCATCTTGATACCAATCTCCTGATCCATCCCGACGGTCGTTGTTGGCCGGTTGTGCGGTCCGCAAAGGATGTGGCGGAGGCGAAGGCGGAGGCGCCGCTTGGCGATCATTGTTGTCTCGTCGTGGCTCCCCATAGAGACAGAGACGGGGAGCCTCGACGTGACAATAATGATCGCCAAGCGACGCCTCCGCCTCCGCCTCCGCCTCCCCTTCGCAGACCGCACAACCGGCCAACAACGATCGTCGGGATGGATCAGGAGATAGGTATCAAGATGATCGATACTATGACTACTCCGATGATCATAGAGATCGCAACTACCGGCATTATCCTCGTCGACGATCCCCTTCACCGGTCGGGACCGGTCCGGAAGATGACGAGTACTCCGTGATTCCCGCTTTCACGCGAGATTTACGCATTTGCAAATACCCCATGGGATTGAAGCCCGGGCCATTGATAAGTATGATGGTAAAGCACCTCCTGCCGAGTGGCTACGCATGTACACCACCGCCATCCGGTCAGCAGCGGAGATACGTTTGTGCTAGCTAATTACCTCCCCATGTGCATGGAGCAGGCTGGACGCTTGTGGTTGTAGTCCCTACCCGAGAAATCTATCTCTTCTTGGGGCGACCTCACCAAAAAGTTCGTAGAGAACTTCCAAGCGACTTGTGAGAAGCCAGGGAATTACTTCGACCTCAACAGCTGAAGCGTAAGCTCGACGAACCTCTTACGGACTTCATCGAGCGCTTCGCAACAAGAAAGCCTTAATCCCCAATGTTCCCGATCGGTAAGTAATTGCGGCGTTTCAAGTCGGCGTCCGAAGTGAAGCCTTAGTTCACAAGATTGGAAGGCGCAATCGAAACCTTACCATGACAGACGTTAGAGTGCTTCAAGAAAGCGAGATGATTATGCTCGCTGGAGAATCAAACATGGTCAATTTGAGCGGGAACAAAGGGAAGGAACCGAAGCATGACCAAGGCAACCGATCTGGATCTAAGAACAACAACAAACGTAAGGCGGATCACCTTGTTGCAGCTGTCGACCGGTCTCATGGAGGAGACCGGCCGACACCTCCTAAGAGAGGTCCAAGAGAACGATTGTCGTTCGAAACACTTCTAGAGGGCCCTTGCATGATTCATAATGGGAATCATAAAGCTAAGGAGTGCTTCCTGTTAAGGCCGTTCGCTCGGCTTGCCTTAAAGGTAGCTCCCCGATCCGCTCATCGAAACCGGAGAGATGACAAGGGCAAGGATAAAGAGCACGATGACAATGGGGATGACGAAGGTTTTCAAGAACCGGCTCGAGAGGTGAACATGATTTATGCAGGCCCGGATGCTTACGAGTCGAAGAGAAAGCAAAAGTTGGCGTTTTGAGAGGTTAAAGTCGTCTCTCCCGCCACACCCGAATACCTACGGTGGTCCGAGGTGCCCATTACTTTCAGCGAGCCGATCATCCCGAGGTATTGCCAAAAGCTGGTAAATATCCACTCATCTTGGCTCCCATAGTATACAAGGTGCGATTGAAGAGGACTTTCATTGATGGATGAAGTTGCTTGGATATCTTGTTTGCCAAAACTCGTCGAGCTTGGCCTCTCCGTAGCTGATTTGGAGCGCAGCGTTTCGCCGTTTCATGGTATAATACCCGGGCGGAATAGCTACCAATACTTGATGCTCGAAGATGCCAGGACCAAATGGAGTTTTGTCGTTCCGAGGCGACATCAAGACCGCTTATGCTTGTGAAGTACATAGCACCGAGTTGGCCTCTCGGGCCAATTCGGAGGATGAACGTCGGGAAATCGGAGAAGCAGTCGAGGCTCTAGAAGTCCGGGCAAGGCCGGAGGATGAAGTTCCAGCCAAGAAGGTCACAAAGGAGAAATTGAAAGCCGATGCGAGTGGTTTCCAAGACTATTCAGCTTGATGAGTCGGACTCCTCCAAGGTCACCCATATAGGGGCTGACTTGGGGGATAAATAGGAAAGCGCGCTCATTATTTGCCTCAAGGAAAATAGGGATATCTTTGCATGGCGGCGTTCGACATGCCGGGTGTTCCTAGGGAGAAGATTGAGCACGCACCGTTGGTGCGTCCCGATGCGAAGCTGATCAAACAGAAGCTCCGGAGATTTGCTCAAGACCGCAAGGAAGCTATTAAGAAGGAAATAACTAGGTTATTAGCAGCTAAGTTTATTACGGAGGTGTATAATCCAGATTGGCTTGCCAATCCAGTTCTTGTACCAAAAAAGAATACTAAAGAATTAAAAATGTGTGTCAATTATACCGATCTCAACAAAGCTTGCCCCAAAGACCCTTTCGCGCTTACTCGAGATATCATCAAATACCGCTAAGAGTTGAAGATCAAATAAAGACCGCGTTTATCACCCCCTTTGGAGCATACTCGCTATACGACTATGCCTTTTGGATTAAAGAATGCCGGTGCATCTGTTTTCGATGGCCTTCAATGCTTGAAGACGTGCACAAGGAATTTGTGGAAATCATGCTTCTTCAAAGACTCTAGTTGGGAAGGTATTTAGACAAGGATTCTACCGGCCTACGGCGGCGGATGATGCGCACGGAGTGGTCAAGAGTTGTCGGGGATGTCAATTCTTCGCCGGACAGACCTCATGCTCCGACTCACGAGTTGCAATTAATTCCAATGACTTGGCCTTTTTCTACTTGGGGGCTGGATATTGTTGGACCTTTTAAAAGGGCACCGGGAGGATTCACGCATGTTTTTGTGGCAGTAGATAAGTTCTTTAAATGGATTGAGGCTGAAGTCTGTTACTAGTACGACTACGGCCCGAGCGATCAAGTTTCTGCAAAACATATTCGTGCTTTTTGGAGTCCCACGCGAGTATCATTACTCGATAATGGGCCTCGGTTTACTTCAGAATTTTTCAAGGATTATACTGAAAGTTTGGGAATTAAGATACAATATGCGTCGGTATCACATCCACAAAGCAACGGACAAGTGGAACGAGCTAATGGAATGATTTTGACCGGTCTTAAACCTAGAATTTTCGACCGTTTGAAGCCGTACGCAGGAAAATGGGTTAAGGAATTGCCCTGGGTACTTTGGGGATTACGCACTAATGTTAGTAGGGCTACGGGGCAATCTCCTTTCTCTTTGGTGTATGGATCCGAAGCCATGTTACCTACGGAAGTGAATATGGTGTCCGCTCGAGTACAGTATTATGATGAAGAGAAATATGAAGATCAGCGCCATGTTGAATTGATTGCTGCGGAAGAATTAAGGGATCAAGCTTTGATTCAAGCAGCAAAGTATCATTATGGATTGCGTCGTTATCATGATCGCAATGTTCGAACACGGGAATTCCAAGTAGGAGACTTGGTTCTTCGGAAGATTCGATCTAACAAAAACAGGCATAAGTTGTCACCGGTCCGGGAAGGACCTTTTCTCGGTGAAATCGCTCTCCAGACCGGGGCCTTATAGGCTTATGACCTTGGAGGAAGAAGAAATTCCAAATTCTTGGAACATTGAGCAGCTTCGTCGTTTTTACGTTTGACGAGTGTTTTTTGTAAATTTCTTCATATTATAATAAAGTAATTTTGTCTAATGAAAATGTGTTTGCTTTTGTGTCTCAATATTTTAATTTCGCATTAAATTATCGAGCCAGGGGGCTGTTGTGATATTGTGCTATTCCTGAATAATAAGACCAGTTATATAGTCGGTAGGTCTGTTGTATTGAGAACGATCTGTTTCTTTTCAGTTTAACACTGGTATGTTCAGGAAGGGAAATGATGTAGCATCTTTCTTATGAATATTGAATGTAAGGTTGCAGTGAGAGCAGTTTGTAAAATCTTAACTTTTTTCCTAAGATTACGTGATCTTATTAAAGTAAGCTATAACTATGAATCTGTGCTGATTAGAGCCGGAATTTAATCATAGTTAGTTTCAGCTGAAATAACCATCATGTCTTGGGCAAAGAAGTTAATAAGTATGATAGTGAAACCAGTATTCATATAGAAAAGAAATCTAAATAGCATGATGATCAAGATGTTCGATTACAAAAGTAAGTTGGCCCTAATACAAAATCTAAATAGCAGGACCAGCTGGAAGTACCGGTATCACCGGTCTTAGGATCTTCAATCGGTCTATCGTCCAACGTTTCTTTAGAATCGAGAGGAAGATAATGGCAAATCAGCATCTAGATCTTCAAATGAGTCTTCTACTCGTTTGCCCGGCCGCAGTTGCTGCATCTTGTGCATCTTGATCCAGAGCAAAAGCTGTTGGTGCTATGTTCAGCGGAACACCTGTTGGATCAAGGGGGACATCCTCTATCAACTCCGAAACAAGTACCAATGAGTGAGTTCTTCAGCTCATTGAACCGATCTTCAGTGGTGTCCGGGTGGGCGCCATCCTTGATAAAGTTGAAATCACAACCTCGAGACCGGAGTCCAAGATTGGATTATAGCTGCTATATGGCCTCCTCCCGCAGCGGCAACCATTTTGGAATGCTCTCTCGATTCTTCTAGGGCAAGCCCGGATGGCCGACTCAAGATCCATCTCGTTGGGATCAATAGTTTGACCGCCGTTGAGATATTCCAGAGTGCGCACTGCACCTGCAGCAAGTTCTGAAAAATGGGAAAAAGTATAAGAGAGAGTTATCATTGCAGACCGGTATTTTAAAATAGAATTTCACAAGAATGAATATGAAAGAAGTGACTTACGTCTATGCCTAATTTCTGCGGCTCTGAATCTGCCCTTGATGTTAGTTTTGGATTCTCTTAGCTTGAGAACCAGTTGAGCAGATTTATGGGCGGTCTTCGTAGCGTTCTCTTTATCAGCCTACGCTGTTTTTGCTGCTTCTAAGGCTTCAGCCAGTTCAGCCTTTAGGCAAGCATTTTCAGTTTCCAGCATTTTGTTGGAGCGAAGTGCTTGTGTCAGGATGTTATCCTTGGCGGTAAGCTCGCCTTCTAGTTCTCCAATTCGAGCCGCTTGTTGCTCTTCAATACGAGAGCCCTCTTCAAGTGCTTGTTCTTGAGCAGCTGCCTTTTCGGAAAGGACTTCTTCTGCCTTCTTGTGAGCAGCAACGAGGCTTTCAAGTGCTGAGATAAGGAGTAGAAGCAATCAGAGAAAGATGCTACAAGGAGAAATATGAAATGCATAGATAAAAATTAAGAGTATTACTCTGGATTTCTTGGCGGAGCTTGATGATTTCCTGCCGCCGTTCTTCCATCGATCGATGGGTGTTCGATAGATTAGCTTCTCTCCACTGCAGATCGGTCTCCCTGGATTTCAGGTCGGCGGTCCGGGATTCCAGTTCGACCAGCTTGCTCTTGATTGGTACATAGCTCTTCCTCTAGGCAAGCAATTATAGCGCTTTTAGCTTCGGAGTTTTTCAGAAGAACCTAAAAAAGAATGAAGAAGTAAGGGATTTGATTATTAAAAGGAAATTACTTGAAGAAACCATTGAGGCAAAAGAATGTACCTGGCCGGATTCTCGAGAAGTTCATTAGGGCCTCTTCTTCTTGGACGGCGTCCCATTGAGCTGTTGCGGTAAAAGTTCTATCGCTGGAGCTGTCCACCTCCACATCTCCGACTACCATTTTGGCCGGTCTGGGTTCCCCTTGAGATTTGCGTGTTGTCCTGGGTTGACGAGGAATTTCTTCCATCCAGACTGGACCCGAGTGAGAGTTCCGGAGGAATCTGGAATAGCGTTGCCTGGGTAGGGAGGTTGCTAGCGGATGAGCCTTCAATGTTGACGACTTGATCTTTGGTGATTTGAGATGAAGCTTCGCGCTGGAGGCGGCAAGGATTTCCATTGTGAGTGCCGCACTTGGAGCTTCAAAAGGTTTGGCGCTAATTGGAGGCGCAGTGGAGGAGGTAGTGGAAGCACTACCAGTAGGGGCTGAAGGAGCAGCATTGTTTCTTAAAAACCTAGCTATGCTAGCTTGGA
The DNA here is from genome assembly GCA_031894775.1 of Chloris gayana. Classification (NCBI taxonomy): domain Eukaryota; kingdom Viridiplantae; phylum Streptophyta; class Magnoliopsida; order Poales; family Poaceae; genus Chloris; species Chloris gayana. Next base: position 96,018 of record JAUNZO010005130.1, on the reverse strand, counting down.
AATTAGAAGGGATTCTGCAAAAAGAAGCGAATAACGTAAAGCTGGGATAAAAGCAATTCGAAAAGGAATGAAGATATAGAAGACTTACGAGGAGGCTTTCTTGAAGCCGGTGGAGGTCTTGATTTTCTTGGGGGGACCCCGAGTATCTTCACTGGTTCCCTCTCGCAGTCCTTTTGCCGCTGGATTGACTTGCGGTGTTGGGACCGTTTCTCCCGCATCACTTGGACCGGTCCGGTTGCCATACCGGGACCTCTTGGGAACATTGGACAAGGAGTCGGTCGGAGAGGGAGCTCCTTGAGATTTTCCCAAGGCTGCTTCAAGGGCAGCCGGAGCAGCTTGGCGGTCCCTTTCAAAAGCTTCGCTTCTCTTTGCCGCTCTTCAAGTTTTTGCGCCTCGTGCGCGTATCGCCAGCAGCAATGGAGGATGTAGTAGGTTTGCCAATGGTCAAGGAAGTAGTACGTTTTCTCGTACTAGGTGCTTGAACCACCTTTCCGAATTTGGAAATTTCGGGAGCTATGCTCGGGAGGCGAGAGGGAAGGACCTGGTCTCGAAGTCCCTTGAGTCGGACCGGCTTGAACAGCCAGGGGAACGGTATTGTTCGCATAATCTTCCTCCCAAGAATCGTTGGGAGGTAGAGGAGGATAACTCTTGAAGTTGTCCATTTTCTGTATTAAGCGATCGGGTTTGCATAAGAAAATGAAGGTTAAAAATAACAAGATTTGAAGATAAAGAAAGAGATACTTACAGGATCGCGAAGGTTAGACGAGCTGAAAGCCGGACCTACTCCGGTGCATCCGGATAGATCCGGTTTCGGCTAGAGCATCCGCTCGATGCGGTTTTCTAACCGGTCTTTGTCGAGAAGAGGAGTTCCATCCAGCGGAATGGCAACGTCTTCATTGAAACACCAAGCCGGATGTTCTTGTCTCTTGAGTGGCTGGACTCCTCGCACTATGAAGCTCCAAAGGATCTGTCTCGACGGTGACGCCTTTAACTTCCTTTAAATATTTAATGCAAGACAAGAGCGAAAGAATTTCTCCGTCTTCTTTAAGTTTTTCCCTAGTATCTGCAGTAGGGAAATTTTTGGCTATTTTGGCGCTAAAAGGAGGAAGTGCAGGCCGAGGATTATCACGTAAAAACCATCCGTGTTTCCAATGAGCTATGCTTTTATTCGGAGAAAGAGAGAAATATTCATCTGCGCTCCAAAGATTGGATCCCTACCCCGCCGACCGCAGCTTGGCGGTCCGACGAGGGAAGTGGGCGGATTTGGAAAAGATATTGGAATAACTTGAAGTGGGGAAGAACCCCGAGGAAAGCCTCGCAGAGATGGATGAAAAAAGCAATTTGCAGGATGGTGTTAGGGTTGAGATTCACTAATTCCCATCCATAGAAAAAAAGGAGACCCCTAAAGAAAGAGCAGCAAGGAAGATCGAGGCCACGGAGGAAAAAGCTTTGAAAACCAATTGCTGAGAATCGTCTATTCCCCATGGAACTTGGCCGGGAGAAGGGACGCTCCGGTTTAAGATTGGTTGAGGAGGAAGGTATCCGTCACGGATCGCATCATTGAGAGATGTTTCCGTGACTTTGCTCGCTACCAAGATCCCGAACGCCAAAAGGAAGCCGATCGCGAGGAACAGAGGAAGATGATGAAGGATTGGTAGAAGTTTTCTTTTTGCCCATTTTGAGAAGATCGAAGAAGAAAATCCAAGATTGGATTGAGCGAAAGACAGAAACGAAGAATAGAGGCGAATGGCGGGCGCGAATGAGCTTTCGGGAATAGGTTTGACCTAGGTCGACTCTTCGTTTCCTTTTATAGGCACTGGGATTGGCCCGGGGCTGAAAAGTTATCGGGCTATTTTGCAAGGCCCGATGGATTTAGCATTAAATGACTTATGTCATGAATACGCAATTGTGACCTAACGGCCATAAGGATATTAAAGATCTGATATTTGTGTTTATTATGACCTAACAGCCATAAGGATAAGCCATCGTGCTTTTTATGAATAAAAAAGCGGTCTGAGATATGATAATTTCAGATTAAAATTAAAGTAATGCTAAATTTTGTAATTTAGCAAGTATGGAAGAGTTAAACTTTGTCCGACTCAAGGGTAATGGATGCCTTAGGTCTGTGGGTGTTAATCATCCGGCTGATCATAGGCCTTGGAGACTCGAGTCGATGTGAGAATATGGGGAATAAGTTGGTCCGATCAACTAGAATCTTTAGTTAAATGTGATATGACCGGTTAGACCGGTCTCGAAAAATGTGTTCTTGGCAGAAATTGTTAAGAGGGATATGATTTCATGGAAGATAGTAAAGCATAGTCTCTCCGGAAAGACTCTTGAATTATTTGCGATCCTCAAATGATACAAGAGTCGGGGCTATACCTAATTAGGTGCACCTGACCGTGCACCGTATCCAAGAGCGATCTATAACGATTACGGGAGGTGGAAATTAATGGAAAAAACAAATGGAGTGGTTTGTAATGGTTGCATATCAAAGGAAAATAATGAAGAATCAACTAGTGGACTCTTGCATTATTTGAAAGGAGTTCAAATGATCCAAGAGTCGGGGCTATACCCAATTGGGTGCACTTAGTCGGTGCACCGAGAGAAGAATTTGCAATGGTTACCTAATTAGGTGATATGAAGGATAAACATACTAATTTTTTGGCTTTTTAAAGCGCTTCGGAGAAAGAAGAACCATTGCAGCAGATTAGAGTTCTTTTTAATTTTACCATGGAATCAAGACCAACACGCGTAAGACTAGTCGGTCTTATTCAAGGTCAAATAAAAAATTACTCGGGGCTATTGTCGTATACTTGCCTTATGGATATACAGATGATAAAGGAATGGATGCACAAAGACACGGTAACAAATCAATGAAGATAAAGGTGATGGAGATAGCTGATAGACTGGTTCCCGACCGTGCCGGAATAACAGAGGATTCTATATACCGGTATGGAGATCGAGCGGATATCAATACCGGCGTATGATGACTTGAGAAGCAAGCTAAGGAATAATTAGTAGTCCGTTAGGACTCGAATCAATAAAGAAAGCTAGAGATAGAGCTCCCATATATGCAATTCATGTATTCGACTAGGACTCGCATGTAACACTAGCTCCCCGGATATATAAGGCGGAGCAGGGACCCCCGAAAACTCTCCGAGATCTCGCAATTAGCAATCCGCTAAAGGCAATACATAACATACAGGACGTAGGGTATTACTCTCAATTCGAGGGACCCGAACCTGTCTAAAATCTTGTGTTCCTGTGTGTTTCGTGTGTTGCACCATCGAATTCCACGCTCGTGAGGGACCGGTAGTACTAGTGCCGAGTTTAAGACTCGACAGCCTACGAGTCCGGTTCATCAAAAGCAGCTTTCCGGCGGAATCGGCTTCAAAGTCGAGGGACCCGAAGCGGATCTTGAAGCCGGGCACGAAGTCGACGACGAATGAAGAGGCCATCGAACTCGCCGGGAACTCGCCGGGACCCCTTCCTGGCGCGCCAAATGTCGAGTCTTAAACTCGGCACTAGTACTACCCGGTCCCTCACGAGCGTGGAATTCGATGGTGCAACACACGAAACACACAGGAACACGAGATTTTAGACAGGTTCGTGCCCCTCGAATTGAGAGTAATACCCTACGTCCCGTATGTTATGTATTGCCTTTAGCGGATTGCTAATTGCAAGATCTCAAAGAGTTTTCGGGGTTCTCGCTCCGCCTTACATATCCGGGGAGCTAGGATTACATGCAGAGTCCTAGTCGATTACATGGATTACATATATGGGAACTCTATCTCTATCTTTCTTTATTGATTCGTAGTCCTAACGTACTACTAATTATTCCTTAACTTGCTTCTTAAGTCATCATACGCCGGTATTGATATCCGCCCGATCTCCATACCAAGTATATAGAATCCTCTGTTATTCCGCACCGGTCAGAACCAGCTCGCCACCTATCTCCATCACCTTTATCTTCATTGATTTGTTACCGTGTCTTTGCGCATCCATTCCTTTATCATCTCGTATACCCATAAGGCAAGTATAGGACAATGAACCGGATCGGAGATCAATCTTAGAGAAGACCTTAGCACCAACTAGTTGATCAAAGAGAATATCAATCCGAGGGAGCGGGTATTTATTCTTAATAGTGACCGCATTGAGAGTGCGATAATCCACACATAGACGTAGCGTCTTGTCTTTCTTCTTCACAAAGAGAGCGGGACATCCCCACGGAGATGAACTAGGGCGAATATATCCTTTGTCCATAAGCTCACCCAATTGCTCTTTCAAGATTGCTAGCTCATTGGGAGCCATCTTGTACGGCCTACGGGAAATTGGTGCCATACCGGATTGGAGCTCAATTTTAAACCGAACATCCCGATCGGGTGGCATGCCCGGTAAGTCATCCGGAGACACATCGGGAAACTCACATACCACGGGAATATCCTCAATCCCTTTTCCCTCAAGATGGTAGATTTTTGAGGTGGAAAACTTTGGATAGGGTAATCGGAGAATAGATGAACCATGGAGTGGTGAGTTTAGGTGAACTTCTCGGAATCGATGTGCAAAACGGCTTTATGGAGTTTCATCCATCTCATACCTAGGATTATGTCTATTCCTTGCCATTTAAAATTATGAGAGAGGAGGGGTATACTTTTCTCTCTAGGTTTAGTGGTACTTGCCTCAACTCTAGGTTTGTTTTTATTTTTCCTCCGGGTGATGTGATGATATAGGGAATATCCAAAACGGTAGGGGTGAGTTGTAAGGTTTTTGCACATGCTTGACTAATGAAATCATAAGTTGCACCGGAATCAAAAAGAACCAAAGTGGAGTGGTTATTGACCAAAAACATACCCGAAAGTACCGGTTCTCCCGCTTGAATCTCTTCGGCCGTGGTATAGTTGACTCGGTCATTCTTAGCATTTGGAGTGGAAGATTGATTGCGGTTCCCATTTCCGTTATTCCCATTGCGGTTTTGATTGGTGTTGCCACTTCCGGAACCATTGTTATTGTTGTTGTTGCCCGGGTTACGTGTCGGAACACGGCAATCCTTGCAAAATGACCCGGACGTCCACAATTAAAGCATGGACCTTGAGGGCCGGGTCTAGCACCTTGGTACTGCTACTACGGAGGGCGAGAGGAGTTGTTGTGATGCTGATTTCCCTGTGGGAATGGTGGTGCTGCTGTGGCACAAGTTGGCGTGATCCCCCGTCGGCGGTAATGCGGCCCAAAACTTTTGTCCTGGACGGGGAAGTGATGGCCAACTTGTACTTGGGCAAAGCGGAGCCGGATGGATTTCCTACGGCACGCTTCCTCTTCATGTCCTCTTGGTGAGCACGGATAGCATCTTCTTGCACAATTGCGGCACTCATTACGTCATTAAATGTGCTCGTGGTAACTTGAGCCAAGCGATCTTGCAACTTTGGGCTTAGCCTCGAACGGAAGCAATCCTTCTTCGTGTCATCCGTGTCGGCATGATAGGATGCATATTGAGCCAAGTAGTTGAACTTCCGTGCATCCTCTTGCATGGTTCCGGTACCTTGCTTCAAATTGAGAAATTCTTGCAATTTGCGCTTCATGAGACCGGCGGGATTGTGATGCGCGCGAAACACGGTCCAAAAGTCCGGCCAATTCACTTGAGTACCGACGGGAAGGGCGGCGGTGAAACTTGCCCACCATGCACTAGCGGAGCCACGGAGTTGTTGAGCCGCAAAGAGAACCTTTTGCTCCGATGTGCAATTTAGGAGAGCAAACTTTGACTCAATGATGCGGAGGAAGTTGTCCGCTTCCGGAGGATTGGTAGTAGCCTCACCAAACTTTGGCGGTTGAGTCGCCCAAAAGTCGGCATAGGTGGATTTCCTCGGCCCTTGGGGTGGCGGTCCTTGGCCTTGTCCTTGATTTGCTTGGCTTGCAAAGAACAAGCGGAACATCTCGTTTTGATTGGACATGAGTTGCTCCAACGGCGTGAGAGGTGGAGGGTTAGGTAGTTGCTCATCCCTCCCACCATGACCACCGCCGGAGCTTCACCACGACGGGTATTCACCATCTCGTGACATATGAAAAATTTTCTCACGTTAGCTCATTAGATCAAGAGCTAAAATAGCAAGAAAATATAACATTTGACATGAGGGACCAAAAATTTCAGATTGCATGTACGAAAGAAATATTGATGAAATAAGCATAATGCATTGGCAACACACATATTCCATAGATTCCAACATAGCTAGCAACATAATAGAAATTCTTGATACACGAAAAACCACAAATCCGATACAACACGGTCTTAGGTTACATCACATGTGACCCATAAACAAACACAAATCTCGGAGAGCTTAATTAACAACACGCGGATCGTTTTTCATACACGGTTACATGCCTCACGAGATTGCAAATCCTACACACATAGAGCTACGACCACCGGTCGTGACCACTACTCGTCGTCATCGCCGTAGTAGTCGTCGTCACCCCTCATGGGAGAGGGTGGTGCTCCGTCCTCGACGTCGGAAGCATCCTTACCATCACTCATCTCCATGTCCTCCTCGGGTGGGATGATCTCAAGTGGCTCGGGAGGTCCGCCATTAAGGATGGCGTGCGGGCGTTGTTGGCGGCTTGGAGATGCTCTATGGTAGCATTGCTCTGCGCGATGGTCCCCTCGGGCGTGCTGGAGGTCTCCCTCCAAAGCATCCCTAGCGCCCCGAGTCTCCAAGAGAGTGACCTCCAACTCGTCCTTCTCCTCAAGAAGGGCGTCCACCTGACCGGAGAGGATGTAGTTCTCCTCATTTGCGGTCGTAAGCTGGGCCTCACGCTCATTGAGCATGGCCTCGCAGAGCGGCGGCTCCATTGCCCTCAAGGGCAAGGTTGGCGTCGTGGAGCTGCTCAAAGAAACTCCAACGCTCCGCCTCACTATACTCGAGCTGCGTACGGAGGGTGTCCACCTCGGTAGTGCGCTCGACGAGCTCGGCGGTGCGAGTAGTAAGATCGGCGTCGCGGGTGGTGAGGGTGGCCTGCAGGGCAGCACGCTCCTGCTCCAACTCGTGCACACGCCGCGCGAGGTTCTCGCGGTCCAACATGAGCTTGCCGAGGGCCATCTGTCGTAGAATTTTGAAGCACAAGTCAAAACTCAATATCCAACAACAAAACATGCTAATAAGTAAAGCATGAACGATGGAATGGCACAAACTTGCAAAAGAATGCAACAAAACTTTTCGCAGAATCCTAACACGGTTCCGTTTTCTGGACAGATTTGACTTGCTCGGAAAACTCGAAATTTGGTCCTGTTTCTGGGCAGAATCAAAATTTTTGTTTGTTACGAAAGTTTTAGACACTTTCTCAAGCTTTCCAACGCATCCTAGAACAGCTCAATCCGACTTGTAGTTGAAAGTTATGAGCGATATACGACAGGGACAGAACCGGAGCACACTCGGAAATCCAGAAGAGCTCTCCGTAATGGCAATTCTAGCTATGTTCCAAATTTTTGCAGGACCTGAGACTAGAAACTTGTTGCAGTGAATAACACAAGATTTCCAGAAAGTCTTCATTTGCCTCATTTGGATAAGTATCGAAGGAGTTATGCTCATTTTTGTGAAAGTTTAAATTCTGCCACGTTTTTCGGGTTTCGGTTTCCAACTTTTGTGAGAATTAAGCTATGTGACCAAACTTTTGTGATTGTTCCATTTAGGCAAGTTCATATGCATATGTTTGACATGATGAATGATATGCAAGTGTAACGGATGCTCAATATGTCGTTTCGTACGTCCTCGCAAAAATTAAAAGACCGCGCCCGCCGATAGGAATATCGAAAAAGCGCATCGGTGGCACGCACACCTCTCACACGATACTATACGTACTAAAGCGTTGTTATGTACCCGTAAGAGATGGATTCCATAAACATTACATCAAATTCAAAAGAAACAAGCCAAAAATAAATCCATATCACCTCACCTCACATGGAGAGCTCTCGAATAAGAGTGTATTCGAGTCACACCGGATAATATTATGCAAAAATTGACCACACTCAATTACATACCTTTGCCGAAGCCGTAGTTGCAAAATATTTAAGCAATCATAACATAGGGTTAGTTTTGCCACCATTCTATATAGTCCTTATATTGGCCTTTCTATCTAGACTCGTACCTCACCGTGACACATAAGCGGGTTTAAGATTTTTTTGAATGAGTGTTAGCGTGACACAAATGCCAAGTCGGCTTCGATACCACGTATCACACCCCTATCCCGAAAGATAGTTAAGTGTGGTACGGATCACCTTGGGAGATGATTGGCGAAGCAATCATACATAGCATCACATTAACAAACATACACGATTTGCATGTTTACATAATCAAGTCTCGATTACAACATAGAGTTCCAAATAAAAGATACATTAGGTTTGAATTTGAGTCTTACATAACCATGATCTTTGTTCGAAATAAAGTGCGGAAGCGATTACATAACACGACGATATATAGATAACTTAAATGAACCATGCCGCCCTAGGCCACAGCTTACTCATCATGGGTCGGAGAGCTACGGACCCATTCAATGGTCCACTCTTTGGGCTCTTCTCCATCCCACACAACCATACCACAACAATCGCAAAACCCGGCTTGTGGGAATCCTGAAAATACACATGTAGTGGCAAAGCCCGAGTATCTAGCATACTCCGCAAGTCTTACCCGTCAAAATTGGTCATCTAAGACCGACGCCTAGATGCATGGGGTCTTGACCAGTTTAACTTGGCATTTTGCATAAAACGACACCTATGCTAATTAGGTTGGCACTTTTATGACTTAGCCAAATTAATAGGGTTGTTGCGTAAAGAAACTTTAGTGAGCATACTAGCAATACAAGAATTTGCAATACAAATTTATATCAATATAAGACAGCAAGGTTCTCATTCTCTTCCTCTTACTACACATTGTAAGCTGCTCGAATCAAGTGGTACTCATTAACCTAGAGGTAGCAGCGATAATTATCGAATTATTAATCCTGCAGGAAAAAAGGCCCAAATGCACGAGATAAGCATCATTTAAGAACACGTATGGCCACCGTTCGCGAGTTCATCATAAAGCAAAACATGGGGCCACCGACCCCGAGTATATGTCCCCCTTGCGACCGTTCAACAACGTGCCCAAGGCTTAACCCGTGTACTCTCCAACGGTCCTCAACCCGTGCAACCACCGTGCCATACACATCACCTCCGGGTCGGTGAGATATCCGACTCACTTTACAATTCACAAGCTACGTAAGTTTACCAATCCCCATAAAAAAGGTATGCAAGTGGTACATAACTCAAACTTGTTCGTGGAGCCACAATGGGTGTTCTCAATTTTAATCAATTCATCGTATTCAAATTTAATCATAAGCCATAAGTGAGATTCCCATTCTATCGTTGACTCCATAAACATAGCATAGCATTTCTAACGAGGATATGACACCTAATCAACATAGGACATATAGGAATTTTATGCACGTGGATTTCCAATCAACGCCTACAACTTAAATGCACATTCATCATCCTTAATATAGTGGTAAAAGAAAGACATTTCAAATAATAGGAATGCACCGGGGCTTGCCTTGAGAGTGATCGAAGTTAGCACTAGCCTCACAAGCGTTGAGTGTTACAATTGTTTCTTCCGGCGGGATTAATTCGACGTCGTCACCTAGAAGATGAAATGCAATGCGTAAATAAAAGTGTACAAGGGCGATGCATATGGTGATGCATGTATGCTATTTTGAAGGAGTGCATATAACTAAGTTTAGTAACATTTAGTTTCGTGAAATTCTTAGCATGCACAATACATACATTTGTTTCCTTTTAAATGGAGTTAATTAATTTACCCCTTATAGCCCTAACATACACAAGTAATGAGTTACTTCCAAGGTGCATGAGTGCTGTGAACAACTCAATTATTCAAGTTGACATAATGAGCAAAGTTTAACGTGAGTCGATGCAATTAGGGTTAAGGTAGTTTCAATTATCACATGCGATGACAACGTAACCCTAATTTAAGAACTTGCTTACAAAAATTAATACATCCGTGAATTTAACGAACACTTCTTACCAATCCTGTCAAGATGGACTAAGTGACACAGTGGAAAGTGAAATTTACATGAACATGCAAAAAAATTCTTTTAGACACCCAAAACCATTTATACATGTGCTGAAATTAACCTTTTATGGAATTAATCTAGGGTTAGCAAAAAAATAATTACTTAGCATGCTCAAAATTTAACATGGGATTTTCTACACATGCACAGGACAAGGTGGAAATTAATTACCAAGTTTCATGCAAAACAAATTTATACAGATTTAATTAAAAATTAAATACAGAGAATACAAGAAATGCCATAACTTAAAAAATATGCAATGAAATGTAGATTGTCCAGTGCCAGAAATTCACGTTTGCTTATGTGAAAGCTCTGGCCAAGTGGCATTAAATTTGGATCTATATTTTTAAAGTTATGACTTAAATGAGTTTTTGTTGATTGACTTTTGTCTTTTTTATAAAAATATGAAAATTTGAAGATCTGATAGGTTGATGTTACTTTTATGAAAGTACAGGTTTTGTAGTTTCCAAAACATTTTAGTTTGCAATTTTTGGACTTTTAAATCGGGAGATATGAATTTTTCAAAATTAAACAAAGTTTGGTTTATTTACGGAAATGCCACTCGGCGAAATTTTAAAAGAGGCGGCGGTGCGGCCTCCGGCGGGCGGTGGCCGTCGCCGGCGAGCTTGCTCGCGGCGGCGCTGCGGGGCAACGCATGGTCCGCACTTGGGGGGGGGGGAATGATGCTCGTGAGGTGGCGAACCACGTGGTGGGGTCCACGGGTCCCGGCGATGGCCGGAGATGCGGCGCGACGCGCACAGGCACTCCGGCGGCGTGGCGCGTGCAGCACAGAGAGGGAGAGGAAGAGGGGCAGGGTCTAGGAGCACCACCCGAGCACGGGGAGTCACGGCGTGGGCTCGGGCGGCGTGAAGACGAACCGTGGAGGCGGCTCGACGGAGGGGGTGGCGGAGCAGGGCGACGGCGGCGGTGGCTTCTCCAAATTCCCGACGAGCTGCTAGGCGTGGAGGGAATTGGTGCTAGGGTGGAAGTAGGCCGGCTTCTTGTGTGTTCCAGTGAAGCCAAAATGGAGGCCGAGGGCTCACCTAGGCGTGGAGCTCCGCGGTGGCGGCCATGGCGGTCGGTCCGGCGGCGGCGGCGTTTCTTCAATTCGCGCGTCGATGCGGGGGAAGAAGGCCAGGCAGGGGCACGGGGAGGTGCAGAGGGAGGCGCTGGAGCGAATGGGGGCGGAGTTGCGATGAGACTTTGGCCTTTGTGCCGTTTTCTAAGGGAGGGAGTAGGGCGGCGCACGGCCGGTCGACGGGGCGGCGTGGCTTCAATGCCCGACCGTTCTCGTTGGCCGGCGGGTACAATTTCGGCTGGGGAGGTGGCGGGGTGGCGTGGCGATGGGACGGGGCATGGCACGCACGGGGCGGCGCCTAGGCTGGCCGGACCGGCGGTCCGGCCGCCATTGCCCGGTGGGCAAACAAGTGCCCGAGCTCCCCTTTTGAATTCAAATCCGGTTCATTGAAATTTGCTTAAAAACAATAGTTTTATTGCTCCAAAAATTAAAACAAAAATATGGGGAGCTCCAGCATGATGTGCTCCAGTTTCCATGTTTTAGTTTGAAGTTCTAATTGTGTTCCCAAAAATTCATATAAAAATTCATATACAGATGCATTTCGAATTTGAATTTGAATTTTTGAGCTTTTGAAACTTTGTCCAAAAATTTTGTAAAAATGCTGTAAATTCATCTTTTTGTATGAGCAATGCAATGGTGCAAAAATATGTGGGTGGTACTTTTATAATTTTTGCACTTCTCATTAGGGTTAGGTTAGGGTTAGGGTTTAAACCTAGATTTGCCCTTTTCCTTTATTTTTCTTAATTTCTTTTTCCTGTTTTTCTTTTATAGGATTAGCATTAGGGTTTAGCTAGTGACGTCATTAGGGTCTTAATTAAGTGCTTAAGCCTTAATTGTGACCTGGGATGTCACAGCCCTCCCCGTTAAAGAAATTCTCGTCCCGAGAATCGCTACTAAGTAAGGAGAGGGAGTGCAAAAATTACCGATTTGTGTGACGCGAGGAACTCAGGAAAATTCTTCTCTAGAAAATCCTCTTGTTCCCAAGTTGCTTCTTCCTCGGTGTGATTACTCCATTGCACTTTATAGAAGGTGATGGTGCGATTGCGAGTTACCCTGGTCGCTTTGATCGATAATCCGGACGGGGTATTCGGGGTAGGAGAGATCTTCTTCTAGTTACTCGGTGTCGGAAATGACCACATCTATCGGAGGCTTCAAGCATTTCTTGAGTTGAGAGACATGGAACACATTGTGCACACGAGCAAGACTTTCCGGTAGTTGCAATCGGTAAGCAACCGCGCTATGGTTTTCCACAATCGGATAGGGTCCGATATAGCGGGGTGCCAACTTTCCCTTAATTCCAAACCGAGATACGCCCTTGTTCGGACAGTACACGAAGATAAACATGATCGCCCTTCTCAAATTCCAACGGGCGTCTCCTCTTGTTAGCGTAACTCACTTGGCGAGATTGTGCGGCTTTCATGTTGGCTTGGATTTGTCGGACCTTTTCTTCGACTTGAGTGACAAGATCGGGACCAAAATTAGTTCTTTCACCCGCTTCCGACCAATTCAAAGGTGTACGACAAGAATGACCATACAACACTTCAAACGCCGACATTCCCGAACTCTCTTGGTAGCTATTGTTGTACGAGAATTCGGTGAATGGAAGACAATCATCCCAATTCCTCTTGTTGCTCATGTGCCGTAGCAGCTTTCCATCCATTTTTCCCTAATTTTGTGCAATCACAGCAAGCTTTCCGCGGTGTCGGAGCACCGTCGTGCCCGGACCTCGCCGCCGACGTGTCTCCGGTCAAGCTCATGTGAGCTCGTCACCACCCCCGAGTTCGCCATGTCGTGTAGAGCATGTTAGTGGTCTCGCGGCGAGCTTTAGACCACCGCAGGCCAACTCCAGCCATCGTCGGTGACCGCGCCGCCGCACCCTGGTTGCCGCGGTGGCGCCACACCGATCGCGTGTGGCCACGTGGGGATTCCCCGCAGCCAACTCTCGTGGCCCAGCGTGTGGCACTGTAACCCCTTTTGAATTTCAAAAATTTGTAGAAAATTAAATAAAAATCGAAAAATATGAAACCAAGTTTGTTAGATTCAGAAAAATATTCTCTATCTAATTATGAAATAAAATATCTATTTTGAGTATTTTAATTTCATAAGTATTAATTAATTACATTCTTTGATTAATAGAAGTTATTATTTTATGCTAATTAATTATTTAATTTAAGAAAAGAATTTATTTAAATGAAGGAGATACTCGAAGACGAAAGTAATTATGAAAAATGTTTTCCAAAATTAAACATAAACACTATCATTTCATGTGATCCCAATTTATTACTTTATGCGTTATTGCATATCATTAATTAATTATTAATTATTAATTAATGAACGTGTCGATAAGAATAATTGCACATCATATCATGTACATTCATGCATGCATGGTTGTGATTCGCGACGTATTATTGGTCGACCTAGGTCCCGACGTGATCGAGGTTCCGTCCGAGGTCGAGACAGAGATGGAAACATCGAAGTCGACCCGAACACCGAGGAAGCTAATACCGACGTGAATCAAGGCAAGACCCGGTGCATCCTACCTATGTTTTAAATATTTTATTTTATCACACTAGTTAAGATATGTTTGTGCATTAGGTGTTAGGGAATGATTGACACCCTAGATGCATGAGATAGGTTTCCGTTTATTTATACTATACTCGGTACAGGTAGCTCAATAGAAGCTAGGCAACGGTAGATGTTTTAGGGATCTTAAAGCATGGAGGCTTTAAGTATTTGATGTGCTATTGTTAATTTAAAGGAGAGTGTTAATGAAGTTGAGACCGGATGGGCCCAGTAGGAGAAAGGGAAAGACAGAGATGAGGTCTTACAAGGTGGTAGCCCCGTCCGAGTCGGTCAAGGACCGTACCGTTGTCGGCTTAGTTGAACAAGTTTGAACGTACCGTACTACATGCTCGGTGTCATGGGCCCAGCAAGCCGATGTACCCTAACGCCCTAGAGATGTAGCGTAGCCAACTCTCTTTTGCTGGCTGTTAGTGAGAGGGCAGTCTCACGGGAGGGAAATGGGTCGGACACGGAGGAAGTCGTGGAGGCACCATATTCCCGGGGAGTTTGGAAATGGCTAGTCTTCTGCCAGTGCTAGCGGGAAAGTTGTCGTATACGACCAGTGTGGTGCGTATACGTCGTGTAGTCGGGTTTTGCCAGCTGGTATAAATCGATTCGACTCGCTGTCCCTCGCCGTAATGAGTACCGCTTGTTTAGCTCGTCACATCGTAGTTAATCAACTAGAAGATGAGGATGAGAGATGAAAGAAATGTGGTCTAATCTGATCTTTTCTTGCAAACTTGATTGCAATAGTGGTAGACCGCAAACATGGATTCTCATAAACTTAATGTTGAGCAAAAACATTGAAAGTAAGGATCAACCATTAGTGTTGTTTTCGTAAGAGAGTCAACTCCACAGCCGTAAAGCCTCTGCATACTAGGCGTCGGCCTTAGCGTGCCTCGTTGACGGGTCAGTCTTGCTCGAGTATTAGAATACTCGGGGTTTGTTCGTTGTGTTTCATGACATGAGTCGTACTTCCACGACTTATACGGTAGCTTTCCGGAAGAGGAGCAATGTCTCGAGGGAGGTTCCCTCCAATGGGAATGTATCCCGACGCCGTGAAGGAGAAGGTCCGTGGTGTACGCCGGGCTCGGTACATCACGATAAACGTTTTAGTCGTATTTTGTGGTACAAAGACTACGTTCCGCTGCAAGACTCGTAATGTTTTAAAATGCAATAATGTTTATGCTTCCGCTGTACGATGTTTGTACTTTGAAAACCTGGTTGTATTATACCATGATGTATATATTCTGGCTTGTATGAAATGATGCACCGTTGTAACTCGCTTCGTCGAGTGTCCCCCTGTACCGATTCCCGGGTATCCCGGAGGGGATGTCACACGCCGCGATCCAAGTCTCGCCACGTAAAGGCCAAGCTCTAGCAGGGTTTTAGCAAAAAGGATGTCCAAGCAACTTCCCCCATCAATGAAAGTTCTCTTCAACCGTACCTTCCGGACAATGGGAGCTAGAATGAGCGGATATCTACTAGCTTTAGGGAGGACCTCCGGATGATCGGCCCCGCTGAATGTAATCGGTACCTCCGACCATCATAGAAATTCGGGGTAGCAGGAGCAATGTCGTTAACCTCTCCGAGCGCCAACTTCGCTTTCGCTTTGACTCATACGCATCCGGTCCTCCGTGGATGAAGTTCACCACTCTTGCTGGCTCCCGAAAGCCTCTCGTCATCTTCGTTATCATCATGCTCCTTATCTTTTCGCTTATCATCCCGCCGGTTCCGATGTCCATAATGGGGTGCTACCTTTAAAGCGAATTGAGCGAACGGTCTTAACAGAAGCATTCCTTGGCCTTATAATTCCCATTGTGAATCATGCGGGACCTTCCAGCAGTGTTTCAAATGAAAGTCGTTCTTTCGGGCCCCTCTTGGGAGGTGTCGGCCGATCCCCTCCATGAGATTGGTCGACAGCCGTAACAAGGTGATCTCGCCTTGCGCATATTGTTCTTGGATCTAGACCGGTTGCCTTTGTCGTGCTTCGGCTCCTTCCCTTTGTTCCCGCACAAATTGACCACATTTGATTCTCCAAGCAGCATAGTCATCTCGCTATCTTGAAGCACTCGACGCCGTCATGGTAAGGTTTCAATTACGCCTTCCAATCTTGTGGACCAATGCTTCACTTCGGACGCCAGCTTGAAACGCTGCAATTATCTCGCTGATCAAGAACACTGGGACCGGGGATTAAGGCCTTCTTATTGTAGAAATGCTCGATGAACTCCGTAAGCGTCTCATCGGGCTTCTTCTTTAGCCTCGTTAAGGTCGAAGTAGTTTCCTGGCTTCTCACAAGTCGCTTGAAAATTCTCAACAAACTTTTTGGTGAGGTCGCCCCAAGAAGAAATAGATCTCTCGGGTAGAGATTGTAACCACAAGCGTCCAGCCTGCTCCATGCACATGGGGAGATAATTTGCTAACACAAAAGTATCTCCTCCTGCTGATCGGATGGCGGTAGTATACATACGAAGCCACTCAGCAGGAGGTGCTTTACCATCATATTTATCAATGGCCCTAGGCTTAAAACCTCTAGGGTATTTGCAAATGCGTAAGTCCCGCGTAAATGCCGGGGTTACGGAGTACTCCATGTCTTCCGGACCGGTCCATACCAGCGACAGCGAGCGCCGATCGGGGGTAATGTCGGTAGTTGCGGTCCCCGTCATCATCGTAGTAGTCATAGTAGCGATCGTCCTGGTTTCTGGTTCCCCAACCGTCATGACGATCATCGTTGCCTTGCTCCGTGGGCCGTGGAGGAGGAGGCGGCGGTGCCGCGCGATGGTCATTATTGTTTTGTCGGGGCTCCCCGTCTCTATCGCTGTTATCTCGTCCCCGTCGATCTCGGTTATCCCGTTGATCGTCTCTTCTTGATCGGTCATCATGATTAGCATAGCGATTGCCATGCCCTCGACGATCATCGCGTGGAGGATTTTCGTCTGGGAGCGGCGCCGAAGCGACCGACCCATGCCTAGTCGAACTACCTATGCGTGGGCTGTGACATCCCATGTCACGACTAAGGCTAAGCAAGTAATTAGCACCCTAATCACAGCACTAATGGAGCACTAATGCTAATCACCCAAACAGGAAAAAAAAGAAAATAAGAAAAATAAAAAGGGAAAAAGGAAAAAACTTAGTTTAAACCCTAACCCTAACCTAGCCCTAGAAGAAATGCAAAAATTATAAAAACACTACCCAAATATTTTTGCACCACTCGCATTTCTCATGTAAAAAGATGAATTTACAACATTTTTACAAAATTTTTGAACAAAGTTTTGAATGCCCAAAAAAAAATTCAAATTCAAATCTGAAACACTCGTTGTTTGTGAATTTTCATGAATTTTTGGAGGCACAGTTAGAACTTCAAACTTTAAGATGGAAATTCAATCACATCATGCTCGGAGCTCCCCATATTTTTATTTCAAATTTTGGAGCACCGGAGGTACAAATTTCGCCCAAACTTGCAAACCTCGGATTCAAATTTCAAAAAATCAATTGAGCTCGTTGCCCACCGGGCAATGGCGCCCGGACCGCCGGTCCGGCCAACGAGAGCGGCCGAAATTGAAGGCGAATGCGCCCCTGCCGCGGCCGCCCTCGCCGCCCGTCCTTCTCCCATTAGAAAATGGCACGGAGGCCTAGCTCCCATCCTCTCCTTCGCCACACTCATTGCCCAGCTCCTCTCGCTTCTCCTCGCACCGCCGCCCTGGTTTTTCCCCTCCGCCGCGTGCGAATTTGGAAGAATTCGGCCCGCCGCCGCCACCGCGCGCCATGGACGCCGCCGCCCCGACCACAAGCTAGGCAAGCTCTTTCTCCCTCCTCCCGTGTCGGCCGACGCGCAAGGCCCCCGCGGCTCTTTCCCCTAACTCCCCTGCCCACTCCGCGCGAGCGACACCGGAATTTCGGAGGAACGCCACCGCCATCGCTCCGCCGCGCCACCCCACCGACGAGAGCCACCTTCCGGTCCCCCTCCGCGCCAAGCCACCCCACGCCGCTCTTCTCCAAGGTGAGGCGGAGCTTTTGCCCCACGTACGACCCCCTCTCGGCCTCCGTGCGCCGCGCACGATGGTGCCGAAGTGTCACCCTCGCCGCCGCGCCGTGGTCGCCGGTGCTCCGCCGTCGCGGGCCCCTTTAGACCCCACCACCATGTTCCCGCGCCGCGCCCTTCACTTCCACCAAAAGGCAGAGCATGAGCTGCCCCGTAGCGCCACCGCGGGCGAGTTCGCTGGCGCCGGCCACCGCACGCCGGAGCCCGCGCTGCCCCTCCGTTTAAATTAGACCGATGGCAAATCCGTAAATAAGCCCGAAGTTCATTCGATTTTGAAAAATTCATATCTTGCGTTTGAAATGTCCAAAAATTACAAACTAAAATGTTTTGGAAACTAGAAGACCTGTACATTCATAAAGTAACATGAGCATGTCAGATTGGAATGTTTTCACATTTTTACAAAAATGACAAAAGTCAACCCCTGCAAACTTAACCGAGTCGTAACTTTAAAACTATAGATCCAAAGATAATGCCACTTGGCCAAAACCTTCACCTAAACATACTTGAATTTTTGGCACTGGAAGATCTGCATTTCATTTCATATTTTTCAAGTTATTGCATTTCTTGCATTCGCTGTATTTAATTTTTAATTAAATCCGTGTAAATTATTTTTGCATGAAACTTGGTAATTAATTCCCTCCTAGTACTGTGCATGTGTAGGAAAGTCCATGTTAAGTAATTTTTGAGCATGCTAAGTAATTATTTTGGCAAACCCTAGATCTAATTCCATAAAAGATTAATTTCAGCACTTGTATAATTGGTTTTGTGTTTCTAAGAATTGTGTTCTTGCATGTTTATGTAATTTCCATTGTACACCATGTTCCCTCGCACTTCATGGCAGAATTATTAAAAAGATTTCATGTACTTCACACATGTGTTAATTTTGAGATCGAGTTCTTGTTTTAAAGCGCAATTCGTCATCGCATGTGATAATAAGCACTTAAGCCTAAATTTCATCGAGTTGCATGTAAACTTGCTAAGCCTTAGTTTCTCAACCTACATGAAACACAGCACTCATGCCCATGTCTTAAGTCCTTGCTCAGGTGTTATTAGGGTTATGCTTGTTCATGTAATTACTTTCCTTAAAAGAAAACAAGTGTATGCTCATGCTTATCGGGGTTAATTGAACAAGCTTTTGATTAGCATATTCACATGTTCTCATGCAAAACAGCATACATGCATCATCATATTCATCGCCCTTGTATCCCTTCATTTACACATTGCATTTCATCTTATAGGTGACGACGTCGAATTGAACCCGCCGGAAGAGGCGATTGCAACACTCAACGCTTGTGAGGCTAGTGCTAACTTTGACCACTCCCAAGGCAAGCCCCGGTGCATTCCTATTATTTTGAAATGTCTTTCTTTATCGCTCTATTAAGGATGATGAGTGTGCATTTAAGTTGTAGGCGTTGATTGGAAATCCACGTGCATAAATCCCTATATGTCCTATGTAGAGTAGGTGTCATATCTCCGATAGAAAATGCTATGCTAGGTTTATGGAGTCAACGGTAGAAGGGGAATCTCACCTATGGTTTATGATTAAACTTGAACATGATGGATTGGTTAAAATTGAGAACACCCCATTGTGGCTCGCGAACAAGTTTGAGTTGTGTACCACTTGCATACCTTTCTTATGGGATTGGTAAACCTATGTAGCTTGCAAGTTGTAAAGTGAGCCGGATATCTCACCGACCCGGAGGTGATGTGTTTGGCGCGGTGGTTGCATGGGTTGAGGACCGTTGGAGAGTACATGGGTTAAGCCTTGGGCGCGTTGTTGAACGGTCGCAAGGGGGACGTGTACTCGGGGTCGGTGGCCCCGTGTTTTGCTTTATGATGAACTCGCGAACGGTGGCCATACGTGTTCTTCAATGATACGTATGTCATGCATTTGGGTCCTTTCCTGCAGGATTAATAATTCAATAATTATCGCCGTTTCCTCTCGGTTAATGAGTACCACTTGATTCGAGCAGTTCGCAATGTGTAGTAAAGAAAGGAGGATGAATAGCTTGCTATTTTATACTTGATATAATTTTGTGTTGCAATTCTTGTATGGCTAGTATGCGCACTAAAGTTTCTTTTATGCAATAACCCTATTAATTTGGCTAAGTCATAAAAATTGCCAACCTAATTAGCATAGGTGCTATTTATGCAAAATGCCAAGTTAAACCGGTCAAGCCCCATGCATCTAGGAGTCGGTCTTAGATGACCAATTGATGGGTAAGACTTGCGGAGTATGCTAGATACTCGGGCCTTGCCACTACATATTTATCTACAGTGTTTCCGCAAGCCGGGTTTTGTGATTGTTGTGGTAGGGTGGTTTGGGATGGAGAGGAGCCGAAAGAGTGGACCATTGAATGGGTCCCTAGCTCTCCGATCCATGATGAGTGAGCCATGCCCTAGGCCGGCATGGTTCATTTAAGTTACCTATGTATCGTCGAGTTGTTTATTTTCGCTTCCGCACTTTAATTCGAACAAGATCATGGTTATGTAAGACTTAAATTCGAACCCAATGTATCTTTTATTTCGAACTCTATGTTGTAATCGAGACTCCATTATGTAAACTTGCAAATCGTGTATGTTTGTTAATGTGATGCTATGTATGGTTGCTTCGTCAATCATCTCCCAAGGCGATCGTACCACACTTAACTATCTTTCGGGATAGGGGTGTGACATGGGCGGGGAGGAGCAGGATCTCGCGGACCGGTCCGTCGTTGCTCATCTTCTTCTCGTCTCCTGCATTCCTCCGCTCTCTCTCGCACGACGGTCGATAAGCACGTTACGAGCGTCTCGATTACCATTAAGCGGTACGCGCAAGTCTTGATCCGGAGCACGTTCGTGTTCGTCCGCGATTGGGGTATGTCGAGAGCCAATTCTTCCTCCGGAAGAGGCTCCTTCGAGCCGGGCTCTTGCGGGCTGCTCCGAGTGAGAATGCGACCGATCGGAAGATTCTGCTCTATCATGGACAAGCTGGTTAGTTTGTAAAGTTGTCGCGTCCACTAAGCTCGGAGCATGTTGTAGCCCCGGCGTTGAGTTGAACACCTCCTCCGGGATTGTCTCAAGAACCCGCTTTACCCCCACAATGTTGTGGATCGGTGACGTGAAGACTCGGGCACCATTCAATTCGATCTCCATAGAGCCCAAGTTAAATGCCTTGCTAGAAGAACGATGGCGTCTACCATCTGCGGCATCCGCGTCGGCTATTATAGCCTGGCGACGTTTCGCCGGGTCTCCGGATCGCTCCGGTAGTGGTCTAGTAGCGGGCGCAGCGGTGGCAGGAATACCTTCTCCGTCTTGACCGGTGCCAACGATGTTTGCGCGAGGGTTTGCGATCGAAGCTCGTGGAGGTTTATCTTCCACGTCCGTTCCGTCCGCTTCACGCCGGCGGTGGTTTGCTTCGTCTCTCGCCATCCCGGCCTCTTCGCAGCAGCTTCCTCGGGGGTGAGTTCTTGAAGAATTGGGCCGATCATAAACACTTGGAAGAAGGCTGGAGATCCTTCCTCGAAGTCGTTATTAGGCTCAAAAGAGCTGCTCATCGTAGCAGACCGGGTAGCGGTCCGAAGCATAAGTGGTCCGATGATTCGCGCTAAAGCTGCGTCGGTCCCGCTGGGTTTCATGTATAAGGTTTCGACCGTCAGGTGATCGCGCTTCGAAGCTGCGGCCGGATCACGAATCGGATTCATCAAGCATAGCTTTCCGGCGGAATCAGCTTTGAAGTCGAGGGATCCGAACCGGATCTTGAAGTCGGGAGCAAAGTCGACGTCGAACGAAGAAGCCATCGAACTCGCTGGGAACTCGCCGGACCCCTACCGGCGTGCCAAATGTCGAGTCTTAAACTCGACACTAGTACTACCCGGTCTCTCTCGAGCGTGGAATTCAATGGTGCAACACACAAAACACACAAGGACTCGCGATTTTAGACAAGTTCGGGCCTCTCGATGAGAGTAATACCCTACGTCCCGTATGTTATGTATTGCCTTTAGCAGATTGCAAATTGCAAGTTCTCGGAGAGTTTTCGGGGGTCCCTGCTCCGCCTTCCCTTATACATGCAGAGTCCTAGTCGATTGCATGGATTACATATTCGGAAGCTCTATCTCTAAGCTTTCCTTGTTAATTTTGAGTCGTAACAGACTACAAACTACTCTTTTACTTGTCACTCAAGTCGTCATACGTCGGTCTTGACGCCCGCCTTATTTCCATACCTGTATATGAAATCTTCTGTTATTCCATACCGATCAAGGACCACTCTAAGGTCCATCTCCGCCGATCTTATCTTCATTTATTTATCACCGTATATCTAATTATCCATTCCTTTATCATCGGTATACCCATAAGGTAAGTATACGACATACACTTCGCTGAGTGTCCCACTTAAACCAAAATCTTGTTGAGAATCACTAATCCTTGATCACATCCGAAATTCTTGGCTATAAAATATATTGCATCAAGGATGGAGCAAGATTGATATCAAGAAAATTAAATGAACGTTTTCTCGAGGACTAGCCAAATTTTAAGTGTGGGGGAGAGGATACCCTCAAGATGTTCAAGAAAAGTTCAAGAAATTCATTGCAATATAGCCAAGAATTATTCCAAACATGTGTAATCCGATAGTGGGAAATTTCTCTCTTCCCAAGATCAATTTTTGTTGTGCACATGTCCAATTATCTAAAAGGTGTGAGTTTCTTTCTATAAAATTTAATTTCTAATAGCCTTTTTCACAAGTCTCCATAAATCCAATCAAGAATTGCTTCCTAGCTTTACAATATGTTATTGATTTATGTCTACATTCCTTGAACCTTACCTAGCTACTCATATGAGCCTTACACAAATATTGATCACTATAGTTAATTATGATGTAGATTATAGGTTGAGTGTTTTGAAAGATGAGTCGTTTCCTGTGATCACTTGATAGATGATTCTCTATGTTCACAACAACTTTTTGAGTGATTTACACATGAGGTAAAGCTATGATTGAAGTTTGCATATTTATCGACTTGCTTTGAGGCGTGATTTTAAGCTAATGCCCATATTCCAAGTACTTTGCAGAATATTAATACAATTTAATCCACAAAGAAACAATGCTTAACATTCGATGATTTGAGATACTTTTATGATAGAAGGATATGTATGTTTTTTTCTTTCTTTTACTTTACTCGGGACAAGCAAAGGTTTAAGTGTGGGGGAGCTGTTGGCACTCCCTAGGTGCCCGCTTTATATGTGAATATTGCCCCAATTAGATTATAATTGACACTAATATAGGCTATTTACCTCGGAAAATAGCTAAATATTTGTATATGCATCGATTTGGAGCTTTATTGCAGAATTAGGTAAAATTGGCATAAATGAAGGCTAGACGGATGACAAGGGACAAAAGAGGTACAGAAGGCACCCTGCGCTGATTGGCCCGGACGTGCGCTGATTGACGCAGGCGATGATTTAGCCCATTAAGGGTTGTCCAAGGTCCATTTCACTATTATGGAAGGTTAATTGCGCAAGATATTTGAAGATATCTATCCGGAAGAGAATTAGGAAACTTCAATATTCAAACGTGCATTGCAAGACATTATCTTGAAGATCATGATGTAGAAGGCCCACATGGAAGCCATAAAAGAGATGAGAACCGACTCGAATGGGAGATCGATGAAGACATGTCTTGCGCTGATCAACACCCTAGAACGACGAGAGGCAACAGAGAGGCACACCAGATTCGTGAATTAGAGTCACCGGGGCTTTGCGCCGTTAGAATAGATCTCTAGTTGAGTTTCAAGAACCATTGGTGATTAGAGTTGATCTATCAAGGTAGACCTTCCGGATGGTGATGTATCTTACACTATTTATCTCAAGGATCATTACATGTTGATGATGGTTTTAGTGATTTGTTGATCTTGATTCTATAATCGTGCATATGCTTGTTCCAATTGCTTAGTTCTAGGCCAAGTATTCAGATGGTATCTTAATCGTGGTCATTAGGGGACAACTCGGATCTTGTATCAATTATGGTTGCTTAATGATGCTATTGATGTGGTTTAATAGTGACAATGCTAAGCTTGTGCAACATCCATAGATAGTTAAGTAGAATAAGACCATGCGGACTCTCGCTGGAGTTAAGCAGATGTCCCACACCAGCGTCTATTCTTGACTCGCGAGGCGTCACTCTGCGTGTTTTCCTGGATTTCATATAACAGATCGCTCAAAGCAATCTTACTTTCATTCCGCTTAGTCATATTAAACTAAGAGTAAAAATCCTAGTTGATCGGACCAGTTTTTTCCCATTTTCTCACATCGACTCGAGTCTCCAAGGCCTATAATCAGCCGGATAATTAACACCTAGAGCCTAAGGCATCCATTTTTACGAATTTAAGTTAGGCAAGACCTAATTGTCTTCGATCTAACTCTTCCATACCTCCAAATGATTCAATTTGGTACTAATATTATCCAGCATCTGAAAATTTCATAATTCAAACCGCCTTATATTCGCAAAAGAGCCCCCGTGATTATACTAATCATGTCGATCGATTCCTTATGACCGTTAGGTCCTAACAACATAACCAAGCCTTTAATGAATAAATCACCCACACAAAATTTATTGGGCTGTAAAAAATGGCCTAGTAACTCTCCAGTCCTCGAGCCCAACTCGGGTACCTATAAAAGATACGAAGGGTCGACCTAGGTCAAACCCATTCCCGCATCTCCATACGCGCCCACAACGTCTCCCTGTTCTTCGGACATTGAGAACTTAGTTCCCGCATTCTTCCCTTCCAAAAGAAACCAACTCCAATTGTCCTTTTTCGATCTTCGAGATGGGCAAGAAGAAGTCTTCCGCCAATCCTTCCTCTTCATCCAGCGTTCCCGTGATCGGCGTCCCCTTGGCGCTCAAGAACCGGGCGCAGCAAGATCACACGAGCAACCCTCCAGGAGATGGTTCGCGACGGCATTCTTCCGCCCCAACCTATCCTCAACCGGGCCGCCCCACTCCTGGTCAAGTCCCATCGGGAATTGACGATTCTCAAGCAATCGGTATTGAAGTCCTTGTTTCTCCACGGTCTCGATCTTCCTTGCTGCACTTTTTTCCGAGGCTTGCTTTTCTTCTATGGATGGGAATTAGTAAACCTGAATCCCAACTCCATCCTTCAAATAGCCTTTTTATTCATCTCTCGTGAGGCTTTCCTGGGCATTCGCCCTCATTTTAACCTTTTTCGGTACAAATTCCAAATCTGCCCACTCCAATCTTCCAACAACCGCTATGCAGTTGGTGGAGTGGGCATACAGAGCTGGAGTGTCGAAGAGTACTTCCTCCTTTCCCTCAATAAGAGTATACCTAATTGGAAATAAGAATGGTTCATCTCGCAATCATCCTAAGCCCGCTCTTCCTCCTTTTAGAGCTAGCATAGCTAGGGAACTTCCCTCCCGGAACTCGAAAAACATCGGGGAAGACCTCAAACAAGATGAAGAGGCGATCGCCTTGCTGGCTATGATAAACTATCTCGAAGGAAGTGAAGGGCGTCACAGCTGAAACCATTCTCCGGAGTTTCATCGTTCGGGGAATTCAGCCACTCAAAAGACAAGCCTCACCCGAATGGTCATTCAACGAGAACAACATCAATCCAACCGACGTAGCAGCTCTTCCCAGCCTGGAGGGCTTAAACAACCGTTTGAAGAAGATGCTGCAATCCGGGTTTGATGAGTCGGCATGTCGGAGAGTAGGCTTGGCATTCGGCTCCTCCAATCCTCGTGATCCCGTAAGTATCTCCTTTCTCACTTAATACCGGTATTCCGAACTTCTCATACCTTTGCGCTGCTATTTCCTTACTTGTGTACATCTATTTTATGTAGACGTTGGACAGATTCAAAAGCCACCCTCCTCTTCCAGATGAACGATCCATGGGGCGAAGACTACGAAGCAAATGCCCATCTCATCCCTGCGCAAACCGGTCCGCCTCCTCCCGATCTTGTTCAAGGGGCTCCGGACTAGTCTATTCCTCCTCAAACCAGGCCATCTCGGAAGATTTCAAGATCTAGGAAGGCAGTCCAAACCCCAAGCACAAGAAAGCGCACATCGGCTTTAAGTGCTGATAGGTCTGTTTCAATCCCCGCTTCCGTGCCCCGAGATACCTGTACGGAAGCACAAAAACTTGAAGAACGGCGCAAACATCAAGAAGTCGTTGAAAGAGACCGCCAAGCCGCTTGGGCCGCCGTTCAAGCAGCCTTCCACCGGGGGTCTCAAGGGGACCCTCCATTAACCGATTCTCTTGCCAACGTCCCTCGAAGGTCCCGGTATGCCGCTCGGACCGATACTTCGAGCGACACTCGCAGGAGAAACAATCTCGGCACCTTCGGCACCACCAGTAGCAAAAGGAGTGCGAAAGGTTCAAGTGGAGATTCTCGGAGTCGTCGTGCCAAGAAAAGCAGAATTTCATCCGGCTTTAAGAAAGCAACCTCGTAATTATTCCTAACCCGATCTATTCCGATCTTTTTATAATCCATAGTCATTTCTGTCTTTTAACCTTTTCTTTTTCTACAAGATTCCGCCTAACCTCCAAGCTAACATTGCGGGCCTATTGAGGAACATGCCCAATATCCCCTCCGCCAACCCTGCGATCGTTAGCAGCAAAACAGCAGCTCCAATCTCAACGGCCTCAAGTGCCGAGCCTATCTCCAAGGCCAAGAGTGAGGCAATCGCAAAGGACCCCCCCCCTGCCGCCTCAACGGAAGAGCAAATTACCAAAGAAGCTGCTACATCTCAAGTCGTCGAGGAGCAGGTTGCCACTGAGTTGACATCAATGATGTAGTTACAAGTGACTTCCCGCCTCGGGCCACTTTATTCCAAACCGCTCTAGAACTCCCATTGGGCTCGGTCTAGATCGAAGAAATACCTCGTCGAGCTAGGACCTCACGCAAAGCTCTAGATGCACCAAAACTCGCCAAGATGGTTGTTGGTGATGTGGAGATCGACAGCTCAAACAGGGCCGGAAAGTTCACAACAACAGCCAAGTGGGATTCTCTTCAAGAAGAAGAAGCCTTGATGAATTTCTTCGAGTTTGGTCGGGTATGTCTTATTTCTTACCCGGTCTTTTCCTTATTTTACAGTCTTCATGTTTCGATTTTTTCCTATACATTCATCTTCTCTTCGGGTTCTTCTAAAGAATTCGGAAGCCAAGAGTGCCATTATAGCTCGTCTTGAAGAGGAGCTTCACCGGACTCAAGAACAATTGATTGAGCTCGGATCTCGGACCGCTAGTCCGAAATCCAAGGAAGAGGATCTTCGATGGAGGGAAGCAAATCTCTTGAATACTCATTGCATGATGGAAGACCGCTGGCAGGAGATCATCCGACTCGGAAAAGAGTTTCGAGTAAGCCTAATATTAATCTTAGTCATCTTGTCTATTCCGTAAGTATTCTAACCGGTCTTCTTGTTTCAGCTCTCGATGATCTTGTCGCAGCCCACAAAAGCCTAAAGCAGTCCTTACTGAAAAAGCTATTGCGCAAGATCTAGCCCTCCAAGAGGGCTCTCGAATCGAAGAGAAACAAGCTGCCCATATTGGAGAACTAGAGGGCGAGCTCACTGCCAAGAACAATATCTTGGCTCAAACTCTTAGGTCCAACAAAATGTTTGAAAATGAGAATACTCGGCTCAAGGACGAACTTGTAGAGGCTCTAGAAGCTGCAAAGACCGCTCAAGCAGAAATAGAAAATGCCCCGAGGACCGCACTCGAGTCTGCTCAACATGCGCTCGGGGCAAAGGAGGACGAAATTCAACGTCTACTATAGAGCGAAGCTAAGTCGAGGACCTCCAACGTCAATTTCAAAGGCAGGTTCGAGCCTTAGATATCGGGCATAGGCGTAAGTTTCTTTCTCTCAATGTGTCTAGAAAGCGAGTCTTTAATACCGGTCTGAATTTCTGATAATTCTTTTCACTTTTCCTTCTTCGAACTTGCAGCGGGTAGTAAGAGGACACTCGAGTATCCGAATGGGGGTCAACCCCTCAATCAAGAAAATATGGATTTAGAAAGTGCCATCCGGGACGCTCCTCGAAGAATCGGGGAGCACTCCAAGATAATTGCCGCTGCCGGGGAGGACATGTCACCGCCATAATCTAGTCTTAGACTCTGTCGAAGAATGTGATTTCAACTTTATTAGAGTGGGTGCCCATTTAGAGACAACCGAAGACCGGTTCAATGAGTTAAGGAATTCACTCGTTAGCACCGTAACGAGCTTGTTGAAGACATTCCTCTAGACCCGACAGGCGCCCCATCGAGTGAAGCTGCAGCACTCCCCACCTTGGATCAAGCCGCACAAGATGCTGTTGTAGCCTTCGGACAGAATGTAGAAGACGAGTACAATGATCTGGACTCGGATCTGCTGCCTTCCGTATCTGATTCTCAAGGAACGATCGACGACAGGCTAGCGGAGGATCCCAAGACCGGTGACACCAGCGACTCAAGCGGTCCTGCTCAATAGATGTCCTTTTGTAATCAGCCTTATGTATGCGAGAAAGACACTTTCATCTAAATACTATGTAATATAATATATATCCTTTTAATTGTGATCGGTCTTCATTATTCTCTCTATTTTTTCATACTGGTCAATCATACAAATTTCACCATCTTAAACCCGCTAGTCAAATTTTATAACCAAACAATGATGGTTATTTCAACTCAATCCAACTATGACTAAGTACTGGCTCTAATCAGCACAGGTCACAACTCATAGTGGTAGTTTACTTTAACAAAATCATGCTGTATAGAAAACACGACCGGTCTTAAGACTTAAGATTACTTAATATCCCGATCTGCTCTTAAGATAGCAGCCCCCGACTCAAGATGTTAAAGAAAATTAACACTTCGAGCCCTAACATAACATGACCAGAATCAAGATGTTAAAGAAAATTAACACTTCGAGCCCTAACATAACATGACCAGAATTTCATAGAAGATGCTAAAATTTCCCCTCCTAAATAGACCAGGCGGCACAGCTTGTCTCGACGATCCTAATCTGGCTAACTCATCCGCAGCAGAATTATTCCCGCGCAGTATATGAGAAAAACGCAGACCATCAAACTTGTCTTCAAGCTTCCTTACCTCTTTGCGGTAAGCTATCATATGATCATCATGAGCATCCCATACTTTGTTAACTTGACTGATCACAAGCATCGAATCTCCATATATATCCAATCCCTTGACTCCTAGAGAAATAGCTACCCGGAGTCCATGAAGCAATGCCTCATATTCCGCAGTATTGTGTGAAGCACGAAAATGCATCTATAATACGCATCTCAATGGCTCGTTTGTGGAGTGAGAAGCACAACTCCAGCCCCGCGCCTAAAAGTTGCAGGGACCCATCAAAATACATCTCCCAATTCTGAATTGCTTGTGGCACTTGTGTCTCAAGCCAT
This sequence comes from Chloris gayana, assembly GCA_031894775.1. NCBI lineage: Eukaryota > Viridiplantae > Streptophyta > Magnoliopsida > Poales > Poaceae > Chloris > Chloris gayana. The sequence goes on along the minus strand of JAUNZO010005130.1, from coordinate 66,837 downwards.
TCGAGTAATAAAATCAGCAAAAGTCTGTCTTTTAATGGTCGTGCGTGAAGAAAAAGTAATCTCATACTCGTCCAAGTTCTATAGCCCACTTGGCAACCTCGTCCAATAGCTTCTCGATTTCGCACTATATTCCCAATAGCAAACCCAGTCTTGACTTCGATAGGGTGTGCTTGAAAATAGTGTTTTAACTTTTGAGAAGTTATCACTATAGCATATATCAATTTCTCGTAATCGGAGATATCGCATCCATGACTCCGTTAAGACTTCACTTACAAAGTATACCGGATGTTGAACCAGCTGCAGATGTCCTTCCTCCTTCCGACCAACCACCAATACCGTACTCACGACGTGAGTAGTTACGGATATATACGGTTGAATGGTCTCATCGAGTTCCGGTGGTATTAAGACCGGCGGATTATCGAGATATCCCTTGAGTTGATCAAATGCAGCTAGCGCCTCATCTGTCCACTCAAACTTCTTCTGCTTCTTGAGCAATTTAAAGAATGAAAGGCCTTTGACCCCGGTCTTGAAATGAAACGGCTATGCGCAGCCATACATCCAGATCAACTTCCGTACATCCTTCAAACAGCTTGGAGGTTTCATGTTAACGATCGTCCGAAACTTCTCCGGATTAGTTTCAAAGCCTCGCCACGACACCATATATCCCAAGTAATTTTCCAAAGCGAACTCCAAATACACACTTACTAGGATCGAGCTTCATAGAAAAGTTCCGCAGATATCGAAGGTCTCGCGCGGATCGAGAGAAGATCTCCATCTTTCCAAGATTTTACCACTATATCATCAACATAAGCTTCTGCGTTCCTTCCATGTTGCGAGTCCGGACAGCATTGCATTCCACGCTGATAAGTGGCACCTGCATTTTTTAAACCGAACGACATTATCGTGTAGCGAGTATGCTCCAAAGGGGGTAATAAACGCGGTCTTAATCTGATCCTCAACTTTTAAGGGAATCTGATGGTATCCGGAATAAGCATCAAGGAAGCAAAGACGCTCGCAACCGGCGATCGAATCAACAACTTGGTCAATCCGAGGCAGCGCGAAAGGGTCCTTGGGGCAAGCCTTGTTAAGATCGGTATAATCAACGCACATTCTTAACTCTTTATTATTCTTTTTGGTACAAGGACTGGATTGGCAAGCCAATCTAGATGATACTCCTCCCTAATGAACTTAGCTGCTAATAATCTAGTTATCTCCTTCTTAATTGCCTCCTTGCGGTATTGAGCAAACCTTCGAAGCTTCGCTTGATCGAGCCGCGTCAGGACGCACCAACGGTGCGTGCTCAATCTTCTCCCTAGGGACACCTGGCATGTCGAAGGGTGCCATGCAAAGGTATCCCTATTTTCCTGGAGGAAAAGAGTGAGTGCGCTTTCCTATTTGTCCCCTAGGTCAGCCCCAATATGGGTGACCTTGGAGGAGTATGCCTCATCAAGCTAATTAATCTTGGAAGCAAGCTGCATCGGTCTTCACTTTCTCCTTAGCAATCTTCTTGGATGGAACTTCTTCTTCCAGTGGCACTCGTGCCTCAATGGCGTCTGTCGCTTCCCCGATTTCTCGGCGTTCTTCATCCGAATTGACTCGAGTGGCCAACTCGGTGCTATGCACTTCACAAGCACATGCGGTCTTGATATCGGACCGGAACGATAAGACCTCGTTGGGCCCTAGCATCTTCAACATCGGATACTAGTAGTTGGGGATGGCCGTAAACTTTGCCAAAGTCGGTCTTCCCAGTCTAGCGTGATACGCTAAATCAATATCAGCCACCCGGAAGATAATATTCTCCCTTCGTAATTCTCCTTCGTCCCAAAAGTCACTAGCAGAGAAATCTGCCCCCAAGGATAACTCGTTTTGATCGGGTATTATACCATGAAATGGTGAAACGCTACGATCCAAGTCCGCCATAGAAAGGCCGAGCTCGCGCGAGTTTTTGCAAAAAGGATATCCAGGCAGCTTCCCCCATCTATGAAAGTTCTCTTCAAGCGTACTTTATGGACAATAGGCGCCAAAATAAGCGGTATCTACCGGCTTTAGGTAAGACCTCCGGATGATCGGCTTTGTTGAACGTGATCGGCACCTCCGACCATCACGAGATACTCGGAGTCGCAGGAGCAATGCATTAACCTCTCTAAATGCCATTTTTTGCTTTCGCTTTGACTCGTACGCATCGGGTCCTCCATGGATGAAGTTCACCTCTCTTGCCGGCTCCTCAAAGCCTCCTTCATCATCTTCATCATCATCATGCTTCTTGTCTTTGCCCTTATCGTCCCGTTGATTACGATGTCCAGATCGGGGTGCTACCTTCAACGCAAACGAAGCGAACAGTCTTAGCAAGAAACATTCTTTATTCTTATGATTCCCATTATGAATCATGCAAGGCCCTTCCAAAAGGGCTTCAAATGAAAGTCGTTCTCTTGGACCTCTCTTAGGAGGTGTAGGGCGGTCCCCTCCATGAGACTGGTCGACAGCTGCAACAAGGTTATCGGACTTGCGCTTATTGTTCTTGGATCCAGACTCGGTTGCTTTGGTCGTGCTTGGGCTCCTTCCCTTTATTCCCGCGCAAATTGACCATGTTCGCTTCTCCAGCGAGCGTAACCATCCGCTATCTTGAAGCACATCATGGTAAGATTCCGGTTACGCCTACCGATCTTATGCACCAAAGCTTCACTTCGTACGCCAGCTGGGAACGCCGCAATTATCTGCTGGTCGGGAACATTGGGGATTAAGGCCTTCTTGTTGCGAAACGCCCGATGAATTCTCGTGAGCATCCGATCGGGCTCCTGCTTCGACTGTTGAGGTCGAAGTAGTTTCCTAGCTTTTCACAAGTCGCTCGAAAATTCTCAACGAACTTTTTAGTAAGATCACCCCAAGAGGAAATGGATTTCTTAGGGATAGATTGTAACCACAAGCATCCAACCTGCTCCATGCACATGGGGAGATAGTTTGCTAACACAAAAGTGTCTCCTCCCGCCGATCGGATGGCGATGGTATACATCCGGAGCCGCTCGGCAGGAGGGGCTCTACCATCATATTTGTCTATAGCCCCGGGCTTAAATCCCCGGGATACTTGCAAATGCGAAGATCCCGCGTAAACGCTGGGATTATGGAGTACTTGTCATCTTCCGGACCGGTCCGGACCCGTGATGGTGAACGCCGACTAGGGTAATGTCGGTAGTTGCGATCCTTGTCATCATCCGAGCAGTCATAGTAACGATTGTCTTGGTTTTTAGCTCCGGAACCGTCCCGGCGATCATTGTTGCCTTGCTCCGGAGGAGGCGGAGGCGCCGCCTAACAATCATTATTGTCTTGTCGGGGCTCCCCGTCTCTGTTCCTATTCTCGCGTCCCGGCGATCTCCGTGATCACGATGATCATCTCTTCTTGGGCGAGCATCGGGATGAGCAGAGCGATTGTCGTGCCCTCGTTGATCACTCGCACGGTGGGTTGCCGATCGGAGGTGGCGCCGAAGCGGCCGGCCTACGCGGGCGAGGTGGAACGGGATTCTCCGGATGATCATCTACATGACCGGTCCGTCGTCGCTCATCTTCTTCTTGTCTCCGGCGTTCTTCGGCTCTTTCTTCATGACGATCAATAAGCACATTACATGCATCACGATTTCCATTGATCGGCAGGTGTAAATCCCGACCGGGAGCGCACTCATGCTCGTCCGCGATCGGGGTGTGTCGACGTCCGATTCTTCCTCCGGAAGAAGCTCCTTCGAACCGAGCTCTCGCATACCGCTCCGAATGCGAATGCGAGCGACTCGGAAGATTCAGCTCTGTCTTGGACAAGCTGGTTGGTTTGCAAAGCGACCGCATCCACCAAGCTCAAAGCGCGTTGTAATCCTGGTGTCGAATTGAACACCTCCTCCGGAATAGTCTCTAGAATCTGTTTCACCCCCACAATGTTGTGGACTGGTTAGTTCAACATCCATGGAGCACCGTTTAGTTCAACATCGATGGAGCCCATATCCAACGCCCTACTCGGAAGAACGATGATTTCTGCCACCGCGGCTTCCACGTTGGTTATTATAACCTAATGACTGTTCTACCGCATCCCTGGATTTCTCCGGTAATGGTCCGATAGAGGGCGGGGCCGTGGCAGGAATGCCCTCTCCATCTTGACTGGTACCAACGATGTTTGCGCGAGGGTTCGCGGTCGAAGCTCGTGAAGGTGGATGTTCTACGTCTGTTTCGTCCGTTTCACGTTGGCGGCGGTTTGCTTCTTCTCTCGCCATCCTAGCTTCTTCAGCGAGCATCTTCCTCGGGGGTGAGTTCTTCAAGAATTGGGCCAGCCATAAACACTTGGAAGAAGGCTAGAGGTCCTTCCTCGAAGTCGTTATCAAGCTCGATGGAGCTACCCATTATCACGGATCGGTATCGGTCCGAAGCGTCAACGGTCCGATGGTTCGCGCTAAAGCTACGTCGGTCCCGCTGGATTCCATGCATATGGTTTCAATTGTGTCTAGTGATCGCGCTTCGAAGCTGCGGCCAGGTCGCGAATTGGATTCATCAAGCGTAGCTTTCCGACGGAATCAGCTTCGAAGTCGAGGGACCCGAAGCGGATCTTGAAGCCGGGCCCGAAGTCGATGTCGAACGAAGAAGCCATCGAACTCGCTGGGAACCGGCTGGGACCCCTACCTAGCGCGCCAAATGTCGAGTCTTAAACTCGGCTCTAGAACTACCCGGTCTCTCACGAGCGTGGAATTCGATGGTGCAACACACGAAACACACAGGAACACAAGATTTTAGACAGGTTCGGGCCTCTCGAATCGAGAGTAATACCCTATGTCCTATATGTTATGTATTGCCTTTAGTATATTTCTAATTGCAAGTTGTCGGAGAGTTTTAGGGGGGGGGGTCCCTGCTCCGCCTTACATATCCAGGGGAGCTAGGGTTACATGCGAGTGCTAGTCGATTACATGAATTACATATTCGGAAGCTCTAAAGCTTTCCTTATTGACTCGAGTCCTAACAGATTACAAATTGCTTCTTTACTTATTGCTCAAGTCATTATATGCCGGTCTTAACACCCGTCTTATTTCCATACCGATATATGGAATCTTGTGTTATTCCATATCGGCTAGGGACCACTCCGTGGGCCCTCTCGCGCCGATCTTATCTTTATTGATTCGTCACCGTATCTCTATTTATCCATTCCTTTATCATCCGTATACCCATAAGGTAAGTATACGACATTTCATGTCTTTGCCCTTATCCTCCTGTTGATTGCGCTGCCCGGATCGGGGTGCCACCTTTAATGCAAACGATGCAAACGGTCTCGAGCAAGAAGCGTTCCTTATTCTTATGATTCCCATTATGATTCATGTAAGGCCCTTCAAGTAAGGATTCAAACGAAACTCGTTCTTGGCCCCCTCTTAGGTGGTGCGGGACGGTCTCCTCCATGAGACCGGTCTACGGTAGCGACGAGGTTGTCGGCCTTGCGTTTGTTATTCTTCGATCCAGACCGGTTGCCACAATCGTGCTTAGGCTCCTTCCCTTTATTCCCATGCAGATTCACCACGTTCGATTCTCCAGCGAGCATAGTCATCTCGCTATCTCAAAGCACTTTGACGCCGTCATGGTAAGATTTCGGTTACGCTCGCCGATCTTGTGCACTAATGCTTCACTTCGGACGCCGACTTGGAACGTAGCAATCACCCGCTAATCAGGAACATTGGGGATTAAGGCCTTCTTACTGCAGAAACGCCTAATGAACTCTGTAAGCGTCCCATCGGGTTTCGCTTCGACTGTTGAGGTCGAAGAAGTTTTCGGCTTTTCACAAAGTCGCTTGAAAATTCTCAACAAACTTTTCGATAAGATCGTCCCAAGAAGAGATAGATTCCTTGGGTATAGATTGTAACCACAAGCGTCCGGACTGTTCCATGCACATGGGTAGATAGTTCGCCAAAACAAAAGTGTCACCTCCTGCAGACCGGATGGCGGTCGTTACATGCGAAGCCACTCGGCAGGGGGAGCCTTGCCATCATATTTATCAATAACCCCGAGCTTAAATCCCCGGGGTATTTGCAAATGCGTAGATCCCGCGTATACGCTAGGATTATGGAGTATTCGTCATCTTCCGGACCGGTCCGGACCGGTGATGGCGAATGGTGTCTGTAATGTCGGTAATTGCCATCCCTGTCGTCATCGGAATTGTCATGATAATGATCGTCTCGATCTCCAGCACCAGGACCGGCCCGGAGATCATTGTTACCTCGCGCCGGAGAAGGCGGAGGTGGAGGCGGAGGCGGAGGCGAAGGTGGAGGCGGATCTTGACGATTATTGTTGCCTTGCCGAGGTTCTCCATCTTTGTTCCTACGGTCTCGTCCCCGTTGGTCTCTATTATCACGGTAATCATCTCTTCTCGGGCGGTCATCACGGTGCGTGGACCGGTTGCCTTGTCCTCAATTGTAATTGTGCTCGACGATTGTCGGAGAGAGGCGGCGCTGAAGCAGCCTGCCTATGCCTAACCGAACCGGTTGTGGGCGCAGGTAGCGGCAGGGGATCCACCGGATGATCATCGACATGACCGGTCCGCCGTCGTTCATCTTCTTCCCGTCGCCGTCGGTTTTCCACTTTTGCAGCATGACGATCAATGAGCACATTACGAGCATCATGATTACCGTTGAGTCTTATGCGTGAATCCTGATCGGGCGCACGGTCATGTTCATCTGCAATTACCGTATGTAGGTGTCCGATTCTTCCTCCGGAAGAATCTCCTTCGACCGGGTCCTCGCATACCGGTCCGAGCGCGAATGAGATCGACCGGAAGATTTCGCTCTATCTCGCACGAGCTGGTTGGTTTGTAGAGCAGCCGCGTCAACAAAACTCGGGGCGTGCTGCAACCCCGGTGTTGAGTTAAACACTTCTTCTAGAATAGTCTACGAGAATCCGCTTCACACCTACGATGTTATGAACCGGTGACGTGAAGACTCGAGCGCCGTTTAACTCGACCTCCATAGAGTTTGTTCAAGGCCCTACTGGAGGAACGATGATTTCCTCCGCTGCATCATCCACGTCGGTTATTATAACCTCGGTGAATTGTCTATCGAGTCCGCAGCTTGTTCCGACAGAGGTCCGAGTGGCGGGTGGAGCCGTAGCAGGAGCCCCAACTCCATCCTGGCTAGTGCTAGCGATGTTTGCGCGAGCATTGTTCATCGAGCCGCCGACGAAGGCGGTGGAGGCGGGTCTTCTCCATCCATCTCGTATGCTTCACGTTGCCGACGATCTGCTACTTCTCTTGCCATTTTATCTCTTTCGGTCGCGATCTCTTCGGGCGTCGCGTAGGGCTGAAGAACGGTCCCGATCATAAATACTTGGAAGGAGGTCCGAGGTCCCTCCTTGAAGTTGTTTTCAGGCCCTAAAGAGTTGCTTATCGCCACGGACTGGGTAGAGGTCATGATCTTGGACTGATTGGATAGACCGGTCGGAAGCATAAGCGGTCCGATTGTTCGCGCTGAAGCTACGTCCATCCCACTAGGTTCCGCAAAGGAGGTTTCGATCGCATCCGGTGATCGCGCTTCGATAGTAGCGGCCGGATTGCGAATCGGATTCATCGGTGTAGCTTCCCAACGAAATCATCCTCGAAGTCGAGAGACCGAAGCGGATCTCGAAGGCTGGGTGCGAAGTCGACGTCGAACGAAGAAGCCATCGAACTCGCCGTGAACTCGCCGAGACCCCTACCTAGCACGGCAAATGTTGAGTCTTAAACTCAGCTCTAAGACTACTCGATCCCTCACGAGTGTGGAATTCAATGGTGCAACACACGGAACACATAAGAACACGCGATTTTAGACAGGTTCGGGCCTCTCGATGGAGAGTAATACCCTACGTCCCGTGTGTTATGTATTGCTCTTAGCAGATTGCTAATTGCGAGTTGTCCAACGAGTTTTGGGGGCGGGGGGTGCCGGGGCGGGGGTGGGAGGGTCCCTGCTCCGCCTTATATATCCGGAGGAGCTAGGGTTACATGTAGAGTCCTAGTCGATTACATGGATTACATATTCGAAGTTCTATCTCTAGGGTTTCCTTATTGATTCGGAGCTCTAACAAACTACAATTGCTCCTTTTCTTGTCAATAAAGTCATCATATGTCGGTCTTTATGCCCGCCTTATTTCCATACCGGTATATGGAATCTTCTGTTATTCCATACTAGTCGAGCACCGCTCCGTGGGCCCTCTCAACCGATCTCATCTTCATTGATACGCCACCATATCTATGATCACTCATTCCTTCAACTATTGTATACCCATAAGGCAAGTATACGACACTAGTTATTTTTTAAAATATTTTTCCTGCATAAAATAAAATGATTTGTTAGGTGAGTTTTAAATTGGGAGAAAATCGGGGTGTTGCATACATACCCCACTTAAAATGATTTTCGTCCCCGAGATTCGCGTTGGTCCTCGAAGAGGTAGGGATATTCCTTTTGGGGGTCCTCTTCTCTTTCATAGGTTGCCTCATTCTCGGTATGATTATTCCATTGCACCCGACGGACATTTATAGCCTTTGTTCTAGTCCGTCGGACGATCGTGTCCAAGATGTTAACCGGGTATTCCTTGTAATGCAAGTCCGGTTGAAGGTCCACTGAATCCAAAGGTAGTTGTTGCTCGGGTATCTCTAGACATCTCTTCAGCTGAGAGACATGGAACACCGGGTGTACATGTGACAAGCTTTCGGCGGTTCCAACTCGTAGGCCAACTTCTCCAATTTGTCCGAGCACTTTGAATGGTCCTACGTAACGAGGGCCAACTTGCCACGGACTTGGAATCTCCGTGTTCCTCTCATGGGTGACACCTTTAGGTAGATATGGTCATCCGGACTGAACTATAGTTCTCTGTGGTGCTTGTCGAGCATAGCTCTTTTGTCTGTTCCGGGCTACTTTAAGGGTTTCTCCGACATCGGCTACCTTCTCTTCTCGCCTCTGTTATGATGGTAGGTCCGAAGAAAGATCTCTCTCCAACTTCGGACCACATACGAGGGGTCCTACACTTTCTTCCATACAACATCTCAAAAGGTGTCATTTTGATGCTGGCTTGGTAACTCGTAATTGTAGAAGAATTCTACGAAGGACAAGCTTTCTTCCCAATCCTTGTCGTACATTAGTACGCAGGCTCGCAGCATTTCACCGAGGATCTAGTTGACTCGCTCAATTTTCCCATCGATCCGGGGGTGGTAGGCCGAGGTGTAGTCAAGTCTTGTATGCAGCTTATCATGCAACCTTCCCCAAAAGTGAGAGGTAAATTGGGTACCTCGATCCGATACTATTCTAGAGGGGACTCCATGTAGCTTTAGTATGTTATCTATGTATAACTCTGCTAGCTTATCTCCTCCGTGGGTCTTCCTCACCGATATGAAGTGGGCGACTTTGGTCGGTCTATCCACTATGACCCATATCGAATCATTTCCACTTGGTGTACGTGGTAAGACTACTATGAAATCCATGGCTATGTCATCCCATTTCCATGTGGGTATGTGTAGGGGTCGCAGCAGACCGGTTGGTTTACGGTGCTCTGCCTTGATTCGAGCTGCGCAGAGGTCACAACGGGCGACATATTCTCGCTATGTCTCATTTCATTCCATTCCACCAATACTTTTGCTTTAAATCCCGATACATCTTAGTGGATCCCGGATGGATTGAGTACGTGGATTCGTGGGCTTCTTCCATAACAAGCCTCCGAAGGTTGTCCACGTTGGGTACACATATCCTGTTTTCAAACCATAGGGTTCCTTCTTCATCCACTCGGTGTCCTAGTGCTTTGTTGTTCTTTATTTGTTGCTTCGCTTTCGGGTTTCGGGTCTTGGAGCTGAGCCTTTACGATCCTTGCTTCCAGGTTTGCGCAATTCTAGTATATGTGCTCCTCCTGGCGGAGTTATTGTAGGTTGAGGATGTCCATCTCCTAGGCTAGTTCTAGGCTAATGGTGGTGGTGTTTATGTTGTTGCGATAGGCTTTGCGGCTGAGTGCATCTGTCACAACATTAGCTTTCCGGAGGTGGTACTTGTACATCCAAGCCATAATCCTTTATCAATTCCAACCACCTTGTCTATCTTAGGTTGAGGTCGGGCTGGGTGAAGATGTATTTCGGACTCTTATGGTCCGTGAAAATCTTGCACTTGTTACCGATGAGGTAATGCCTCCAAATCTTAAGTGCATGCATTATGGCTGCTAATTCCAAATCATGTGTCGGGTAGTTCTGCTCATGTGGCTTGAGTTGCCTTGCATGAGTACACCTCCTAATCCACTTCGCGACGCATCACAATAAACCATGAAATCCTTGCGGATACAATGTGAGTATCGAGGCTTCGGTGAGTCTCTTCTTCAATTCTAGAAAGTTCTTCTCGCATTGTGGGCTTCACTAGAACTTGGCTTCCTTATAGGTGAGTTCCACCATTGGCTTGGCTATCTTGGAGAACCCTTCAATGAATCTCCGATAATAACATGCCAATCCAAAGAAGCTTCGATCCCAGTGGCATTCTTGGGTTGCCCTCGATCTTTGACGACTTCCACTTTCGTAGGGTCTATTGCTAATCCTTTGGCATTTATGACATGGCCTAGGAATCCAACTTCTTCTAACCGGAATTCAGACTTGCTGAATTTGGCATATAGTTGATGGTTCTTGAGTCGGTCCATCACTATCCTTAGGTGTTTCTCATGTTCTTCTCCCTTTTTGGAGTAGATAAATATGTCATCTATGAAGACTACCACGAATTTTCCAACTCTTCCATGAAGAGCTTGTTCATCAAATTCATGAAGTAAGTCGGGGCATTGGTCAATCCAAATGGCATAACAGTGAACTCAAACTGTTCATAGCGGGTGACAAAAGTTGTCTTCATGACATCCGCTTCTCCGATCTTTAGTTGGTAATAACCTGACTTGAGATCAATCTTGGAGAAGTACTTCACTCCTTTCAGTTGATCGAAGAGGTCATCGATCCTAGGCAGTGGGTACATGTTCTTGATGGTCACTTCATTTAGAGAACGGTATCCACACACATTCTCATGCTTCCGTCTTTCTTCTTTACAAAGAGGACCGGTGCTCCCCATGGGGATGAGCTTGGTCGTATATACCCTTTGCTTTGCAAGTCCGCTAATTGTTCCTTGAGTTATCCTAGTTCATTAGCTATCATTCTATAGGGTCTCTTGGCAATGGGCCTAGATCCCAGAATTAAGTCAATGACGAACTCAATTTCCCAATCTCGGGGCATTCCTGGTAATTCCTTAGGGAATACATCCGGATACTCCTTTATTATGGGTGCCGATTCTAAGGTGGGGGTGTCCATGTGGCATAGCATACTTCCCACTCCGATCTGCGGGGTTCATATATCACCTGGTATCCCTAGGTGGTTGATAGTTGTCATTGTGCGGTTCTCGCACGATATGTTCCCTTTGTGCTTGGCTAACCAGTTCATTCCAAGTATCACATCCACGCCTTGTGTTTCTAATACTACTAGGTCTACTCTAAAGGATACCCCACTTAAAATAATTTCTACCCATAAACAACCATATCGACATTTTATCATGGCTCCCGGGATTGGGTCAACGAGAGGTATTTTAAGTGTAACTTTGGGTATGTGGTGTTTAAGAACAAACTTCAAAGAAATGAATGAATGTGAAACTCTAGAATCAAACAGATCTGTTGCAATGGTAGAGTTGACTAGGTACTTACCGAGAATAACATCCAAGCACATCTTTAGCTTGTTGTACAACAATGTGGTTCACCTTCCCACGGTTGTAGCTACGAGCGAGGCATGGTTGCCCGGTGCTTGGGGAAGCATTGCGGGCCACGAGCCTTCGGGCTTGAATGTTGAGTGGCGGGGGCTTCGATTCCCACGTTCTTGTAGGGTCACATGGCAATCCTATGGGTGAATTCCCCACAGTTGTAGCAACCCTTGTTTGCATTGTTACGTATGCGGTCGACGGTAGGATTGCCTCTCGAGTCGGGGCATAGCTCGACTTGGGGCCTGGCTGTAACATCCCCTCCGGGACACCCGGGAATCGGTACGAGAGGGACACTCGACGAAGCGAGTTACAACGAAACATCATCTCATACAAGCCAGAATATATACATCATAGTATAATACAACCAGGTTTTCGAAATACAAGCATTCTTGCAGCGGAATATAACGTTATTGAAGTTTCAACATCCTACGAGTATTCGGCGGAAGCTTGTTCTATTATACAACTCAAAAGATTTCAAACGAACAACGTGATGCACCGAGCCCTTCGTACATCACGGTCCTCTCTCTTCATGGCATGGGGATGCGTTCCCACTGAAGGGAACCTCCCTCCGGACATTACTCCTCCTCGGGGAAGCTGCCATACAAGTCGTGGTAGTACGACTCGTTCCCTCGAAAGGTAACGAACAAACCCCGAGTATTCTAATACTCAGCAAGACCGACCCGTCAACATGGCACGCTAAGGCCGACGCCTAGTATGCAAAGGCTTTACTGGCTGTGGGGTTTACTCCTTTGCGAAAAACAGCAATAAAGGTTGGGTCCTTACTTTCAATATTTTAGCTCACGTTATGTTCATTAGCCTTGATTTTTGCAACCTATCACTATTGCAATCAAGTTCTCAATCAAGATAAAATAGATCTTAATCCTGTCATCCCTCATCTTCATCTTCCATATAATTTACTACGATGTGACGAGCTAAACAAGCGGTACTCATTCATCGCGAGGGACAGCGATTCGAATCGATTTTTATACCAGTGGCAAAACCCGACTACACGACGTATACGCATCACACCGATCGTATACGACAACCTTTCCCGCTAGCACCGACAGTAGACTAGCCATTTCCAACTCCCCGGGAGTATGGCGAAGCCACGACTTCCCTCGTGGTCGACCCATCTCCCTCCCGTGAGACTATCCTCTCACTAACAGCTGGCAAAGAGAGGCGGCTACGCTACATCTCCGGGGCGATAGGGTACATCAGCTTGCTGGGCCCATGATACCAGCATGTAGTGCGGTACGTTCAAACTTGTTCAACTAAGCCGACAACGGTACGGTCCTTGACCAACTCGGACGGGGCTACCACCTTGCAAGACCTCATCTCCGTCTTGCCCTTTCTCCTGCGGGGCCCGTCCGGTCTCAACTTCATTAACACTCTCATCATCTTAATGTCATACAAAACCCTTAAAGCCTCCATGCTTTAAGATTCCCTAACCATCTATCGTTGCCACTATGCATTAAGCATAGCCTCTATCGAGCTACCTGTACCGAGTATAGAATAAACAAACGGAATCCTACCATAATGCAACTAGGGTGTCAATCATTCCCTAACACTTAATGCACAAGCATAACCGTACTATGTGATAAAGTAAAATATTTAAAAACATAGGTAGGATGCACCGGGCTTGCCTTGATACTTGTTCGGAGTTAGCTTCCTCAGTGAGTCGGGTCGACTTCGAGATTCCCGCTCTCGACTCGACATCGGGTGGAACCTCGATTACTTAGAACCTAGTCGACCAGCAATGCGTTGCGAATCACAATCATGTATGCATGAATGCTCATGATGAAAGTATGCAAGGATTCATTAATTAAGTCCCATAAGTAATAATTAACAATTAATGCTTAATCACCTTAGTTAATTACTAAATTAGGGATAAGCATGTTCATTAAGCAATAATTAACAAGTAATTATGCTTGATTAACAATTGTTTAACCAAGGTCATTAAGTATTAATTAGTTATGTTCCTTAATTACTTAGGTTTAATAATTAATAAATTATTCTTGTTTATTAAGCAATAAATAAATCATTACTTTACGGGACATGTGATAAAAGGCTAATAGATTGTGATCACATAAAATAATAGAGTTTAAGTTTAATTTTGGAAAATACATTTCATAATTACTTTCATCTGCAGTATCTCCTTCATCCAATAAAATTATTTTTCTTAATTAAACATTTTATAACATAAAATAATAGCTTTTCTTTAATCAAAGAAAGTGATTAATTACTATTTATAAAATAAATTTACTCAAAATAAATATTTTATTTCACAATTAAATAGATCTTATTTTTCCGAGCCTAACAAACTTGGTTTGACATTTTTCTGATTTTTAATGAATTTTCTACGAATTTTGGAAATTTGAAAAGAGTTCTATGCCACATACTCGGGCCACGGGGTGGGCCACACCAGATCCGCCCGTGGCGACGAGCGTGAGGGTGGTGGTTCGGTTGGGGAACTCCCGGAGCAGCCTGCCGGCGGTGGACCGAAGCTCGGGAGGTGGCGGTGGCGGTTTGAGAAGAAAAGAGAAGAGAGAGCGAGGGATAAGCTCGGTCCGGGTTTTATCCGGTGGCCGGGAGGTGATGCGAGCAGCCGGGCTGGTGGCGTGGCGCTGCCCGAGCGGTACGCGCGGCCGAGAGGCGGTTCGGCCGGTCTTGAGCGGCGCCGAGCGCGGGAGAGAGGGAAGAGAGTGACGATCGGGCCCGGTCCGCGGTTTGCCAAAAAGGCCCTTCTCCTTTCGCGAAATTAAAAAGTGACCTTCCCGAGCTCCAAAAATTTTACAAAAATTCAGGGTTGTAGTTGAAAGTATTTTGGGCATTTTTCCTGTTAAGTCCACGGTAAAACCCCAAATCATTTCTGGATTAAAAATTCGTAGTTAAATTAATAAAAGGAGCTTTGTTTATTTCTTGTAAATAATTTTCACAAAGCAAAATACTTTCGGGAGATCTTTGTAAATCTTTATTTATGACATTTAAGCCATAGAAAATATTAAACATGAGTTTTCTGCTTATTTTATTTCTTTTTTAACACTTCCTTTCTTCTTTATCTATTTTGATATTTTATGTGTTTATTATTAACACAAAATTGGATATCCTAAAAAATGCAACAATGTGATGACGCGTTCATGATGACATGAAATGCATTAATTTCTGAGAGTTGTTACAGCCCTCCCCCTTACAGGAATCTCGTCCCGAGATTCACGATCGAGACGACTAGGCGATAGTGCTAAAGAACTCGGGGTAGTTTGATCGAAGAAACTCTTCTTGTTCCCAAGTAGCTTCAGCTTCCGAGTGATTACTCCATTGGATCTTGTAGAACTTGATGGTCCGATGTCGAGTCACTCTATCCTTGGTGTCGAGAACTTTAACCGGTCATTCGTCGTATGTCAAGTCCGGTCATGAATCGTTCCACCTCGACTGTCGGTATATCCATTGGTGGTTTTAAACACTTCTTCAATTGAGATACATGAAATATGTTATGGATACCTGCCAAGTGTGATGGCAATTCCAGTCGATACGCCACGGCTCCACATCTTTCTAGGATGGGAAAAGGTACAATGTATCGTGGTGCTAACTTGCCCTTGATTCCAAACTTTTGAACACCTCCGGTAGGAGATACTCGAAGATAGACTTGATCTCCAACCTGAAATACTAACTCTCGACGTCTTTTGTCGGTATAGCTGATCTGTCGATATTTAGCTCTCTTGAGGTTCTCGCTGAATGAGACGTACTTGTTCCTCTCGCATCTCTTACTAGATCTGGTTCGAAGATTACTCTTTCTCCACTTTCGGACCAATTCAAGGGTGTACGGCAACTACGCCCATATAGAGCTTGGAACGGTGACATTCCGGCACTCTCTTGATAGGCTGTTATTGTAGGAGAACTCTGCTAACGGTAAACATTTCTCCCAATCTTTACCATAGGTTAAGACACATGCTCGGAGCATATCTTCGAGATATTGATTGATCCTTTATGTCTGTCCATTAGTTTGAGGATGATACGCCGAGCTCCGTATTAATTTTGTTCCCAAGGATTCTTGTAGTTGCTCCCGGAATCCGGAGACAAACTGCGTTCCTCTATCCGATATAATGGTCTTCGGCACCCCATGCAAACGAGAGAATTCGAGCGATGTATAGCTCCGTATACTTCTCGGCGAGTGTACTGTGTATGTACCGGTATGAAGTGAGCAGACTTCGTGAACCTGTCCACAATAACCCGAGATAGAGTTATGTTTCCGTGGGCTTAGTGGTAACCCAACGATGAAATCCATGCCGACGTCTTCCCACTTCCATTCAGGAATACTCGGAGGTTGTAAGGGTCCTGCTTGCTTCAAGTGTTCGGCTTTGACCCGTCGGCGGACATCACATTCATTGACATACTTGGCGATTTCCCGCTTCATGCGTGTCCACCAAAATCTTTGCTTCGGATCTTGATACATCTTGTTGGTTCCAGGATGAATGGAATATTTGGACATATGAGCTTCATCCATTATCTTCTTGCGAAGCGGTAGATCTTTCGGTACTACCAATCGATTCTTGAACCAAATAACTCCTGCCTCATCCTCTCCGAAGCATTTAACTTCACCCTTTCCGAGTCGTCTCCTTATGTGTCCCATACCAACACTTTTCCGTTGCGCTGCTACCACTTCTTCACGAATGGTAGGAATCGGAGCCAAATTAGTCAAGGTTCCATATGGAATGATCCTAAGATTTGGCTCCTCATCTTCGGATGGATGTGCTTGAATTAAAAGTTGAGCCGTGAGATTATTGCAATGGGCCTTGCGACTTAATGCATCAGCTACCACGTTTGCCTTACCCGGGTGGTAGTGAATTTCCAGCTCATAATCCTTGATTAGTTCTAACCATCTTCGTTGACGCATATTTAGATCTCGCTTGGGTGAAAATATACTTAAGACTCTTGTGGTCGGTGTATAAATGTACCAAGTTACCCAAGAGATAGTGTCTCCAACCTTTCAAGGCTAGAACGACCGCTGCTAATTCTAGATCATGGGTAGGATAGTGTTCCTCATGACGCCTTAGTTGTCGAGACGCATATGCAATCACTCGACCTTCCTGCATTAGAACACATCCGAGTCCTGTTCCCGATGCATCACAATACACATCAAAAGGCTTCGTCGGATCCGGTCGAGCAAGTACGGAGCTGTTGTCAACAACTTCTTTAACGTTTGAAAGGCTTCTTCACCTCATACGTACTTCTTATCCTTTTCCAATAGCTTAGTCATTGGCTTGGTGATCTTTGAGAAGTTTGGAATAAACCTTCCGTAGTATCCAGCCAATCCCAAGAAACTTCCGATTTGTGAGACAGACTTCGGTGGTTTCCAATCCAACACTTCTTGAACTTTGCCTGGATCAACGACCACTCCTTCGGCTGATATCACATGACCTAGGAACGGTACTTCTTTTAGCCAAAATTCACACTTGCTGAACTTAGCATAGAGTTGATGATCCCTTAGTCGTTGCAACACAACTCTTAAGTGATTGGCATGTTCCTCTGTTGACTTAGAGTAGATCAAGATGTCGTCAATGAATACCACGACAAACTTGTCCAGCTCGAGCATGAATACGGAATTCATGAGATACATGAAATGTGCTGGTGCATTGGTCAATCCAAATGACATCACCAGGTACTCATAAAGTCCGTATCTTGTGGAAAATGCAGTCTTCGATATATCTTCGACTCTTATCTTAATCCGATGATATCCCGAGCGAAGATCTACCTTGGAGAAGACTTTAGCTCCCATCGGTTGATCAAACAAGATATCAATCCTCGAGAGAGGATACTTGTTCTTGATGGTAACCGAATTCGGAGGTCTATAATCCACACATAGCCTCAATGTCTTGTCTTTCTTCTTTACAAACAAGGCTGGGCATCCCCATGGTGATGAACTTGGACGTATATACCCCTTGTCTAATAATTCCTTTAGTTGCACTTTCAATTCTGCCGACTCATTCGGCGGCATCCGATACGGCCTTCTTGATATTGGTGCTGTTCCAGTGCTGTAACTCTATCTTAAACTCTACCGCTCGGTCCGGCGGTAGTCCCGGCAAGTCGTCCGGAAAGACATCCGGATACTCACGGACTATGGGTATATCCTCCAGACTCTTACTTATAGTCTTATTGACCATTGGCAGCATAGCTTGAGGAAAAGTTAAGAGTAAGCAATCTCGACCATGAACAGGGAGTTCGGATATACGGCTCGAGATGCTATATCCAATATCGCCTTATGGAAATTCATCCATTGCATGCCAATAATTGTATCTAACCCTTGCCTATCCAAGTATGATTAACGAAGTAGAATAAACCTTGCTACCCAATCTTAATGGCATATTGGCAGCTTCTTCATTAGTAAGGATTTTACCCCCAGGTGTTGAAATGATATGAGCACATAGCAACTTGGATGGCATGATGCGATGCTTAGCAATATATGACTTGCTGATGAAATTATGTGTAGCTCCCGAATCAAATAAAACCATAGCAGGATGATCAGCGATAGAAAACATACCCGCTAAGATTTGTCCTCCTTCGGGTAGCTCCTCAGCCGTAGTAAAGTTGGCACGACCCGTCTTTGCTGGTGTATTCTTGGCTGGTGCCCTCTGTTGGTTCTCGTGGCTGTCCTTGCGGTCTAGGTGCATATGATGCCTTCCGAGGATATGGACAACTCGTGGTAATAATGTCCCGAACGGCCACAATTGAAACATGGCGGTCCATTCTGCTGCGGTGCTTGACTCACCGGTCCGGGATTCCGATTATTCTGCTGCTGATAAGGCGGACGATATCGATTCGACCGCTGTTGCTCGAGATTGCTGAGGTGATTGAGACTGCCGGTAGTAATTGGGACGAGAGGGTGTATGCTGATAACGCCGACCCGACGGTGCAGTGTAGACCAGCCTGTACTTTGATGGTCCCCCACTTCCTTGTCCGATAGCCGGCCTCTTCTTGTTCTTCTCCGTCCGATGAAGACGGATAGAGTCTTCCGGTGCGATAGCGTCACTCACAAAGTCGGTGAAGCTGTCGGTCTTGTTTAACACCAAGCGAGACCGCAGCTTGGTACTCATTCCCTCCTTGAACAGATTCTTCTTCTTGGCATCCGTGTCCACATGTTCAGGAGCGTATCGAGCAAGACGGTTAAATACCTTGGAGTAGGTATGCACATTCATATCCCCTTGCTTCAGCGATAGGAACTCCTTCCTCTTCTGATTCATTAAGCCTTCCGGAATATGATGCTCTCCGAAGGCTTTGGTGAACTCAGCCCATGAAACTTGATGTCCTGGAGGAAACATTGCTTTGTAATTGGCCCACCGGGCTCCAGCAAATCCTTGCAATTGCTGGGAAGCGAAGAGGGTCTTCTCGATGATCCGTGCATGGGAACAATTCAAGCTTCGATTCGATGGTGCGAAGCCGCTTGTCGGCTTCCAAGGGTTCACCCGCATCCGAGAAGACCGGGGGCGAACCGATAAGAAGTCCGAGAAGGTCACCCTTTCTTCCGGTGCATTGCGGCCCTGGTGACGTTCTTGTGGAGCGAGTGTTGCGGACCAATTGCTCCAATAATTCTCGCTGCTCCGCGCGAGAATCCAATACAGCGGCGATGGCCTGTGCCAAGGTTGGGGGTGGTGGTGGTGTTTCCGCCCCGCGTTGAGAACTCTCGGGCTCATCGCGTCTTCTTGTTCCAACCATTCTGTCCAAGAAAAGTTTACGTTAGACATCTTCATTCCAACATAATAATGGAAGAAACAGGAATACATAGATGAGAATTTCCAAATGAATCTTATGCAACAATCCATCTTTATTAAAGCAACCACCAAATCCATCAACACATGCTCATACATCCACGTTACAACGGTTCCTAAGATACACTCATGCGAGGTTACATCACGCTCGTTATTTAACTAACGCCTATTTTACATACTAGTTTTCTCACTTGCTACTAGCTAGCACTCTACAATTCTTCGCGACGCCTCGTATGTCACCTCCTGGCTTATGGAACCGCCTGTCTCGGATTCTCGCATCCTCTAGTCGTGAAATCTCCGTGAAGTCTATGACCGAATCCACGTCCATTATCTCTTCGAGATCCTCCTCTTCCTCTTCGATTCAGACTCCATAGGATTTTCCTGCACTATTGGTTCATTCTCGGGAGGTTGCTGTTCTATGGCTTCATTCAGTATTGCATTGTGTGCTTGCAGTAGATCTTGCTCTAACCGAGTGATCGGTGCATGTGCGTTGGCTAGTTGCTGATCCTTAAGTTGAATCTGCTGCTCCTTGTTTAGCAACTGCGCCTCTCTAAGTGCTAACAACTCCTCCTTTTCCTGCAGCTGTCTCTCCAGCTCGACTACACGAACATCCTCCCTTGGTCCTCTTACTTCACTCACACCAGTACTCGTGTCTGTCCATCTCTCGTGGAGAGGTAAGAGTATCATATACATGTAGAAACTAATCCTAATATTTCAGCAAATCTTTTTATTCTAGCAACTGCATATATATATTACTACCACTTCTTTTCCATTAGTTATTGTTGGTACAACTCAACCCCACTTTTCCATACACTCCCAACCGACCAACATCTGCTATTACCCTATCTACATCCGACCTACGTCGGCAAAATGTGGCTCTCCCCTACATCGGTGAAAACACACACGGCTAAGCCGACGGCGCGTGGCTGTCGGCGTCCGACTCGACGTCCTCGGTTGGTGAAATGGGTGGTGGCTCGTAGTCCATCCCATAGACCTCCTCGGCGTCGTCCGGTGGACCCTCGCTGCTGCTGCTGCTGCTGCAACTGTTCGAACTGCACAACCGAGTGCGTCGTGGTCGTGGAGCAAGTGCGTGGTGTGCCCGGGCTATCCCGTCAAACAACGCCTCGATCCGAGCCATCCGGTCCCGTACCACGACCGGTGTATGCACAGCGTGATTACGCTGCGCCATCATCTCGCTCCAACCGTAGCTCGTGCGCGTCGTCCGCCTCGCGAGCGGCGTCTCGCTCCTCGGTAATCGTGGTCAGCTGCTCGTCCAAGGCTATGGCCGCCCCGTGGAACTCGTCACGGTCCCGTGTCACCTCCACTAGCTGCTCCTCCAGCTCGGCGATCCTGGCGTGGGACCTCCGCACCTCCCGACAGTCCACTCGACAGCGGTGCTTCCAAGCACCCAACCGTCGGTCCCGGCTCTGCGTCCTCAACTCCGAGGCCGTGGATCCGCTGCTCCAGCTCAAGCAACGTGTGCAGCCCGTGTGTCCTCCTCCTCCCGGGCGCGCTTCCTACCGTGAGAAACAGTCATCTGCAGGGAACATGTTGAAACGAGTTAAACACTTCTTCCCACGTAAGAAAAGCGAACGGAACAACCTATACAAGTACGAGGAAACTAGCTAAGTAGATACCCTAATATTTATTTAGTGCATAATATGACATGATGCATGCTCGTGAACTAACTATACGTACCATAGTATAAAAAACTACGACGAATAGTTAGCACTTCCCAAAACCCAAAAGTCGAACAGTTAGTAAAATCTAACTATTCTACATCCTTATAGGGCTCCGTACTCTCTCGTTGTCTATCGTATGAACGTGTTAAGTTTTGAAAATAGGCTTGTAATGATGTGCTATTGCCTCCGAACCGCTCCGATACCAGTTGTGACATCCCCTCCGGGACACCCAGGAATCGGTACAGAGGGACACTCGACGAAGCGAGTTACAACGTAAACATCATCTCATACAAGCCGAATATATACGTCATGGTATAATACAACCAGGTTTTCGAAATACAAACATTCTTGCAGCGGAATATAACGTTATTGAAGTTTCAACATCCTACGAGTATTCAGCGGAAGCTTGTTCTATTATACAACTCAAAAGATTTCAAACGAACAACGTGATGCACCGAGCCCTTCGTACATCACGGTCCTCTCTCTTCATAGCGTGGGGATGCGTTCCCACCGAAGGGAACCTCCTCCGGACATTGGTCCTCCTCGGGGAAGCTGCCATACAAGTCGTGGTAGTACGACTCGTTCCCCGAAAGGTAACGAACAAACCCCGAGTATTGTAATACTCAGCAAGACCGACCCGTCAATATGGCACGCTAAGGCCGACGCCTAGTATGCAAAGGCTTTCCGGCTGTGGGGTTTACTCCTTTGCGAAAAACAGCAATAAAGGTTGGGTCCTTACTTTCAATATTTTAGCTCACGTTATGTTCATTAGCCTTGATGTTTGCAACCTATCACTATTGCAATCAAGTTCTCAATCAAGATAAAATAGATCTTAATCCTTTCATCTCTCATCTTCATCTTCCATATAATTTACTACGATGTGACGAGCTAAACAAGCGGTACTCATTCATCGCGAGAGACAACGATTCGAATCGATTTTTATACCAGCTGGCAAAACCCGACTACACGACGTATACGCATCACACCGATCGTATACGACAACCTTTCCCGCTAGCACCGACAGCAGACTAGCCATTTCCAACTCCCCCGGAGTATGGCGAAGCCACGACTTCCCTCGTGGTCGACCCATCTCCCTCCCGTGAGACTATCCTCTCACTAACAACCGGCAAAAGAGAGCCGGCTACGCTACATCTCCGGGGCGATAGGGTACATCAGCTTGCTGGGCCCATGATACCAGCATGTAGTGCGGTACGTTCAAACTTGTTCAACTAAGCCGACAACGGTACGGTCCTTGACCGACTCGGACGGGGCTACCACCTTGCAAGACCTCATCTCCGTCTTGCCCTTTCTCCTACGGGGCCCGTTCGGTCTCAACTTCATTAACACTCTCATCATCTTAATGTCATATAAAACCCTTAAAGCCTCCATGCTTTAAGATTCCCTAACCATCTACCGTTGCCACTATGCATTAAGCTTAGCCTCTATCGAGCTACCTGTACCAAGTATAGAATAAACAAACGAAATCCTACCATAATGCAACTAGGGTGTCAATCATTCCCTAACACTTAATGCACAAGCATAACCGTACTATGTGATAAAGTAAATTATTTAAAAACATAGGTAGGATGCACCGGGCTTGCCTTGATACTGTTCGGAGTTAGCTTCCTCGGCGGCTGGGTCGACTTCGAGATTCCGGCTCCGACTCGACCTCGGGTGGAACCTCGATCACTTCGAACCTAGTCGACCGAAGCAATGCGTTGGGAATGACAATCATGTATGCATGAATGCTCATGATGAAAGTATGCAAGGATTCATTAATTAAGTCCCATAAGTAATAATTAACAATTAATGCTTAATCACCTTAGTTAATTACTAAATTAGGGATAAGCATGTTCATTAAGCAATAATTAACAAGTAATTATGCTGATTAACAATTGTTTAACCAAGGTCATTAAGTATTAATTAGTTCTCTTCCTTAATTACTTAGGTTTAATAATTAATAAATTATTCTTGTTTATTAAGCAATAAATAAATCATTACTTTACAGGACATGTGATAAAAGGCTAATAGATTGTGATCACATAAAATAATAGAGTTTAAGTTTAATTTTGGAAAATACATTTCATAATTACTTTCGTCTGCAGTATCTCCTTCATCCAATAAAATTATTTTTCTTAATTAAACATTTTATTAACATAAAATAATAGCTTTTCTTTAATCAAAGAAAGTGATTAATTACTATTTATAAAATAAATTTACTCAAAATAAATATTTTATTTCACAATTAAATAGATCTTATTTTTCTGAGCCTAACAAACTTGGTTTGACATTTTTCCGATTTTTAATGAATTTTCTACGAATTTTGGAAATTTGAAAAGAGTTCACGTGCCACATATCGGGCCACGTGGTGGGCCACACCAGATCCGCTCGTGGCCACACGCGATCCAGCGCGTGTGGCCCGCGGTGTGGCGCCACCGCAGCGCACGAGGCGGCGGCGCGGTCGCCCGACTTGGCCGGTGATGGCTCAAGGCTCGCCGCGGACGGTCCTACAAACTCTACACAACGTGGCGAATACTTTGGTGGAGCGGAACTAGCATGAGCTCGGCTCTAGCTATGCCGGCGGCGACTTTTGGGCACGGCGGCGCTCCGACCATGGCATGAGCTCGCGCCGGTGGCCCAAAATTAGGGAAAAGCTTATCGGAAGCTTCTACGAAGCATGAGCAAGAGTGGCGTGGGGGCAAATCACCTTGCTAACGGCTCGGGGGTGGTGCTCGACGAGGAGGGGCGCGGTGGCGATGGACCGAGCTCCGGGAAACAACAAAATTGCTAGGGTTCCTGGAAAGAAAACTCCATAGTAAGGTATCACGGAGAGAGAACGAGGTCCGGAGTGTGCTAGGGAGCAAAAATCTTACGATGAGCTTCACCAACGGAGGAGAATTTGGTGACTTGGTGGCGGCGGACGGAAAAGGCTCGTCCGGGAAGAACGACGTCGATTCCTCGAGCTAGGGCGGTTTGGCTTCGAGTGAGCAGCAAGAATAGCTGCGGGGAGAGGTGGCGATGAGCGTGAGGGTGGTGGTTCGGTTGGGGAACTCCCGGAGCGGCCTCGCCGGCGGTGGACCGAAGCTCGGGAGGTGGCGGTGGCGGTTTGAGAAGAAAAGAGAAGAGAGAGCGAGGGATAAGCTCGGTCCGGGTTTTATCCCGGTGGCCGGGAGGTGATGCGAGCAGCCAGGCTGGTGGCGTGGCGCTGCCCGAGGCGGTACGCGCGGCCGAGAGGTGGTTCGGCCGGCGGTGAGCGGCTCCGAGTGCGGGAGAGAGGGAAGAGAGTGACGACCGGGCCCGGTCTCGCGGTTTTGCAAAAAGTCCCTTCTCCTTTCGCGAAATTAAAAAGTGACCTTCCCGAGCTCCAAAATTTTTACAAAAATTCAGGGTTGTAGTTGAAAGTATTTTGGGCATTTTTCCTGTTAAGTCCAGGGTAAAACCCCAAATCATTTCTGGATTAAAAATTCGTAGTTAAATTAATAAAAGAAGCTTTGTTTATTTCTTGTAAATAATTTTCACAAAGCAAAATACTTTCAGGAGATCTTTGTAAATCTTTATTTATGACATTTAAGCCATAGAAAATATTAAACATGAGTTTTCTGTTTATTTTATTTCTTTTTTTAACACTTCCTTTCTTCTTTATCTATTTTGATATTTTATGTGTTTATTATTAACACAAAATTTGATATCCTCAAAAATGCAACAATGTGATGACATGCTCATGATGACATGAAATGCATTAATTTCCGAGAGTTGTTACACTCGGTGAGGTGCATATTGCTCGATCGTTACCACCAAGGCAGCGATCGCATCACGGGACGAGGTGGGTACCTCCGAGTATTCCGGTGCGCCGCCTCTCGAGCTCTTTCCTGGTGCTCCTGGAACTTGCGCTTGCGGTCATTGTTCTCCATGTTAATGGATTCTTCCATCAATATGCAGTGGTTCATCGAGTGTTGAAATCCGGATATGTGTTCCCTATGGTGTGGGTCCTGAGGGGTCCACGTAGACCTTTCTTGAAGCGTTCCTTCTTCTTCTTGTCGTCGCTTACATCTCCTAGGGCATAGCGGGCTAGCTGGGTGAACTTCTTGAGACACTGGTTTATGGTCATGGAACCTTGGTGCAGCTTCTTAAATTCCTCATTCTTCATGTCCATTATCCGTTCGAGAATGTGATATTCTCAAATGACTTGCTGCAATTTGTTCTAGCTAACTGCAGGTGACATCGAGCACAACATCACTATAGTTGTCCCACCATTCTGCAGTGGGTCCAACAAGTCGGTGAGCAGCTAGGGCTACCTTCTCTTGATCACTTGCACCGACTATCCTTAGCTTCTTGGTGATTTCCCTAAGCCAATCATCAGCCGTGAGGGGGTCTTCCTGGTTCCCTTCATAAGTGGGCGGCTTGAGCCTCATGAATTTGGCCATCTTGGAGGGAGCATCTCCATGGTTTGCCATATGCATTGCTTGGAACCGAGTCTGTAGGAATTCTCCTATTGTGATCGGTGGTGGTGGCGGCGGTGGGTCTTGCTCATTGCTCCGGTCGCTAACTTCAATTCCGTTCTCAACATTGGTCTCGTTGTGATGGCTGCGGCTGGCCATGTCGAGGCGGGTGCTGATTACCTTTATGAAGACGAAGGGGGAGAGTTAGGTCTATGGCCTTAGTGTTGTTTTAATTATCTCCGGTTAGTCACACAACTTCACTCAATCAAGATTCAATTAAGAAGCAAACACACAAGCACCATGCATTTATTATATTACACCATGATACATGGTACATGATACATGATACAAGATACATCGTACATGACCCATGGTTCATACTCATGACTCATAATACAAGACATGGTACATAAAACATGATACATGATACAAGTACTTGGCATATAGGATGCTATCATATGACTCATGGTACTCATGCCTAGTACTAAGTCTAGCAGCCTCTATGAGTCCGGGGTCTACTCGTTGTCGACTACTATAGGGTTCGTCCGTGGCTTCTTGTTCTTTGTCTTCTTCGAGTGTCTTGAGTAAGGTGGAGATCTGATCATCCTTCCTCTTGAGCTCTGTTTTCCGGCTAAGTACCTCTTCCTTTATCTCACTCATTTTGGTTTCTTTCTCCTTATTTTGCTCAGTGAGTTCATCTATCCGCTTGTATAATTCATCGCTAGCGTCAATAGCTTCTTGAGCGGCCTATCTTTCCACCGAGATGGTGTGGAGGAGTCCTTCCGCGAGTGTGTCCAATGCGACTAGGTATTGTGCGAGTAGCTGCCGGTGTGGGGTCCGTTACCACGCGAGTAGGCCCGTCAAGGCAGCGGACGCGGTGCTTCCAAACAGGATGTTCCCTCATGCCTGCTGGGAAGAACCGGATCGGGGTGTCCCCCCGACCTTGATGCCTTCTAAACAGTAGCGTAGTAGTAGATCTCGAGCCACTAGCTCAAGGGTGTCCACAAAAGTAGTCCAAGTCCGGGTAGTGGTGATGTGTACGGGGTCATTCGGAGTCCCGTACATATTCGGTGCACGTGCCTTTACTATGCACCGGCAATCCCGTTCTAGCAATAGAGTTGCCAACGCTATTGTGGCTTCACCGACACTTCGTGCATGCACAACACTCGCGGAGGATCTTAGGAAAACCTATGTCAGCTGCGGTGGTGTGTTTCCTTTCAAACTCGTCTTCCATCTCGTGGGACGGACAATTTTGTAGAAGTGAGAAAATTTGGGTAAGAATGTTATGGAAGAGTTTTCAAATTTTATTATCGTAGTAAGGAAAGGGAGATATATATAGTTGTGGGGAAGATATATAGGTAGTGTGGTGTACGTCCTAAGACCTTATTCGCGTCCTACCGGTCGAGTATTGGCTCGATACCATATGTGGCGCCCCACTCCGGGGACTACACTCGTGCGTACGTACAATTCCCCGGAGCAGTAGTTGGTACACACATCGATGATACAAATCCAAGTACAACAGACCTTTATTTATTCCTCAAGGGGATACAGCTAGGGAATACATGGTCCGAATTACAAGCAAAGAGGTGGATAGGCCAGCCTCACATAAAAGAAAACACACTCGGAAAGCTTCATAAACTCCACAAGCAACATCGAGCGAAGGACGCAACCTACTCCTCGTCTTCACAATAATCTCCATCTCCATCCGAATGATTTAAGCAATGGGTGAGTACATAAGGTACTCAACAAGCTCTACCACTAGCAATGGATTATATATGTATATATGCAATTTGGATGTGGTCAAGGTACGATCACGAGGTTTAGCGGAAAGCGCGGATGCAATGGGCTTACTACAGAGACAATGGGTTCTTGTAAGAGGAAAATATTGTTGTAATTTTAGATGGTTGGACCTAGGGCAGGTATTTATCGATCCCGGCAGCTTCCCATACTTTTAGTTGTGCCTTCCGACCACAGGTCATAGCAGCTCCGGCACACCGGGCTAACACCATTTCCAAAACACACGGGCGCAAGGGTGCCCACTCACACATCAAGGGTTTAGTATTTGTGGGTAATCAACGAGAGCTCAAGGTTTGGTGCGTCAATATACCATGACAACGGACATCCGGATAGTTTTGTACACTTTGCGAGAGGTTGGTACACTTTACCCACAAGCTATATGTTCTTAGCTACGGAACACATAACGCTGCCACCGCAACTAGGCACACTCACAAGTCCACCCCGAATACCTAGGGATCCGACACGTATGACACAAGCATATCGTCCACCATACATTTGCCAAGTACTTGGACTTCACCAAATAAAAGATCCCCGGACGTCTATCATCGACTACACCGGTGGAACTTCTTGCTGCGTAACCCAATGTTTGGTGCGAGTCCTGCCCATAACGAGTTCCGTGGTTGTACACTAAATCACCAATTTGGGGTCCAAAGAACCGGTCCTCATATGGCAGGAAAAACACTCGTCCATCGCAGATGGACAGCACCTAATCATCAAGTACTCTACACCAGTACTAGGAGTTTCGCCCATGGCCAGACAACATTTCTCACCCAACTTCACCTTAACACAGTTGGCCTAATCACCCACCCATCAACACACACCACCAAACTCATTATCACACATTTTCATAAACAAGTTGTATGATGATAGATAGTAATACTTCCTAAGCATGATATTAAAGCATTATCATTAACATAGTTAACAATAATATCTAGACTGATCTAGTATTCTAATGGCAAACATGGGTATAATGTTCATATCTATAGTGATATGAACATTATCATACAACAATTAGGCTCTAGCAAAATAGTTGCAAGGATAAATGCATATAAGAGTAGCTTCCTAAATAGGTGCGAGAATAAGCAGAGTAATAGGATCAATTATGATCAAGGAATTGATACAGCTTGTCTCCTAACGCGTCCTCGAAGTCTTCCTCGTAGTCGGGGTCCTCGGGCTCGCTCCTAGTTCTCCTCGTCTATAGACGGCGTTAGAATACATAAACTATGTCACATAAAATAATGAAGACAAAAGTAATGACAAGGAAAAACCAAATAAAATGGAGTGAAGAGGAAGGCTCCAGTGGCTAGGGTTTGTTACGACAATTCCAACGGCGACAGAATCACCCGAAACAGAGCTACGGTTGAAAAGTTATGGTCATCTGAAGTTCTAGGGTTATTTTTGTAAAATGACCATGGCTTCTATTAAAAGGGGAAATATTCTGGTAATTTATAGAAAGTGGAGGGGCTAAATTGCAATAATGCATTTTTGGTAGGTCGGGCATCGATTTGTAATTTTGGAAAAATCGGGGTGTTTTATGTAAAATTCTAGGGGATCTTAACTAAATTGGAGAAAGGTCGGGAGGTTAAGTGTAAAAGTGTCTTTTCCGGATATATGGGGATTATTTCCCTAAGAGAAATTCCGTGAAAAAGGTCCACGGACCCCGTGGACCGCGTCGGCGGGCCGGTCCACCGGTCCACGGTGGACTATGGGGCGGCGCGAGGCTCGAGCTCGCAGGAGTCGAGGATTCCGGCGACCTGGGTTGGCCGAAGGGGAGCCGGGGGATGCCGGTGGTCGTGGAGAAATGGCGAGAGGTGTGGGGAGGGGTGGCAGCGCCGTGCGGCGCCGGACGTAGATGAGTCCGCCTCGCCGCAGGTTACGACGGCGGCGGCGCTTGGTGGAGATGGCCATGCGGTTGGGTTTTGGAGGGGGTGACGAAGCGGTGCAGATGCGTGCGAGCCGGGTGGAGCCGAGCAGCGCTCGGGCTCGGCTTGAGGGAGAGGGAGGTGGTTGGGCGATGAAAGGGGGAGGAAGGGGGAAGTGGCGGACGGTGGCGAGCTCGGGGAGAGGTGGAAGGAGGGGAGGCTTAGGGCGGCACTTGCCTCGCAGGACTCCGGCGGGTGGTGGTGAGGCAAGGTGAGGGCGAGGAGCGGCTTCTATAGGGGCGAGCAGCGCAGAAGGCAAGGACGACCATGGCATGGCAGCCAAGGCGCGGCGGCGAGGACTCGCGGAGAGGGGGAGGGTCCTAGTACGGTCGTGGGCATGTGGCCGAAGAGGCGGCGGTTCGCATATTGTGACATCCCCTCCGGGGTACCC
This sequence comes from Chloris gayana, assembly GCA_031894775.1. Taxonomy (NCBI): domain Eukaryota; kingdom Viridiplantae; phylum Streptophyta; class Magnoliopsida; order Poales; family Poaceae; genus Chloris; species Chloris gayana. The sequence continues at coordinate 37,114 of JAUNZO010005130.1, read as the reverse complement.
GGGACTCGGTACAGGAGGACACTCGACGCAGCGAGTTACAACAGTTCATCATCTCATACAAGCCAGAATATATACATCATGGTATAATACAACCAGGTTTTTGAAATACAAACATTGTACAACGAAAGCATAATACATTAATGAAGTTTAACAACCTACGAGTCTTGCAGCGGAAACTTGCACTTTGCAACAAAAGACTACTAGCATGATGTACTCGAGCCCGTCGTACACCACGATCCTCCTCGCTCAGGACGTCGGGATCTGTTCCCACTTGAGGGAACCACCCTCGGAACATGGCCCCTCTTCCGGACAGCTACCGTAACGAGTCGTGGAAGAGCGACGCTTGCCCTGAAATTATAACGAGCAAACCTTGAGTATTCTAATACTCGAGCAAGACCGACCCGTCAACGAGCACGCTAAGGCCGACGCCTAGTATGCAAAGGCTTTCCGGCTGTGGAGTTGACTCTTTTGCGAAAACAACACTAATGGTTGATCCTTACTTTCAAGTTTTAGCTCAGAGTTAAGTTCAATAGAGAACAAGGTTTTGCAGTCTACAACTACTGCAATCAAGTTTTCAAGAAAAGATCATTGGCGACCAACAATTCTTTCATCTCTCATCCTCATCTTCTAGTTGATTACTACGATGTGACGAGCTAAACAAGCGGTACTCATTACGGCGAGGGACAGCGATTCGAATCGATTTATACCAGTCGGCAAAACCCGACTACACGACGTATACGCATCACCCCGATCGTATACGACAACCTTTCCCGCTAGCACCCGACAGCAGACTAGCCATTTCCAACTCCCCGGAAGTATGGCGACGCCACGACTTCCCTCGTGGTCGACCCATCTCCCTCCCGTGAGACTATCCTCTCACTAACGACCGATAAAGAGAGTTGGCTACGCTACATCTCCGGGGCGATAGGGTACATCAGCTTGTCTGGGCCCATGATACCGAGCATGTAGCACGGTACGTTCAAACTTGTTCAACTAAGCCGACAACGGTACGGTCCTTGACCGACTCGGACGGGGCTACCACCTTGCAAGACCTTAACTCCGTCTTTGCCCTTTCTCCTACGGGGCCCGTCCGGTCTCGGCTTATTAACATCTTCACTTCCATTCTCATCTTTCTCTTAACATTCTTCTTAGCATAAACATTGAACCGAGTCATTATCCTATATCTCGCGAGTAGTGTCACCATCACTCGACTTCTACCGATGCCCTATGACATAAGCTTAGCAGTTATCGAACTCGATTGAGCTACCGTACCAAGTATAGCATAAACAAATGGAAACCTATCTCATGCATCTAGGGTACCAAGCAACTCCTATAACCTAATGCACAATCACGACTCATTACTCGTGATAAAAGAAAAGGCTTTAAAATCATAGGTGGGATGCACCGGGGCTTGCCTTGATTCGAGTCGGAGTTAGCTTCCTCGATGTGTTCGGTCGACTTCGAAGCTTCCGTCTCCTTTCTCGACCTCGGACGGAACCTCGATTACGCCGAACCTAGGTCGACCAACAATACGTCGCGAATCACAACCATGCATGCATGAATGTTCATGAGATGATGTGCAAGGATTGAATTAACCAAGGTCGTTAATTAGCCATTAATCATTACTTAAGTTCATTACTTTGCATTTAGTAAGTAACAATTAATCATGTTCGTTAAGCAATAAGCAACAATTGGTCACGCTCTTTAATTATTGCTTAACCAGGGTCATTACTTAAAAATTAATCATTAATCTTGTTCTTTAATTAATGATTAATCAGGTTCATTCATTAATAATTAATCATGTTTTTAAACAACAATTATAAATGCTTAACGACAGTGATAACACTTAAGTTATTAATTTGGGATCACATGAAATGACGGTGTTTATGTTGAATTTTGGAAAACAAACTTAACGAAAACTTTCGTCTGCAAGTATCTCTAATTTTTAAAGAAATTTATTTTTCAAAAACACTTAATAATTAACATAAAATAATAGGTTATATTAGCTAAAGAAAGGTAATTAATTAAACTATGAAATTATAAATTCTCAAAATAGGTATTTGAATTCATAACTAAATAGAGAATAATTTTATGAATCCAAAGAACTTTGTTTGACATTTTTCCGATTTTACCTGAATTTTCTACGAATATTTAAAATTTGAACAAATCTTGAAAATGGATAAATTCGGGAAGAGGGAAAAATGGTCATTGGGCCGAAATGGCCAGGCCCATCCGGACCGGCCCAGCTATTCAGCCCACCAGCCCAGCGACTGGACCCGACCTGGCCCGATGGCCGCGCGCGGCCCAAACGCCGGGGCGCGGCGGACATGGCCGCGGCGGTCGGATATGGCGCCGGCGCGTCGCCGGAGTGAGGCGGAGGGGGTGAGGCGGTGGTGCTTTGGCGCCGGAGATGCGGTGGAGCATGGGGAGTCCGGGGGCGGGGTCCACGACAGCAGGAGTGGCCGAAAAAGGCGCCGGCGGCGAGCAACGGCCGAGCGGAGACTTCGGCGGCTTCAAGAGCTCATCTCGCTTGCCCAAAAGATGCACGGGTTGCTGCTAGAGCTTCCCAAGAGCATGACGAAGACCGGCAGCAGGTTTTTGTAGACCAACGGTGGCTGGACCATGGCGCGCACCGTGAGGCGATGGCGGACCGGCGGTCGCGCTTGGGGAAGAAACCCGATTCCGGCCATCTGCGACGCGAGAATGGAACTAACACATAGTCTAGGAGATAGAGGATAGCATCGCACACAACATGGAAAAAGAATCAAGCCTGGATGCTCACCGTGGGGAAAGGAATTTGGGATCGCGGCCGTGGACGTCGTGGGTTGCCGGTGGTGGAGAAATAGCTTCGATCTCGGGCTCTAGTGCGGGAAGCTTGAATGGACGCCATGGGGAGCTTTAGGAGAGAAGGGCGCAGCGATTTGGAGTGGTGGCTCGTCGGGAGACTGCTCGAGACGGCCGGCCGGCGTGGGAAAGGGAGGGGCGGACCGGTGCTTCGGGTGGGGGAAGAACCGGAGAGGAAGAGGAGGAGAGCTCGGGTCTTTTATCCCCACGGCCGAGAGATGAGGTGGCGAGGTGGCCAGCTGCGTGGCGCGGGAAGAGGAGGACGCGCGGCCAGGAGCGGCCAGCGCGGCCTGGTCGAGCGGCGGGGAAGTCGGTTCAGCGAGAGAGAGGAAGAAGAAAGGGATTTGGGGGCTGCGGCGGTTTTACAAAAACACCCTCGCGGTTTTGACTAATTGGAAAGCATACTTCCGGCACTCGAAAAATTCCGCGAAAATTCAGGGATACATTTGAGAATATTCTGGACCTTTTTCCTTTTAGGGCGAAGTTCAAATTCCAAATAAATTTTGGATTAAAAAATCAAGTTGAAATTAAAAAGGAAAATTTTCATTATTTCTTGTAGACCTTTTTACAAATTAAAAATAATTTCGTATCAACTCCATAAATCTCTTATTTTTATGTTTAATCAACAGAAAATGTTAAACTCCAAAATTTCTTTTATTTAATTTCTCCTTTTAAGAACTTAATTTTTAACTTAGGTTATCGTTATCATTTTATGTGCATTTCTAAATGAAATTAAATATTCTTCCCAATGCACATGATGACATGATGATGAATCACATGAAATGCACTTTGATTTGGTTAGGGTTGTTACAGACCCTCCCCTTACAGGAATCTCGTCTCGAGATTCACGATTGAAGCGACTAGATGATGGTACTAAAGAACTCCGGTTAATTGAATCGGAGAATCTCTTCTTGTTTCCAGTAGTTTCAGCTTCGAATGATTGTTCCGCTGAATCTTGTAGAGCTTGGTGGTTTGACATCGAGTCACTCGATCCTTGGTGTCGAGAACTCGATCGGATGTTCATCATACGTCAAATCTGGTCGTAACTACTCCACATCTACTGTCGGTATGTCTACCGGCGGTTCCGGACACTTCTTCAATTGAGATACGTGGAGCACCTTGTGAATTCTCGATAGGTGTGTCTGGCAATTCCAACGATATGCCCCGACTCCACATCTTGCTTTATTGAAAAGTTTCGATATGCCGTGGAGCTAACTTTCCTTTGATCCCTAAATTGCTTGACACCTTTGGTTGGAGATACTTGGAGATAGACTTGATCTCCTATATCAAATGTCGGCTCTCGACGTCTCTTGTCCGTATAACCGACTCGTCGGGATTTAGCTCTCTTCAAATTTTGTTGAATCGGACGTACTTGATCTTCGGCCTCCTTTACTAGATCCAGTCCACATATTATCCTTCCTCCACTTTCGGACCAATTCAATGGTGTGCGACGGCTATGACCATACAAAGCTTGGAACGGTGACATTCCGGCACTCTATTGGTAGCTGTTGTTATATGAGAATTCTGCTAACGGTAGGCATTTTCCAAACTCTTTCTGTCTGTCCCTCTGTTTGAGGAGGATAATCTGAACTTCGAATCAACCTCGTTCGCAATGACTCATGTACTGCTTCCGAATCTGGATACCAACCGAGCTCCTTGATATGAGATGAGGGTCTTGGGTACTCTTTGGTCAATCTGTCAACTATGGCCCAAATAGAGTTGTGCTTTCATGAAGTTATGGTTAAGCCGGTAATGAAATCCATATTAATATCTTTCCATTTTCATTCGGAACACTCGGGGATTGGAGAGGTCCTGTTTGCTTCAAATGATCTGCCTTTATTGGTCGACAAGTGTCACACGTATTGACATACTCGTACTATTTCTTGTTTCATTGTTGTCCACTAGAATCCTTGCTTTAGATCTTGATACATTTTTGTTGGTTCCTGGATGAATAGAATACTTGGACGTATATGCTCCATCCATTATCTTCTTGCGAAGTTCCAAGTTCCTAGGCACTACTAGCCTATTCTTGAACCGAGATAATACCTTCGTCCTCTTCTCATAAACACTTCACTTCACCCTTCTTAATTCGTCTTTTAATGTGACTCATGCCAACATCTTTCTTTTAAGCTACTACCACCTCTTCGCGAATGGTAGGAATAAGAGCCAATTACTCATTACTTTATATGGAAGAATCGAAGATCGGGCTCGCTAATTTCCTCTTTAGATGCTTCAGTCAATAGCTGAGTCGTGAGATTGTTGCGGTGAGCCTTTCGACTCAAGGCATCAGCTATGACATTGGCTTTCCCGGAATGGTGACGGATGTCGATCTCATAATCCTTAATTCAAACCATCTTCGTTGGCACCTATTAGATCCGCTTGAGTGAAGATATTTGAGACTCTTGTGGCTCTGTGTATAGGTGTACCAAACTTTCCAAGAGATAATGTCTCCAGTTCTTCCATGCTAGAACCACGATTGCTAATTCCAAATCAGGTGTCGGGTAGTGTTCCTCCTGTCGCCTAAGCTATCCGGATGCATAGGCAATTACTCGGCCCTCTTACATCATAACGCATCCAAAACCTGTGCATGAGGTATCACAAGTACACATCAAATGGTTTGATTAACTCGACGGAGTTAACACCGATGTTGTTGTGAGTAACTTCTTCTATGTCCGAAAAGCTTCTTCACCTTCATTGCTCCATTCATACTTCTTATCCTTTTCCACTAGCTTCGTCATTGGCTTGGCGATCTTTGAGGAGTTTGGGATAAACCTTTTATAATAACCAGCCAACCCTAAGAAGCTTCGGATCTGTGTGACCGAGTTAGGTGGCTTCCAATTCAATACTCCTTTATCTTTACCAAGATCAACAGTCACTTCTTCTGCTGATATCACATGTCATAGGAATGATACTTCCTTCAACCAAAAACTCACACTTACTGAATTTGGTAAATAACCGATGATCCCTTAGGTGTTGTAGCATGGTCCTTAAATGTTCCGCATGTTCCTCTTCCGAGTTGGAGTAGATCATAATATCGTCTATGGATACCGCGACAAATTTATCAAATTCCGGCATAAACATCCAGTTCATGCGATACATGGAATGTACTTGGGCATTGTTTGGACTAAAGGACATCACCGAGTACTCCTAAAGTCCATATATGGTAGAGGATCAGTCTTTGGTATATCTTTCGCTCAAATCCCGATCTGCTGCTATCCGGAGTGAAGATCTATCATGGTGGCACTTTTGCTCCCATCAACCGATCAAACAGGATGTCAATCCGAGGAAGTGGATACTTATGCTTAACGGTCACTCCATTCAAGTTCGATAACCTGCACCTAACCTAAATATTTGATTCTTCTTCTTGACGAACAATGTTGTCATCCTCAAGGTGATGAACCCGGGCAAATATATCTCTTATCCAAGTAATTCCTTCAGTTGCACTTTTACTTCTATCAGCACATTTAAGTGGCATCCGATACGGTCTTCTCGATATGGGTGTAGTCCTCGGTTGAAATTCTCTCTTGAATTCTACTACCCGATCAGGTGGTAAACCTGGTAAGTCTTCCGGAGAACATCAAGGTATTCGCAAACTGCAGGAATGTCTTCCAAACTTTTACCAGTAGTTTTATAGATCACCGGAAAAATAGCTTGGGAAGAAGTCAACTGAAGACAATCTCGTCCATGAAGAGGGGAGTTCGAGCGAACTGCAAAAGCATCTATATCCAATACTGCCTTATAATACTTCATCCATCTTATGCCAAGAATCGCATCAAATCCTTGTCCGTCTAAGACTATAAAGGAGTTGGGATAATCCTTACGACCCAATTCAATGGTATCTCCGTAGTACTTTGACCAGCCATGACTTGTGATCCTTTCGGAATCTCCTCAAATGTGGTGACATTGACACGACCAGTCTTCATCTTATCATTCTTACTCGCATGATTCTGTCGACCAACTGCTTCCCTTTGAGGACGCGTTGACAATTATGCTTGTGTTGATGTGACACAATCTTGAACCCAGTGTTTAAGACAATCACCGTTATAGCATGGATGATCAGCGGATTAGGGTGTCGAGGATAAGGGACGTATACTCGATGAGTTCGATTGTCGTACCGCTGAACAGGAGAACACCTGTTGCTGATGATGAGATGACCGATAAGAAATAGAATCGATGGCTGAGGCTCGAACCTCCGATCCGTTGCGGAAGTGTAGACTAGAAAATACTTGGAGAGTACCTCACTTCCTTGTTCACTGGCTGCTATCTTCTTAGTCGTCTCTTCTTGATGAGCATGAAGAGCATCCTCCATGAGTATAGCTTCACTTACAACTCATTGATCCTAACTCCTCGATCCAAATTTAGAATGTCAAGGTGTTTGTTGTCAATATCCATCACTTTCATTCCGGGATCAGGAGTCACGAGATTTATAAGGGGTTGGTGAAAGTCAATGATGAAGGAAATGATTTAAGCTGGAATGGTTGAGCTTATGAAACAACATGGATTACCAAGAGATGCGACAACGCCGTCGTCTGTCTTGGTGCTTGAAAGAAGTATGGGTTTAAGATCTTTACAAGGATAATTGAACCGATGAGTTTCCAATACGAGTATTCTTCTTTCCGGTTGCGTACCCTAGGTTATACGCCGTCCGTTCGGAAGAACATTATGTTGGGATTCTCTTCTAGTTTCAGAATAGAGTATGCATTTCCAAATTGCTCATGTTTGACTTTGAGAAGCGCACAGGCGAACCGGCACAATTCGAAGGCAAAATGGCAATTTAGAAGTGCACAACACCCATTTCTAAACTAGCTCTCGATACAACTTAGTCTAGTCAAAAAGGTGATGACTATTTCTTCAAATGGGAGTCACTCAAGAACTTCAAGGAAAGATAAGTTCATGATGTGATTGAGTGGAAGAAGGAGAATGACTTTCGGACTAGGAATAGTCATCTCATAATACTTGGAATTTTATCATCCAAAAATTTCTGTCGAGATGAAGAGTCTAAATAGAAATCGAAATAGTTATTGCTGGAGAGGGAAAGAGAACTTTTGGTAGCTCAAAGTGGTAGTTAACCGGTCATCCGCTCGGATAAGGCCTAGAGCGATCGAAGTGGCATCGGTGGCTAGCTCCTGGATTCTTCGACTCATACATTCCATCCTTCTACTCTTCCTTGGAAAATTATCGGGCTTGTTCAAGATCCAAGTGTCTCATCATGTGTTTATCAGGTCTGCACCTAGTTGTTCAACTATTTCTTTGGTAGCTTTGTAGCTATAAGTTGTTCATCCCAAGATTCACCTATAGCACCCATTCATACTGGCGTCTTTGATCTGTCCCTTTAAATCCATAGTTCTCATATGGGGCTCCTTGATAAATACACATGATCATCCTTCTCTCTCGATCACCTTTAATCACCTGTAGATGAAGATCTTTAATTTACCCATTCCATTGCCTCTCGTAGGAGAGTTACGCTTGCCTTCTATTTCACTCACATGATCTTCTTCTGGAACCGTCTATAGGGAACTAACTCTACACTACGATACTATCTAAGTATAACCCCAGCTTTTTATTATAGCACTCAATATGACATGATGCATGCTCGGTAAACTAACTATACGTGCTACAGACATATAAAACTATAACGAGTAGTTAGCACTTCCCAAAACCCGAACGTTGAACAGTTAGTAAAAAGTCTAACTATTCTACATCCTTATAGGGCTCCGTGCTCTCTCGTGTTCTAAACGCACTAAACGTGTTAAATTTTGAAAACAAGCTTGTAATGATGAACTGTTGCCTCCGAACCGCTCCGATACCAGCTGTGACATCCCCTCCGGGATACCCGGGACTCGGTACAGGGGGACACTCGACGCAGCGAGTTACAACAGTTCATCATCTCATATAAGCCAGAATATATACATCATGGTATAATACAACCAGGTTTTCGAAATACAAACATTGTACAGCGAAAGCATAATACATTAATGAAGTTTAACAACCTACGAGTCTTGCAGTGGAAACTTGCACTTTGCAACAAAAGACTACTAGCATGATGTACTCGAGCCCGTCGTACACCACGATCCTCCTCGCTCGGGACGTCGGGATCTGTTCCCACTTGAGGGAACCACCCTCGGAACACGGCCCCTCTTCCGGACAGCTACCGTAACAGTCGTGGAAGAGCGACGCTTGCCCTGAAATTATAACGAGCAAACCTTGAGTATTCTAATACTCAGCAAGACCGACCCGTCAACGAGGCACGCTAAGGCCGACGCCTAGTATGCAAAGGCTTTCCGTCTGTGGAGTTGACTCTTTTGCGAAAACAGCACTAATGGTTGATCCTTACTTTCAAGTTTTAGCTCGGGTTAAGTTCAATAGAGAACAAGGTTTTGCGAGTCTACAACTACTGCAATCAAGTTTTCAAGAAAAGATCATTTGCGACCAACAATTCTTTCATCTCTCATCCTCATCTTCTAGTTGATTACTACGATGTGACGAGCTAAACAAGCGGTACTCATTACGGCGAGGGACAGCGATTCGAATCGATTTATACCAGCTGGCAAAACCCGACTACACGACGTATACGCATCACCCCGATCGTATACGACAACCTTTCCCGCTAGCACCGATAGCAGACTAGCCATTTCCAACTCCCCGGAAGTATGGCGACGCCACGACTTCCCTCGTGGTCGACCCATCTCCCTCCCGTGAGACTATCCTCTCACTAACAGCCGATAAAAGAGAGTTGGCTACGCTACATCTCCGGGGCGATAGGGTACATCAGCTTGCTGGGCCCATGATACCGAGCATGTAGCACGGTACGTTCAAACTTGTTCAACTAAGCCGACAACGGTACGGTCCTTGACCGACTCGGACGGGGCTACCACCTTGCAAGACCTTAACTCCGTCTTTGCCCTTTCTCCTACGGGGCCCGTCCGGTCTCGGCTTATTAACATCTTCACTTCCATTCTCATCTTTCTCTTAACATTCTTCTTAGCATAAACATTGAACCAGTCATTATCCTATATCTCGCGAGTAGTGTCACCACCACTCGACTTCTACCGATGCCCTATGACATAAGCTTAGCAGTTATCGAACTCGATTGAGCTACCTGTACCAAGTATAGCATAAACAAATGGAAACCTATCTCATGCATCTAGGGTACCAAGCAACTCCTATAACCTAATGCACAATCACGACTCATTACTGTGATAAAAGAAAAGGCTTTAAAATCATAGGTGGGATGCACCGGGGCTTGCGTTGATTCGAGTCGGACACAAACTCTCATCTTTAGTGTCAGCACAAACTCTTAAAGCCTCCATGCTTTAAGTGCCCTAACCATCTACCGTTGCGACTATGAATTAAGCTTAGCCTCTAATGAGCTACCTGTACCGAGTATAAAGAGAACTGAAAGTTGCCTAGAGGGGGGGGTGAATAGGCAATCTAGATAAAAACCTGAAATTACAACACTTAAAAGCAAATGGATCAAATTCGCCACCGACGGAACTTCCGTCATCGACGGAACTTCCGTCGGGGTGGTGAGATGAAAACTCTAGGGAATGGAAAGGGAGAGGAAATCTCACGATTCCACTTGAATGGAAACCTTCCTTTTTGCCTTGAAAGTGTTATACCTGCAAGAATTTAATAGACACGCAATACACAAGTAGATCGGCCTAAAACACACCCGAGAGATGAACAAGCAAACACACAACAAAAAAACAAACAAGAGAGGCGCGGAGATTTTTCACCGAAGTTTGGACCCCTCACAAAGAGGTTCCTACGTCTCCGTTGAGGAGCTCACAAAGAGCCGGGTTTCTTTCAACCCTAATCCTCCCAAGCAACCACAAAGGTCAAACTTGGTTTTCTTCTTCTTCCTTGGATTCCTTTCCTTGCGGAGGCGAATCTCAACCTTCACAAACTTCCCAAGGCTCACCACAAGCTTGGGAGCTCTAGGGCAACACCTAGCCAATCTAGGAGAACGAATCTCCAAGAGTAACAAGTGAAGAACGAGATTAATTGCTAAGGGAAGATGTGCTCTAGGTTGGGTTGGTGCTATCAAGCTTGGAATAAAGATGGGAGCTCACTTCAATGGCTTTGGATCTCAAGAGGAGTGGGGAGGAGTGAGAGAGAAAGCTTGAGCAAGATCCGAGAGTTCACAAGGCACCGGCCGCTTTTCTCACGGGTTAGGTCAAAGCTTTATATAGTGTGGGCTCTAAAAGAGCCATTGCTCAAGTTCAATGATTGGACTTGACGGAACTTCCGTGGGTGACGGAACTTTCGTCACCCTATTAGGTCAAGCTGCGAAAAGCCCAGGACGGTACTTCCGTTCGAGTTAGAATTCCGTCCAAAACTCTCTGGAACCGACGGAACTTCCGTCGGCCCGACGGAACTTCGTCGAGTGTGGAGAAGATAGGAAAAGATAGGCTTTTTGATCGAGATTGAGTTGGTATTTTGGTTCCAAGTTGTTTGAGAATACCTAGAGCACATTCTTCCCGGCACGTAAGATCGCTTCACCCCTCTTAATAGTTTGGCACACCTATACTCAAGAAGCTATAAATCTAAACTTGTCATCTTTGCTCTTTGAGTACTTCAACTTTTTAATTGAGGGGTTTACTTTCTCACATTGTGGATACTATCATTTTGTTGTCCTGCACAATGACTCAATAACCACATTAGAGCTTTTAATCATTTGTCATTTATCACCAAAACCCACTAGGGGGCCTAGTGCATCTTCAATCTCCCCCTTTTTGGTGATTGATGACAAACAATTAAAAGGGATAAACGATATCGAATACGAAAGGAACAAAAAACAAACAAAATATAGCGGAGCTCCCCCTAAAGCGATGCATGGGTCACACAAACATGTGAGAGAGCTCCCCCTATATTTTGTGCTTGTGGGGTGCCTAAAGACAAGGTGCACAAGTGACAAGTTTAAGTGTGAAGATGAAAAAGAGAAACAGCACAAGCACGAATAGCTTCACACCACATAACGCAAGCCACATATATCAATGAACTAAAGGGCACCACATTAAAGCATTAAGCAACCATCATCCATCATTCAAGCACATAGTTTGCGAGGAATTAAAAAACTAGCCCTATTACAATAGAGCACAAATCACACAAATCACATAGTTCATTACATAAGTTCCCATGAGTTCCAATGACTAAGATAGATAAAGAACACAAAGATAGGAGTAGTGATCCCTTTTCTCACTCTCTCCCCCTTTGGCATCAAGGCACCAAAAAGAAAGAGAGGAAGGAGAGTAAGATAGGAAATCACTCATCGCCCTCCTGCCCGCCAAAGCCCTCCTCTTCTTCTTCTTCATCTCCTGCATGGGCTGCATGGGAGCTTTGACCACCATCACCACCAAAGTAGGGAGCATAGTCCTCGGGCTGCCAGCGATAGACGGGAGGGGTGCATCCTCCTCTTCCTCGGATCCTGGAGGGAGACCTCGGCACCCTATGACCTCATGAAGTTCTTCATCCTTCTAGCATTCTTTTTGACACCCTGCCTGGTCCGGTGGATATCAACGGCATTTGCGGTGCACACATTGAAGATAGACTTGAGGGCGCTCAAGATGCGAGAAGTGGGAGAGCCTTCCCGGCGTGGAGCTGCACTGCTAGAGGTACCAAGCGGGGCTGGGGTGCTGCGCTTCTTCTTTGCTCCTCCTTTTAGCTTTAGGCTGTAGTGGACGATGCTTGCATTCCTTCTCAAATGTCAGCTGGGTAACTCCCTCAATCATAGCCATAATCCAAGGAGCATATGGAAGTGTCATCCTAGTATTCACGCTGCGCTCTGCTAATCTTCTCAAAGATAAATCCCATGACACAAAAAGGAGCGAGCATCGGGTGCAAACCTCACTAACACATTCCTTGACCAAGCAGCAATCTGTTCATTGTATCCATCCTTGGGCACAATGGTCCGGCGAAGGATCCTGTTAAGGTAAAAGTAGTAGGGCTGAAGTCCCTTTGTCTGTCCCTAGACACATGGGCCATCCTCATACATAAAGGCCAGCTCGGACTCGGGGATGGTTTGCTCATTGATGATGGTCTCATGATCATCATCTCTGTCGGACTACGGCAGGTTGAAATAAGAAGCAAACACTCGCCGAGCTGCACTCATAGCATTGTCCTTGAGTCATCCAAACTATCTTGTGGCGGCCGGTGTCAATGTAGAGTGTGGCATAGAAGCGACAGACAATTTCTTCATTCCAATCATAGCGGAAAGCCATGAGATCATACACTCCACGGGCCTTGCACACATCTATCACTTGATCAAAGATAGCATCATTCTTGTTCTCCATGTACTGCCAATCAATCCATCGATGTGGGTGCAGCCTTTGAGACTTCTTACGCATGTTAATGAAGAACGTGTAGTAATAGTCTTGTTGACCCCACAAGTGAAACCTCGGATCCGATGCCTCTTTCTCCCGTACACTGCGGGGGTCCGTCCTTCTCGGCGCATCCAGCACATCGGGGTGCCTCCTCATATCACATCGGCTGTGGGAGCCAATGTAGACCCGTGGCCTCACACGAACATCACTGGTTGCAACACTGCGGCGGCTGCCTCGACTGGTCACGTGCAACTCCCTTGCCCTTGCCTCGGTCGTCGGGATGCGGTGTACGCTTGATCACTCTCTTGCGCTTGAGGCTGTGATCGAGGCGGCAGCTCCTCCTCACTCTCCGACGAGGGAACTTCCTCCTCAATCTCCTCATCACGGTTTGGTTCCCTAATGGTTGGCCCGCCGCTCTTCCTGCCCGCGTGCTTGGTACGAGTCATACTACGGCAAGAAAGAAGGAATTGATAAGAGCTTGGTCGAATAGAATAGGTAACGTGTCAATGTGGGCAGCTTCATGAGCGAAGTTCGCGGGACGGAACTTCCGTCGGGGACGACGGAACTTCCGTCTGTCGGGACTGCGCCCATGGAGTTGACCAAACCAACACAAGATCTATTCTACCCACTAGTGCTAGAGAAATACTTGAGTATACTAAGATGCTAGACGCTATTCTACTCAAGATAGACCAACAAGCTACTAGCATTGACCAAGATTTGAAAAAAACGGAGATTTTAAGATCCATACCAAATCCACGCGAAGGAGAGCGCGAATCCACGGAAGAAGTTGAGGAACGGAAGTGCCGTGGGATGGGGAAGCTTTCCCACGGATTACTTGAGCTTTTCCTTGGTTGAAATCGCGGATCGCCTCGGGTGCTCACGAGCTAGGGTTTGGGAGGAGAGAGAAAGCGTGGAGAGTTATGAGGAAGAAGAAGGAAAAAGAAGGGGTCGGGTTCCCCTTAAACCCGCACATGACGGAAGTTCCGTCACCTGACGGAAGTTCCGTCAAAACCGAGAGAGTTTTGCACGGAAGTTCCGCCAGGGAACGGAAGTTCCGTCCTGTCCTGGTTCAGCCCGTTTTGGAAAAAATTTTGAGAGAAAGTTTTGAAATTTAGAGACCTAAGTTGGAACTTGGGATTGCCTTCACTTGTGGATAGCCAGCAATCAACCACAGAGAACAATATCCACAAGATGGGCAATATGATCACACGATCAACTTCAAATATTTTCAATACAAAAGATAAGCTTTATTTTTGCAAATAGTTTTTGAGAGAATAAAGACAACAATCAATATCACCAAGATGCACAAGATTTCATTCCACATTAGAAGAATCAAGTATGTTAAGTTCACTCCTAAGCTCACGAGAATCTTTTCTCATCTAATGGCTTGGTGAAGATATCGGCTAGTTGTTTATCGGTTCTCACATAGCTAATCTCAATGTCCCCTTTGATTGAATGATCTCTCAAGAAGTGGTGCCGGATATCTATATGCTTAGTCCTATTGTGATCAACGGGGTTGTATGCAATCATGATGGCACTCTCATTATCACATAGGAGAGGAACTTTGGTCAAAGAGTATCCAAAGTCCTTAAGAGTTTCTCGCATCCATAAGAGTTGTGCACAACAACTACCGGCTGCAACATACTCCGCTTCGGCTGTGGAAAGGGCAACCGAGTTTTGTTTCTTGGATGACCATGACACAAGGGACCTACCCAAGAATTGGCAAGTCCCGGAGGTGCTTTTTCTATCTACCTTACATCCGGCGTAGTCGGCATCGGAGTAGCCAACTAGCTTGAATTTGGCGCCCTTAGGATACCACAACCCTATGTTTGGAGTGTGAACCAAATATCTCAAGATTCTTTTAACGGCCACCAAGTGGCTCTCTTTTGGAGCGGCTTGAAATCTTGCACACATGCACACACTAAGCATGATATCGGGCCTAGATGCACAAAGGTAAAGCAAAGAGCCAATCATGGAGCGATATACCTTTTAATCAACCGCCTTCCCATTCACGTCCAATCCTAGATGACCATTTGTCTTCATTGGAGTCTTGCTTGGCTTTGCTTTGTTCATATCAAATTTCTTGAGGATGTCTTGGGTGTACTTGGTTTGACTTATGAAAGTTCCATCTTCTAGTTGCTTGACTTGAAAGCCTAGAAAGAACTTCAATTCCCCCATCATCGACATCTCAAATTTCCTAGTCATAATCTTGGCAAACTCATCACAGAAAGATTGGTTAGTAGAACCAAATATTATGTCATCGACATATATTTGGCATACAAATAAATCACTCCCAACTTTTCTAGTGAAGAGGGTAGGATCGGCCTTGCCCATTATGAAGCCCTTGTCGGTGAGGTATCCCTTGAGGTGTTCATACCAAGCTCTTGGTGCTTGCTTGAGCCCGTAGAGAGCTTTATGAAGCTTGTAACACGTGGTGAGGTTTCTTCGGATCTTCAAAACCCGGTGGTTGTTGCACGTACACTTCTTCTTGAATTGGACCGTTGAGGAATGCACTCTTCACATCCATTTGATATAACTTGAAGCCATGGTGTGTAGCATAGGCGAGCAATATGCGAATTGACTCAAGCCTTGCTACCGGTGCATATGTTTCCCCAAAGTCCAAACCTTCAACTTGTGAGTACCCCTTTGCAACAAGTCTTGCTTTGTTCCTCACCACTACACCATGTTCATCTTGTTTGTTGCGGAACACCCACTTGGTTCCCACAACATTTTGCTTGGGTCTCTCCACCAATGACCACACTTTGTTTCTCTTAAAGTTGTTCAACTCTTCTTGCATGGCCACCACCCAATCCGAGTCTTGCAACGCTTGTTCTACCTTAAGAGGCTCCAAAGAAGAAACAAACGAGTAGTGATGGCAAAAGGTAGCGACTCGGGATCTAGTGGTTACCCTCTTTTGAATGTCACCAAGAATGTTATCAACGGGATGATCTTTTTATATGCTTTGGCGCACTCGGGGTTGTTGGGGCCTAGGTGCATCTTCTTCTTGTTCTTCTTGTTGTTCGTCTTGATGATCATCACCTCCACCATCTTGTTCTTGATCTTGGTTATTGCCTTGATCATGATCGTCACCATGATCTTGGTCACCACCTTGATCTTGTTCATTTTGTGGGTCTTGTCGAGGATCTTCATCTTGATTTGGAGAAGATGGATCACCTTGCACTTGAGTTGGGTCTTGTGGCCTTATTTCACCAATTGCCATGTTCCTTATTGCTTCACAAGGAGCTTCATCACCTACATCACTTGGATTAACTTGCTCTACTTGAGAGCCGTTAGATTCATCAAATGTTACATCACGCGTGATCTCAACAATGCCGGTGACTTTGTTGAAAACTCCGGTATGCATACACATTTGATCCATATCCAAGTAAGAAACCTTCATTGGTCTTTGGAGCAAACTTAGAAGAACTTGGCTTCTTGTTAAGAATAAAGCATTTGCTCCCAAAGACACGGAAATACGACACGTTAGGAATTTTACCGGTGAGAAGCTCATAGGGTGTCTTTTTCAATATCTTGTGAAGGTACAACCGGTTGGTTGCATGGCAAGCGGTGTTGATGGCTTCGGCCCAAAAGGTGTCGGGAGTCTTGTATTCATCAAGCATGGTTCTTGCCATCTCAATGAGTGTGCGGTTCTTCCTCTCGGCTACACCATTTTGTTGAGGAGTGTATGGTGCGGAGAACTCATGCTTGATGCCTTCTTCATCTAGGTACTCCTCGACTTGTGTATTCTTGAACTCGGTGCCGTTGTCACTTCTAATCTTCTTAATCTTTACTTCATATTCATTTTGTGCTCTTATCAAGAAACTCTTTAGAACACCTTGTGTCTCACTTTTATCCTTCAAAAAGAATACCCAAGTGAAACGGGAATAATCATCAACAATGACTAGGCCATACTTGTTACCGCCAATGCTTAGGTATGTGACCGGACCGAAGAGGTCCATGTGAAGCATCTCCAATGGTCTTGTGGTCGTCATTATCGTCTTGGATGGATGGTTGGCTCCAACTTGCTTTCCGGCTTGACATGCGCTGCACACTTTGTCCTTCTCAAAGGCAACATCCTTTAGTCCAACGACGTGGCCACCCTTTAGAAGTTTATGTAGATTCCTCATCCCAACGTGAGCTAGTCGGCGATGCCATAACCAACCCAAGGTGGTTTTTGCTATCAAACAAGCACTTAGATTGGGACCCTCTTTGTTGGTGAAATCAACAAGATAGATCTTATCCTCCAAGTACCCTTTGAATGCAATTGAGGAATCCGCTTTTCTAAAGACGGTCACGCCTTCATTGGTAAAGAGACAATTAAAACCCATTCCACAAAGTTGTGATATGGACATTAAGTTGTACCCTAAACCTTTCACAAGAAACACATTACTAATTGAAAGGTCATGGGTGATTTGAATTCCACCACGACCAATTACCTTTCCTTGTTGATCATTTCCAAAAGATATACTCCAACTTGGTAGATTGTCTTTGTCAAGTGTGGAGAACATCTTCTTCTCCCCGGTCATATGATTTGAGCACCCGGTGTCGAGTACCCATATTGAACCGCCCGAGGAGTATCCCTACACACAATTAAGCACAAGATTTAGGCACCCAAACTTGCTTGGGTCCCTTAACTTTAGAAACAACACTTTTGGGCACCCACACACAAGGATTCCACCTTGCATAGTGTGGCCCAACAAATCTTGCAACTACTTTCCCATGAGCACCATGGGTTAGTTCATATGTTGCACGATCATACACATAGAAGGATACGGGTGAGCTCTTCTTTTTGAGCTCTTGTGTTGTTTTGGCCTTCTTCACGTGCTTGGTTTGAGCAACTTGCTTTGGTTGATTCATGTTGGTCTTGTTGTTGAATCTCATCTTGGGTTGCTCCTTGAATCCAATGCCTTTGTTGCCATTGAACTTTCTTTCCTCACTAACAATTTTCTTAGCTAGCTCAACTTGAGCCGCTCTCTCAAGATTCTTGACCTTGTTAGTGAGATCCTTGATTGTCACCTTATCGGTGGCAATGTTGTCAATGTCAACACCTTCACATCTTGTACACTCTTTTCTTGATGAGGATTGCATTGACTCAACCTTGCTTTTGTGCGTCAATGTGCTACTCTTGAGGACTTCAATCTCTCCTTCCAACAACTTGTGATTCTCTTTAAGAGATTCACACTTTGTTTGGAGTGAGAGGTTGATGTCTTCAAGCTTAGCATTTGACTTGTTTACCTTAGTAAGACAAAGAGTCAACTCCTCGTTCTTCTTTCTTTCTTCCTCAAGCAAGACCTTCAACTCTTTAATCTCATCAAGCTTCTTGATAAGCATGTTTTCTTGTTTGTCCACCATCTCTTCGCTCTCTTCAACCTTCTCTTGTATTATCCCTAACATTTTCACCATATCTTGCAAGGAGGGGACTAGCTCCTCCTCATTATCATTGTTAGAGGAATTGACAAGAGATTTAGTTTGTACCTTGTTTTCTTTGGCCATGAAGCATTTGGGAGTGTCATCCTCATCGTCGGTGAGGTTGTTGAAGAGTGATGATTTGGCCGGCGTTAGGCCATATGCAAGATTGGCAATTCCTCCTTCTTCATCTTCATCATCATCTTCATCATCATCGGAGACATATTGTTGGCCAATATGAGCTTGACCCTTGAATGGTTTCTTGAAGTTCTTTTTCTTAATGAACTTCTCCTTCTTCTCTTCTTTTCCATTGAGTTGAGGACACTCCGCAATGAGATGCCCCGGTCATGACAATGATAGCACTTTCTTGTTGATCTTCTTGCCCTTGCTTTGTCAAAGCTCTTCTTGGTAAACCCGTTGTTGATCATGAACTTGCCAAACTTCTTCACAAATAAGGCAAGCTCTTCATTGTCTTCTTCAATCTCAATTTGGTCTACCTCCACAACTTCTTTCTTTTTGGCCTTGAGTGCCACATCTTGCTTGCTTGTGCTCTCATCTCCAATTAGCACACTCACTCTCTTTCCCTCGTCGTCACGGCTTTTGTGAGCAAGGATTCTCCCAATTACTTCATCCGTGGAGAATCCATCAAAACCTTCCTTTTCTTCAATGATGGTGCAAAGTGTGGAGTTCCACACTCTTAGTGACATTAGAAGCTTGAGATTCACTTCTTGTTCGCTCACGTCATCTCCAAGTGACCTTCGCTCATTCACAATATCCAAGAGCCTATCATGTGTTTGTTGAGGGTCTTCGCCCTTCTTCATCACAAAGAAGTTGAATTGATTTTTCAGCACTTGCATCCTTGACTTCTTCACCACATCGACTCCCTCATGAACTGCAATGAGCTTGTCCCATATAGCTTTGGTATTCTCTAGTCGGGATACCTTGGAGTACTCTTTAGCACTCAAAGACGAGAGCATTGCCGACACGGCTTGCGCATTGCGATGTATGTTGATGTTGTCCATGACGGTGTGTCTCTCCTCATCCTCAATCACATATCCTTTCTCAACCACTTCCCACACGGGCGGACCAATTGATAGCAAGTACATCTTTATCCTATGCTTGTACCAACTAAAATCTTTTCCATCAAACCACGGTAGTCGTCCACTACCACCACTATTCACATTTGCCACATCATTATAGTTGAAGTTGTACCTTGTGTCCAACTTCCCACCACTTGTTCCATCCTTGGCAAATGGATTTCTTTCCTCATCGGTGTCCCCTCTCTTGTTGGGACTTTTGTCCCCTCCAACTAATTCCCCAGACATCTTTTCTTCTCAAGCGGTTAAGCTCTTCTCGAGAAGACCTGCTCCGATACCAATTGAAAGTTGCCTAGAGGGGGGTGAATAGGCAATCTAGATAAAAACCTGAAATTACAACACTTAAAAGCAAATGGATCAAATTCGCCACCGACGGAACTTCCGTCACTAACGGAACTTCCGTCGGGGTGGTGAGATGAAAACTCTAGGGAATGGAAAGGGAGAGGAAATCTCACGATTCCACTTGAATGGAAACCTTCCTTTTTGCCTTGAAAGTGTTATACCTGCAGGAATTTAATAGACACGCAATACACAAGTAGATCGGGCTAAAACACACCCGAGAGATGAACAAGCAAACACACAACAAAAAAACAAACAAGAAAGGCGCGGAGATTTTTCACCGAAGTTCGGACCCCTCACAAATAGGTTCCTACGTCTCCGTTGAGGAGCTCACAAAGAGCCGGGTTTCTTTCAACCCTAATCCTCCCAAGCAACCACAAAGGTCAAACTTGGTTTTCTTCTTCTTCCTTGGATTCCTTTCCTTGCGGAGGCGAATCTCAACCTTCACAAACTTCCCAAGGCTCACCACAAGCTTGGGAGCTCTAGGGCAACACCTAGCCAATCTAGGAGAACGAATCTCCAAGAGTAACAAGTGAAGAACGAGATTAATTGCTAAGGGAAGATGTGATCTAGGTTGGGTTGGTGCTATCAAGCTTGGAATAAAGATGGGAGCTCACTCCAATGGCTTTGGATCTCAAGAGGAGTGGGGAGGAGTGAGAGAGAAAGCTTGAGCAAGATCCGAGAGTTCACAAGGCACCGGCCGCTTTTCTCACGGGTTAGGTCAAAGCTTTATATAGTGTGGGCTCTAAAAGAGCCGTTGCTCAAGTTCAATGATTGGACTTGACGGAACTTCCGTGGGTGACAAAACTTTCGTCACCCTATTAGGTCAAGCTGCGAAAAGCCCGGACGGTACTTCCGTTCGAGTTAGAACTTCCGTCCAAAACTCTTCGGAACCGACGGAACTTCCGTCGACCCGGACGGAACTTCGTCGGGTGTGGAGAAGATAGGAAAAGATAGGCTTTTTGATCGAGATTGAGTTGGTATTTTGGTTCCAAGTTGTTTGAGAATACCTAGAGCACATTCTTCCCGACGACGTAAGATCGCTTCACCCCTCTTAATAGTTTGGCACACCTATACTCAAGAAGCTATAAATCTAAACTTGTCATCTTTGCTCTTTGAGTACTTCAACTTTTTAATTGAGGGGTTTACTTTCTCACATTGTGGATACTATCATTTTGTTGTCCTGCACAATGACTCAATAACCACATTAGAGCTTTTAATCATTTGTCATTTATCACCAAAACCCACTAGAGGGCCTAGTGCATCTTCAAGAACACACGGAAACCTACCATAATGCATCTAGGGTTTCAACCAAACCCTAACACCTAATGCACAAGCATAACCGTACTATGTGATAAAGTCAAATAATTAAAAACATAGGTAGGATGCACCGGGTCTTGCCTTGAGTTTGTTCGAAGTTAATCTATTCGGCGGCTGGGTCGACTTCGAGATCCCGGCTCTCGACTCGCCTCGGGTGAAACCTCGATTACTTTAGAACCTAGTCAACCAGCGAGTGCATCGCGAATCACAACATGTATGCATGAATGCCCATGATGAAAGTATGCAAGAGTGCATTAATCATTTTAGTTAATGGATAGATTAAAAATAAGTATGTTCATTAAGTATTAATTAACAATTAATTATGCCGATTAACACTTGTTTAATTAAGATTATTATTAATTAATTTTGTTTTCCTTAATTACTTAATTAAAGTCACTAATTACTTAAGTTTAATAATTAACACATTAATCTGATTTATTTGCCAAAAGTAAATAATTACCTTAATGGATTAAAGGTTAATACATTGGGATCATTTAAATAATGATACACTTTGAGTTTAATTTTGGAAAATAAATTTCATTATTAATTTCGTCTGCAAGTATCTCCTTTATTAACTAGAATTATTTTTCATAATTAAACATTTTATTTACATAAAATAATAGCTTTTCTTTAATCAAAGAAAGTGATTAAATACAAATTACAAATAAATTTTATTCAAAATAATTATTTTATTTCACAAAGGGATAGATTTCATTTTTCCGAGTCTAACAAAGTTGGTTTGGTATTTTTCTGAATTTTATTGAATTTTCTACGAATTTTGGAAATTTAAATTCAATTCGGGCCACACGGATGGCCACGGGGTTGGCCACACCCGATCCCGCGTAGCCACACGCGATCCCACGGCGTGTGGCCCGCGGTGTGGCTCCACCACGGCGGCGTGGCCGGCGGCGCGCGGTCACCGGAGTTGGTCGCCGGTGAGCCAAAGCTCGCCGCGCACACACCTAAAGCCTCTACGCAACCTCGCGAACCCAACCGTGCCACCCACACGACATGAGCTCCGTTCGAGACATGCCGGCGGCGAGATCCGGGCACGGCGGCGCTTCGGCGCATGGCGGAGCTCGCCTCGGGACCTCGGAAATCTAAGGGAAAAGCTCGGGGAGCTTCTACGGATCATGCGCAAGCTCGGCTAGCGATCAAAATGACATGAGCAAGCTCGGAAAAGTATGCTCACCGTGGAGGTGGCGGACGACGACGGCCGGAGTTGGAGAAGATCGTCGATTGCTCGTCCCTCCGTGGATGAGATGCGGTAGTAAGTGACTAAGAACAGGGAGCAAAGGGTTGCGCATCATCCCGAACCAAGAAGATGGACGACGGCTCACCGGAGTTGACGAATTTGGAGTCGCGGTGATGGACGACGGTGATGGTCCGATGGGGAGAACGGCTTCGCTTCGACGGAGCGGGCGGCTCAAGTAAATTGAAGGGCTTGGGGAGCTTCGCCGTGACTTTGCGGAGCTCCGGCCGGTGGTGGTTCGGATGGAGGGGTGCCGGAGCGGCCTGGCGCCGGTGAAGTAGGGGTGCGGCAACGGCAGAGAAGAAAAGGGGAAGGGGAGAGCTCGGCCGGGGGTTCTTATCCCGCGGAGAGGCGGTTCGGAGAGGCGGCTAGGCCGGCAGCTGCGTGGCTCCGAGCTGCTGCGTGGCGGGGTGGCGTGGCGACGGCCGGAAGGCGGCCCGGCCGGCGGCGGCGCCGAGACGCGGGAGAGAGAGAGAAAGAAGAGAGGCCGACAGATGGGGCCGTGGTCGTTTTGCACAAAACCCCCGGGTTCTCGTTTAATTAAAAAAGCAACCTTCCGCAGCTCTAAAAATTCCACAAAAATTCAGGGACGTTGGTGAAAGTATTTTAGGCATTTTTCCTATTAAGTCCTAGTAGAATTTCCAAACCATTTTTGGATTAAAAATTCATAGCTAAATTAAATAAAGAGACTTTGTTTATTTTCTCGTAATTATTTTTTTTATGACAAAATACTTTCAGTAAATTTTCATAAATCTTTATTTGTGATATTTGAACCATAGAAAATGTTAAACTTGAATTTTTTTCCTCTCATTTCATCTCTTCTTATCATTTCCTTTATTCTTTAGTTAATTTGATATTGGTATTTATATTTTATGCTTATGATTATTATCACATGCTTAATGATCTCACAAATAAAATGTGATGACATGCTCATGAATGCCATGAAATGCAATTTATTACTGTGGGTTGTTACACGGGGCTTGCCTTGATTCGAGTCGGAGTTAGCTTCCTCGATGTGTCTGGTCGACTTCGAAGCTTCCGTCTCCTTTCTCGACCTCGGACGGAACCTCGATTACGCCGAACCTAGGTCGACCAACAATACGTCGCGAATCACAACCATGCATGCATGAATGTTCATGAGATGATGTGCAAGGATTGAATTAACCAAGGTCGTTAATTAGCCATTAATCATTACTTAAGTTCATTACTTTGCATTTAGTAAGTAACAATTAATCATGTTCGTTAAGCAATAAGCAACAATTGGTCACGCTCTTTAATTATTGCTTAACCAGGGTCATTACTTAAAAATTAATCATTAATCTTGTTCTTTAATTAATGATTAATCAGGTTCATTCATTAATAATTAATCATGTTTTTAAACAACAATTATAAATGCTTAACGACAGTGATAACACTTAAGTTATTAATTTGGGATCACATGAAATGACGGTGTTTATGTTGAATTTTGGAAAACAAACTTAACGAAAACTTTCGTCTGCAGTATCTCTAATTTTTAAAGAAATTTATTTTTCAAAAACACTTAATAATTAACATAAAATAATAGGTTATATTAGCTAAAGAAAGGTAATTAATTAAACTATGAAATTATAAATTCTCAAAATAGGTATTTGAATTCATAACTAAATAGAGAATAATTTTATGAATCCAAAGAACTTTGTTTGACATTTTTCCGATTTTACCTGAATTTTCTACGAATATTTAAAATTTGAACAAATCTTGAAAATGGATAAATTCGGGAAGAGGGAAAAATGGTCATTGGGCCGAAATGGCCAGGCCCATCCGGACCGGCCCAGCTATTCAGCCCACCAGCCCAGCGATCGGACCCGACTGGCCCGATGGCCGCGCGCGGCCCAAACGCCGTGGGCGCGGCGGACATGGCCGCGGCGGCGGATATGGCGCCGGCGCGTCGCCGGAGTGAGGCGGAGGGGGTGAGGCGGTGGTGCTTTGGCGCCGGAGATGCGAGTGGAGCATGGGGAGTCCGGGGGCGGGGTCCACGACAGCAGGAGTGGCCGAAAAGGCGCCGGCGGCGAGCAACGGCCGAGCGGAGACTTCGGCGGCTTCAAGAGCTCATCTCGCTTGCCCAAAAGATGCATGGGTTGCTGCTAGAGCTTCCCAAGAGCATGACGAAGACCGGCAGCAGGTTTTTGTAGACCAACGGTGGCTGGACCATGGCGCGCACCGTGAGGCGATGGCGGACCGGCGGTCGCGCTTGGGGAAGAAACCCGATTCCGGCCATCTGCGACGCGAGAATGGAACTAACACATAGTCTAGGAGATAGAGGATAGCATCGCACACAACATGGAAAAAGAATCAAGCCCGGATGCTCACCGTGGGGAAAGGAATTTGGGATCGCGGCCGTGGACGTCGTGGGTTGCCGGTGGTGGAGAAATAGCTTCGATCTCGGGCTCTAGTGCGGGAAGCTTGAATGGACGCCATGGGGAGCTTTAGGAGAGAAGGGCGCAGCGATTTGGAGTGGTGGCTCGTCGGGAGACTGCTCGAGACGGCCGGCCGGCGTAGGAAAGGGAGGGGCGGACCGGTGCTTCGGGTGGGGGAAGAACCGAGAGAGGAAGAGGAGGAGAGCTCGGGTCTTTTATCCCCACGGCCGAGAGATGAGGTGGCGAGGTGGCCAGCTGCGTGGCGCGGGAAGAGGAGGACGCGCGGCCAGGAGCGGCCAGCGCGGCCTGGTCGAGTGGCGGGGAAGTCGGTTCAGCGAGAGAGAGGAAGAAGAAAGGGATTTGGGGGCTACGGCAGTTTTACAAAAACACCCTCGCGGTTTTGACTAATTGGAAAGCATACTTCCGGCACTCGAAAAATTCCGCGAAAATTCAGGGATACATTTGAGAATATTCTGGACCTTTTTCCTTTTAGGGCGAAGTTCAAATTCCAAATAAATTTTGGATTAAAAAATCAAGTTGAAATTAAAATGGAAATTTTCATTATTTCTTGTAGACCTTTTTACAAATTAAAAATAATTTCGTATCAACTCCATAAATCTCTTATTTTTATGTTTAATCAACAGAAAATGTTAAACTCCAAAATTTCTTTTATTTAATTTCTCCTTTTAAGAACTTAATTTTTAACTTAGGTTATCTTTATCATTTTATGTGCATTTCTTAACGAAATTAAATATTCTTCCCAATGCACATGATGACATGATGATGAATCACATGAAATGCACTTTGATTTGGTTAGGGTTGTTACACATATTCACGGCTAGACAACGCCCAGGGCGGCCGGTTGGCTAAAGGCGGGGGCGAGAGGGGGTCCTGGTACGGGCATCGCCTCGGCGTGGCGCACCGAGCGAGGAGGTCGGGTCGGCGCGTGAGGCCAAGGGGGAGACGGCGGCTCATGCACGTGCGGGGCTTGGCGAGGCATGCGCGGAGCACGGGCAGGTCGTCGAGAGTGGGAGTGGCGACGCACGGCTCGCGCGGCGCGGGAAGGTAGGGCCGGCGCGGGGGTCGGGCTGGGCCGGAGAGAGAGAGTTGGGTCGGGAGGGGGATTTGGGTAAGGGGCGGCCCAATAGGGTGTAAATCCTTTTCCTATTTCTATTCTTTCTCCTCTCACACCATAAATCCAAATGAAATCAAATAAAATTCAAATAAATCCAAACAAGCCAAAATAAAATAGGAGCAAGGCAATTAAAAAGAAACATCCAAGTTTTCAAGCTTTTGGATTTTATTTTAAAAATTCTATGTGTTGTTAGTCGTAGATTTAAATTAGGTTTTAAATTCCTAGTTATTTTTCAAAATATATATCCTGAATAAAATAAATGATTTGTTAGGTGAGTTTTAAATTGGCCGAAAATCGGGGTGTTACGGACATACCCACTCAAAATGAATCTCGGCCCCGAGATTCACACCGGTCCTCAAAGAGGTAGGGATATTCCTTTCCGAGGTCCTCTTCTCTTTCATAGGTTGCCCGATTCTCTCGTATGATTATTCCAATGCACCCGACAGATATTTATAGCGTTTGTCCTAGTCCGTCGGACGATCGTGTCAAAGATGTTAACCAGGTATTCCTTGTAACGTAAGTCCGGCCGAAGGTCCACCGAATCCAAAGGTAGTTGTTGCTCGGGTATCTCTAGGCATCTCTTCAGCTGAGAGACATGGAACACCGGGTGTACATGTGACAAGCTTTCCAGCGGTTCCAACTTGGAATCTCTACGTTTCTCTCATGGGTGACAACTTTAGGCAACTCGTAGTTCTCTACGGTGCTTGTCGACAAGGCAATTAAAAAGAAACATCCAAGTTTTCAAGCTTAGTTTTTTAAAAAAATTCTATGTGTTGTTAGTCATAGATTTAAATTAGGTTTTAAATTCCTAGTTATTTTTGAAAATATTTTTCCTAAATAAAATAAAATGATTTGTTAGGTGAGTTTTAAATTGGCCGAAAATCGGGGTGTTATAGTGGTCGACCATGGCACTTCGTGCCATCGCGTGACCACCGCTCCGCCGGGTTACTCGCACATTTACTTAGCCGATTGGTGTTAGTGGTTAGGGAAAGGCAAAGGATTCGAGGCCCGTCCAGTGAGGTGGAGGACCACGGGGTGGAGGCTTTTGCTCACCGCGCTAGATCCCCAACACATTATGACATTTACCCGTGAATATAGCTATATATAGTATATGCATTGTTCTTCGACTTTATTGCAGAAATAGGTAAAAATGACGTGAAATAAGGCATCATAGAGGATATGGGCTGAAACCAAGGAAGATATGAAGAACGAGGTCAATATGTCGATGGGTGCATCTCTCGTACCGATCATCACATAAGAAGATCTAGCCCATTATGGGCTGGTCCATGATCCATTCTACAAATACGAAGTTATTTGCACGGGATCTTTGAAGATATTATCTAGAAAAGATAAAGGAAACTTCGAGACTCGAACGTGCAATGCAAGAAATTATCTTGAAAAATGCGACGAAGGAGGCCCACATGTAAGGTGTGGAAGGAACGGTCTAGATGACCATCAAGACCATTGTCACGGTTTGATGACGGAGGCAAGTTGTCATCGTCGGAGAAAGAGCTCAGGGAGAAGTATGTCACCTATCGAATATGGAGGATGGCGTTGTACTCGAGGACCTTCTTGGACATCAAGTACAACGGAAGGTGGTCGAAGATGTGCTCCATGTTGGGGTACTCGCTCTTCTCGGCTCGGGGATGGCGAGCTCCTTGGTGGCCGGGATATGGGTTAGGTCGCCGATCCGGATGACGAGGCGGAACAAATAGAGATCCAGCTTCTCCTCGATCCTCGGCGCGAGGCGCTTAACCTAGCAACAGGAGGCAAGCAGCTAGTAGGCCGCCAAAAGTAGGCGCTCCTAGAGTGTGGAACTCCACCAAAAGGCTTTCCTTTTACCGGACCTCACCAATAAACGGAGTTATCAGATTTCTCAAAATTTATCGCTGAGTAACATCACGTATCGCTGCCACCAGTCATGAATCTAAAGATCAAAGTAGCCTTTCAATGACATATAGCAGTAGGGTATGCTTTAGTGTGTCCATACACTATATTACACCCGGTGCTATTCTACACCCGGATCCAAACTATCCAACAAACTAGCCAAACCAACCCGGTCTAGGTCTGACCCAACCAACCGAGACCACCCCCACCGCGATACCGGGCCCGCAGCTCTGTTCGGGTGCAACCCCACCGTTAAACCCGCCCGCTACCCCGTGCCTCCTATAAATTGATCCACATCCAGCCCGGCCCCACATGTCAGCCATTTCTCCTCCACACATCCCACACGACCCACCGCTGCGGGGCTGAGGTGATTTTAACGGAGGCGGTGCCGGCGGCGATTTCTGGGAGGTGAGCGGAGTCCCGAGCCAGCGAAGTGCCCCAAGCCTGAGGCTTCTGCGATGTGCGTGGTGCTCATGGGACTCGCATCGCCGCAGTGGGGCTCGTGGGATTCGCGACGACACGACAAAATAGCGAGGCAACGACGAGCTTGACGACAACCTTGGCTGCTCCACGACCTCGACAACGTCGTCGTAAATGGCCTGGCCTCTGTCGACCTTGATCCGTCAATGGTTCCTGCATCCTAGTCGTTGTGCACCCTAGATCTGCAACTACCTCAGTGGCGACCTCCACGACTGTACAATCTCGAAGGCTAGGCGACCTAGGCGACGACCTGAAGGCCCCACACGTGTGCTCACGGGGACGAGATGGGTGGGATTTGCCTAGATTTGGTGCTATTTGAGGGTGTTTTAGCCCCAACCTGTTGCATCCGTGAAGCACACCAATTGTGATTCTCCACCGGTATCCATCTTCCACACCTTATCCCTGTTTCCCAATTGTTTTGACGGAAGTTGATGTCTGATTTTGACGCCTTCTGTTCCGAATTTGTTTAGTTGACAGAGATTCATTTGTGCACATTCTCATCACTAGTTTTATGACCAGATCTGTGTGTTTGATCAGGCTACTGTTTCCTTCGACGATGAATCCCTGGTTGGAGGACTAGCCACGATGGTTCCCAGGTGAGTGGTCAATGTTTCTATCTTGTTTCTCCTTTGTTAGGTGGAACGCCTGCAGAATTTTAGTTTGTTAGGATCAGAGTGCCAGTGATTGCTCGTGAGGAGCCATGGAAGAGGTGCCAAATTTTGAGTAATTGTTCAACATTTCCTGCTCAGGGGTTGAATCCTCAGAAAAAATGTATTAATCGAATTTTCGTCCTCATAATTACTTCCTTATCTGATATGTGAGATTGTGGGAATGAGATTTGGCCTTGTATGCCAAAAGTAAATAGGATTGTATGAAAGTATATCATTCCAGTTTGATCTGGTGACTACTAAATCTGACATGTGTCCTGTCTTGATGATTTATTGAATGAGGATGTTAAATTGATTCTAAGAAACACATTTTTTTACTACACATTTATTAGACTCTCAGACCTGCTTCGGTGCATCCATGTCTTCGTTGTTTGATTCTTCAGTAATTTTGTATGCTTCAATATTAATTATGTACGTATCCTCTTGGTCCTCTTAATCGTTTTATTCTTTAGTAATTTTGTGTGCTTCAATATCAATTATGCAATAATTCTCTTGCCATCTTAGTAAGCATTCAATATTAGTATTCAATATTCTCGTCCTCTATGTCACTCAATAATTATTCAGTAATTCTTGTTCAATGTCACCCAGTAATTTTTTAAGCTTTCTCTATGTTTGACTGTTCAGTACTTTAATCATTCAATATTTCTCTTGCTACTGTACTCACTGCTCAGTAATTTTTTAAGATTGAGGAGTTTGATTGTTCAGTAGTTCTTCTACCAACATGCATCTCTAGTTATTTTTGTAGCTAGTTAACTGAAAGGCCAATAAACTGCAGGCAATGAAAGCAGCGGATTGCAACTGGATGCCTTCCTTCTTTACTGGTCTGACTATGATTCTTCAGGTATGTTTGTAATTTCCGAGCTCTATAGTGCTGGATCTAAGCCCAGTATGATATGATATGTCTTTCGTTCCTAAATTTGCGTGATTAGTTAGTTGGCTGGCCTGAAACTAGAAATCTAACAAGCTAGTCCCAGATTTTGTGATTCTACTGCTGGCTTGCCTCAAAGTTGATATTAGCACTCATATATGCTTGTATTTTAATGCAGAAATCCCTTGTGACTATCAACTCTGTCTTCAGTAAATTTCTGCATCCTGTTATGAATCATAATGTAATTTTTATCATACTAGGTGTTCAGTAATTTTTACCAACCCCGACAGCCTCGATTCTCTCGGGTTGAAAGTAATTTTCACTATCTCCCTTCGTCCAGTAATTGATTTGTTCTTCCACGTTGAAGGTAATATTTTTTCATGTATTACCTATAGAGAAATTTTGTCATAAGTCTATATTCAAGATGACATTTAGAAATTGTTGTGTCATGTATAGCTATAGAAAAATTTTGTGTCATATCATCTGTTGAATGTACATGTGTACTTGAAAATCTGTAGGGTTATGTGCCTTTGTAAAAGATGCCTTTAAAATAAATTTTGTCATGTATTACCTATAGAAAATTTTTGTCATGTGTTTATGTACAAGATGATATTCAGAAATCGTTGTGTCATGTATAGCTATAGAAAAAAATTATGTCATATCATCTGTTGAAATGTACATGTGTACTTGAAAATCTGTAGGGTTATGTGTCTTTGTAGTAGATGCCTTTTAAAAAAAATTGTCATGTACTACCTATAGAAATATTTTGTGCTGTGCAATCTGGTTATTTATAAATTTGTTCTTCAAAATATGTAGGGTTATGTCCTTTGTAGAACATGCCTTTTGTTGCTACATACGCATTTTCATGTTTGGTTGTTGCAAATGTTGGGTAGCCTCAGTAATTTTGATGTTTCAGGTAATTTTGTTAGCTGCCTCAGTAAATTTTGTATCGATTGTTGTCTATGTTTCTTGTGTTTTTATCCGATTTGCCCCTGTAATTTTGAAGCTTCAGTAATTTTGAGAGCTACCTCGGTAATTTTTTGTATTGATAATTGTCTATGTTGATTTTGTTTTGATCCGAATTGCATCAATTATTTGTTTCATCACATTCTGAATTGTCATGTGCCCTCAGTAGATTTGCACTTGGTTTTGCATTTTGAAGAAGCTTGACCAGTAAATTTGATGCTCAGTAATTGTAGTGTAATGCCTAGTAATTTTTATTTGGGGTCAGTAATTGTACTGTAATGCTCAGTAATTGTATCATTTATTTTTTTATGCAGATTTAGGGTCAGTAATCTTTGTGTTGTGCTCAGTATTTTTTGTGTCACACTCAGTAATTCTTCTCCCACTATTTATGTTGTCCCTTGCTGGCAAATTCATATAGTAATATGACATGCACATGATGTGTAGTGAATTATATAGTATTTTGATATTACCACTAAATGTATGTCAATAATTCTCACGACTAAACAGTCAGTAATTTTGTGCATCATCGCATATCACCAGTAAACATATGATAGTAATTCTCATAACTTTTTTTTTCGAAAACGCAGGAGAGCTGCGCTTCTTTGTATTAGAGAGAAAAAGTTGGTCCCGCACATCACCTTTACCTCATACGGGGACCAAATATGAGAGGTGTTATAGCAAAGTAGATTTGATTAATACAACACACACTGGTTTCTTGACCACTAAAAGGGCCCTATAAGGGCAGAGTCCCCTCCCTCCCTAGACCTAGCGCCTGCAATTTCTTTGCTCCTGCCATGCTCCAGAGGTCATGTTCATTTTTAAGTTCCCTCATCAGCCCCTGGATTGATGGGTTGGAGCCATCAAAAACACAAGCATTCCGATGTTTCCACAAGATCCAAGCTCCTAGGATTATTAGTGAGTTCACCCCTCGTTTATCTTCCTTCTTGACCTTTTTCATAGTTTTGCGCCACAATTCCGCGAAGCTTTGCTCCCGGCGTCGTGGGGCAGCGGTCGCAAGATTTATCGCGTTGAGCAATTTATACCAAAACTCTCTCGCCAACACGCACTCCAGGAGCAAGTGATGGACCGTTTCTTCCTTTTGATCACAGAGCGGGCACTTCTCAGGATGAGGCAAACCCCTCTTGGCCAAACGATCTGCTGTCCAGCACTTGTTCCTAATGGCCAGCCAAAGGAAAAATTTACACTTTGGTGGAGCCCAGGATTTCCAAAGCCGCTTCCAAGGTTCAAACTTAATTGCCCCAAGGAAATAAGCCTTGTAAGCCGATCTCGCAGAAGAGCATCCCGAGCCGTCCAGGTTCCAGATATGCGTGTCCTCCTGATCATTTAAGGTGATATCCGCACAGCAGTCCCCTAGCCACAACAATTCCGTGAAACCGTGCCAAGATAGTCGACCTTGTATATCTAGTAACCATTTGTCATAACTAAAGATTGCCAGTAATTTTTCTTGTTTTACAGCTAGTAAACATATGATAGTAATTCTCATAACTAAAGATTGCCAGTAATTTTTCTTGTTTTACAGCCAGTAAACGTATGTCAGTAATTCTCATGAATGTTATGATTGGCATTAGCATTTCTTAGTAAAAAACATCAATAATTTTATTTCCTAGTAATTTTATTTATATGGCTTCTTATATTTGTTGGGTACACCTGTGAATAGTAAATTTCTACGTCCTAGCTTCTGCATTGTTAGTGAGCATAAATTGTACCCACCGTCTGCTATGACTCTCCTCTTTGTTCATTCACTTGATTGTTTGATTCATGTACTGCAGGGATTTCTGTGGATAATCTGCAAGAAGGATTCAATAGAACTACGACGACCAGAATTCTTCACAGTTGCAACAGCTTGAGGTACAAAACCTATGCAGTTTGTTTTCTTTACTACAAAAATGTGTTTGATTTTTCTTTTTACTAAAAAAAAGAGATAGTTAATTTATTCGTTAAGTATCCATTTCCCCTGCTATTTTATCCAGTAATCTTACAGGGTTAAACAATTATTCAATAATTTTTCTTCTATTTTACTTAGTACTTTTCTATGTTTTTCTGTATTTTTACTTATTCAGTAGTTTAATCATTCAATATCAGAGGTAGTAATTTCATAGGGTCAGTAATTTGAACTCAATAGTTGCAAGTCAGTAATTTTATAGGGTCAATAACTTTATTTATAGAATTTTATATGAAAGCACTTTGTACTCGATAGTTGCAAGTCAGTAATTTCATAGGAGAATTTTATATGAAAGCACTTTCTGTCTGTGCATGTGACCGTTGGAGCTATCCATGAAAAAGACAAATGTGTCACAGTTAGGAGAAGAAATGTAATGGTTGTGTCTGTATCTGTGGCATAATATGTGATCTAGCTATGTAGGACATACTAAAAGTTTGTATGTAAATATTTGGTCAGACCATCAATATAATGCAGTCTGATGTGTGCTTCTGCGTGAACCTTTTTTTATCAATATTTGGTCAGATTGTTCAGCCTCATTGAAACTTCTTTTGAGAAATGCAAGAACTATTGTGATATGTCATTTATTATGTGCGATTCTGTGTGACTCATATGATGCAGTTCATTCCTTCAGTAATTTCATATCTTCTAGTGGACCTGAGTCCACACTGGACATTTTTTTAGCTTGTGATTCTTTCACGCTGGACCATTGACCCCAGTTTTGTTTCATGTTGTTATGGCGTCAGATATAGCAATTTGTTCTATATGCTTAGGCTGTGGAGATCGCAATTTCTGGCAAGTAACAGTGATATATTAGTTGTGCTTATTATCTGGCTAATGGGCCTGGTGAACAACGAAAATTCAGAGTTCTGCAGATGCCTCATTCTGAATTAGCTGTGTTTATTCAATGATTGACTTCACCATTATTCAGTAACTTCTTTCTTGATCACTAGATTTGTAATTGATGGCACTATCCTTTGCAGGTTTTAGAAGTCCTCATCTCATAACTGGCTGTCACCGTCACTCATGTTGATTCTCAATCAGACATGCTATGCCGGCCATTGTAGCTATAACTAAAGAAGTAAATATGTTGCATCTAACTGGCTAGTTTCTAGATTGAGGAAGGAAAGTTGGTACGTGTTTATCATTGGAGCTACCAATGATAAAGCAAATGTTTCAGAACTACCTATATTTCTCCGAAGAATTGTAATATGTGCTGACCTGTATATTTTAGATGTGAATGACCTGTAACATGTGATTTGTACATGAGTTTGATTTTCATTACTTTTTATATCAATGATATGAACGGAATGGAATAGAATGCTTCGGTAGTTATTGTTTCTTTTTCGTTCAGGCTTCAGTAATTCATTGGTTTTCGGTTCAGTAATTGTGAGGCATGTTCTTCATTTTGTGCGTGCTTCAGTAATTGTTGTTTCTCGGATTCAGTATTTTTAGTTTTTTTCTGTTCAGTAATTTTGAGTCATGCTCTTACTTTCGTTCATGCTTTAGTAGTTTCATCATTTCTTGCTTCGGTAATTCAAATAATTTATTTTCTTTTCGTGAATGCTTTCAGTAACTTCACTGTTTCTCGTTCAGTAATTTTGTGTCATCTTCTTCCTTTTGTTCATATTTCAGTAATTTTATTATTTCAATGGTTCAGTAATTTGGCTCAA
Organism: Chloris gayana; assembly: GCA_031894775.1. Lineage (NCBI taxonomy): Eukaryota > Viridiplantae > Streptophyta > Magnoliopsida > Poales > Poaceae > Chloris > Chloris gayana. The sequence continues at coordinate 2,501 of JAUNZO010005130.1, read as the reverse complement.
ATGATTCTGAACCATATTTGTTCTTTTGTCCGTGCTTCCATAATTCTATTCTCTTTTTTAGTTCAACTAGTAAGGTTTTGAATAGGAATGATATTACTGATATTCTTCAGATATGCATAACTGAAACCTGTATTTAAAGCTGTAGAAAAAACTGATCAATAATGGTGAACTTCCATCTCATTATTTGATTGATTCCTCAATAATTTTAGCATATCAGATATAACTCTTAATTCTCTTGTATGAAGATTCAACTCCGTATGATTCTAGTCTATGTTTTCTTGGACGGAGTGTCAACTGCACAATGGAATCCTCTGTAGTTTGACACATCGTGGCTCTGTTCCCTTGTTTCATTCTCATCCTCTGATTTCTATCGTTTGATGAACTTAAATAAAAACAATCATTGGCAGATAAGTCATAGCATTTTGCGAAGCATTTTTTTCCTGTAGCCAAGTACATCCATTCTTTTGTATAAGCAGTACATGCCACATAGCAACTCCATGAATGCATAATACGGCTTCCACGACCACAAATTTATACCCAGGAAGGATATTCTATTCCATCCCATCTAATCATGCGACAAAGCTCACAGAAGTCAAGCAGCTTACATTTTTATGCAAATTGAATTACCATCTCACTTGTTCCACATATATTGCACGGAGAGCTGCATTTTTTAAGAACAGAAATGACACACAACGAAATCTGTCACATTCTCAATGGCCATAGCATGCTGAGGACGCTGGACGCCCCAGCGAATCCCTGGTAGCTAATCAAGTTTTACTGCAGATATCAAGCATATTATGCTAAAGCATTCATGCTTGATTCAGTAATTTATTGACTAAGTAGTTTTTCTTTTCAATGATTGCATGTGTCCTGTATTTTCAATAATTGCTTGTGTCCTGTATTTCCCTTGCAAGTAGTCCCAGTAATTTCCATGAACTGCAAGTCATAGTAATTTTAAATAATTCTAACATCAGTAATTGTTGGACATCGTCAGTAATCTTGACCTTCAACTTTCATACGACCATCAAGTTAGTAATTCTATAAATTCACCAAGCAAATTAGGTCACTCAGTATTACTGATGACTATCATGCAATCTAAGAAATTCTAACCATCTTATGGGCATGAAGTCAGTAATTCTATCAATTGACCAAGCAACGTAGGTCTATAATCATCCCTAGAAATTGGGACAGAAATCTAGTAATTCTAACCATCCAATGAGCATCATGTCAGTAATTCTTGATTGAAGAGCTAACCATCATATTAAGCATATCTGCACAAGCATTAATACTTATTCAATAATTAATCACCTGATTAGTTTTTAGTTTTCAATAATTTCTATGAATACAGTGCTAGTAATTTTAATAATTACTAGTGTGGAATTTGTAAATGATTTCAACACTAATTACTAGTTAGAAGAGTCATGATCTTCCTTTTCATAGATGTTTCACTAATTACCAAAGAAAAATGGAAGAAAATCATCCCCAATTTCTCATTGATTGTCACATTTTCTTAAATGTGCTTCATTATTAATAATCCCCATCTCAGTAGATTCAGCTGCAACAGTGCCGTTCCTGCTTGCATCCAGAGAATAAACAACATTCATAGTCAATCCAACGACTCGAACCAATTTGGTTCATTTATTGGTAACCCAACATTAAAAACGGATTTATGTTTTCCAATGTCTGAAATTTCTCCATTCTCCCTTCAATATTTTCCTCTTTCTTGTCAGTAAGTTCATCAGATAGCAAGATTCTAACCTTTACACAGTGATCATTGTAGAGAGTCAACAAGTTGGTGGCTCCTTCGATTAGGCACTCACAGACTTGACAAGGAAGAAGAGCAACCGAGTGATGAGGCAATGTCTGGAATCGCAGCTCCGCATGGACGAAGTGGCACGGGTTCGATGTCAACGCCTCTAGTTGACGGGGAGGAAGGTCAACGAGATAAGTATATGTGTGGGGATGAGCCGCCGCGAACCTCGTTTCTCCTCTCGCCGTTGATGAAGGTAGAAGGCCAGAGATCCTCTGTGCTATGTGAAGCCATGCGAGTGGCCCATGATGAAGCTCGTCGGGGTTGGGCTCGCCGCTTGTGCTAAGAGACTAAGCAAACCAGTGGCCTCGGGGCCTATGCGTAACGGCGGATCTCGCCTCTCCCGTGGCGAGGAGGAAGCACGGTGGCTCCGAGGAAGGCGCGTCAGAGGAGGACTCGCCGCTCCCACGGCATGGACCAAGGCGCGTGGTGGGATCTCCCAGGATATCGCGCCCGATTCTGGCCCAGCTCGCCACTACCGAGGCTATAGGAAGAAGCGCGTTCGGGGAAGGAGGTGCGGCAGCGCCGGCAGAGAACGAATCGCGGAGAGGGGCGAAAGGGTGGAAGCCCGTGGATTTAACGGGTCAGAAGTTCGGACCCGTTACATCAGGTGCGAAATGCTTCAAGAAGAGATCGGCGCGGTCGGGGGTTAGTTGGATGTGTGGCTTGCCTACTTGACCGACCCGGTGTA
>JAUNZO010005129.1:0-172430 GCA_031894775.1 Chloris gayana | reverse complement strand
ATTCTACACCCGGGTCGGTCAAGTAGGCAAGCCACACATCCAACTAACCCCCGACCGCGCCGATCTCTTCTTGAAGCATTTCGCACCTGATGTAACGGGTCCGAACTTCTGACCCGTTAAATCCACGGGCTTCCACCCTTTCGCCCCTCTCCGCGATTCGTTCTCTGCCGGCGCTGCCGCACCTCCTTCCCCGAACGCGCTTCTTCCTATAGCCTCGGTAGTGGCGAGCTGGGCCAGAATCGGGCGCGATATCCTGGAGATCCCACCACGCGCCTTGGTCCATGCCGTGGGAGCGGCGAGTCCTCCTCTGACGCGCCTTCCTCGGAGCCACCGTGCTTCCTCCTCGCCACGGGAGAGGCGAGATCCGCCGTTACGCATAGGCCCCGAGGCCACTGGTTTGCTTAGTCTCTTAGCACAAGCGGCGAGCCCAACCCCGACGAGCTTCATCATGGGCCACTCGCATGGCTTCACATAGCACAGAGGATCTCTGGCCTTCTACCTTCATCAACGGCGAGAGGAGAAACGAGGTTCGCGGCGGCTCATCCCCACACATATACTTATCTCGTTGACCTTCCTCCCCGTCAACTAGAGGCGTTGACATCGAACCCGTGCCACTTCGTCCATGCGGAGCTGCGATTCCAGACATTGCCTCATCACTCGGTTGCTCTTCTTCCTTGTCAAGTCTGTGAGTGCCTAATCGAAGGAGCCACCAACTTGTTGACTCTCTACAATGATCACTGTGTAAAGGTTAGAATCTTGCTATCTGATGAACTTACTGACAAGAAAGAGGAAAATATTGAAGGGAGAATGGAGAAATTTCAGACATTGGAAAACATAAATCCGTTTTTAATGTTGGGTTACCAATAAATGAACCAAATTGGTTCGAGTCGTTGGATTGACTATGAATGTTGTTTATTCTCTGGATGCAAGCAGGAACGGCACTGTTGCAGCTGAATCTACTGAGATGGGGATTATTAATAATGAAGCACATTTAAGAAAATGTGACAATCAATGAGAAATTGGGGATGATTTTCTTCCATTTTTCTTTGGTAATTAGTGAAACATCTATGAAAAGGAAGATCATGACTCTTCTAACTAGTAATTAGTGTTGAAATCATTTACAAATTCCACACTAGTAATTATTAAAATTACTAGCACTGTATTCATAGAAATTATTGAAAACTAAAAACTAATCAGGTGATTAATTATTGAATAAGTATTAATGCTTGTGCAGATATGCTTAATATGATGGTTAGCTCTTCAATCAAGAATTACTGACATGATGCTCATTGGATGGTTAGAATTACTAGATTTCTGTCCCAATTTCTAGGGATGATTATAGACCTACGTTGCTTGGTCAATTGATAGAATTACTGACTTCATGCCCATAAGATGGTTAGAATTTCTTAGATTGCATGATAGTCATCAGTAATACTGAGTGACCTAATTTGCTTGGTGAATTTATAGAATTACTAACTTGATGGTCGTATGAAAGTTGAAGGTCAAGATTACTGACGATGTCCAACAATTACTGATGTTAGAATTATTTAAAATTACTATGACTTGCAGTTCATGGAAATTACTGGGACTACTTGCAAGGGAAATACAGGACACAAGCAATTATTGAAAATACGGGACACATGCAATCATTGAAAAGAAAAACTACTTAGTCAATAAATTACTGAATCAAGCATGAATGCTTTAGCATAATATGCTTGATATCTGCAGTAAAACTTGATTAGCTACCAGGGATTCGCTGGGGCGTCCAGCGTCCTCAGCATGCTATGGCCATTGAGAATGTGACAGATTTCGTTGTGTGTCATTTCTGTTCTTAAAAAATGCAGCTCTCCGTGCAATATATGTGGAACAAGTGAGATGGTAATTCAATTTGCATAAAAATGTAAGCTGCTTGACTTCTGTGAGCTTTGTCGCATGATTAGATGGGATGGAATAGAATATCCTTCCTGGGTATAAATTTGTGGTCGTGGAAGCCGTATTATGCATTCATGGAGTTGCTATGTGGCATGTACTGCTTATACAAAAGAATGGATGTACTTGGCTACAGGAAAAAAATGCTTCGCAAAATGCTATGACTTATCTGCCAATGATTGTTTTTATTTAAGTTCATCAAACGATAGAAATCAGAGGATGAGAATGAAACAAGGGAACAGAGCCACGATGTGTCAAACTACAGAGGATTCCATTGTGCAGTTGACACTCCGTCCAAGAAAACATAGACTAGAATCATACGGAGTTGAATCTTCATACAAGAGAATTAAGAGTTATATCTGATATGCTAAAATTATTGAGGAATCAATCAAATAATGAGCTTTAAGTTCACCATTATTGATCAGTTTTTTCTACAGCTTTAAATACAGGTTTCAGTTATGCATATCTGAAGAATATCAGTAATATCATTCCTATTCAAAACCTTACTAGTTGAACTAAAAAAGAGAATAGAATTATGGAAGCACGGACAAAAGAACAAATATGGTTCAGAATCATTTGAGCCAAATTACTGAACCATTGAAATAATAAAATTACTGAAATATGAACAAAAGGAAGAAGATGACACAAAATTACTGAACGAGAAACAGTGAAGTTACTGAAAGCATTCACGAAAAGAAAATAAATTATTTGAATTACCGAAGCAAGAAATGATGAAACTACTAAAGCATGAACGAAAGTAAGAGCTTGACTCAAAATTACTGAACAGAAAAAAACTAAAAATACTGAATCCGAGAAACAACAATTACTGAAGCACGCACAAAATGAAGAACATGCCTCACAATTACTGAACCGAAAACCAATGAATTACTGAAGCCTGAACGAAAAAGAAACAATAACTACCGAAGCATTCTATTCCATTCCGTTCATATCATTGATATAAAAAGTAATGAAAATCAAACTCATGTACAAATCACATGTTACAGGTCATTCACATCTAAAATATACAGGTCAGCACATATTACAATTCTTCGGAGAAATATAGGTAGTTCTGAAACATTTGCTTTATCATTGGTAGCTCCAATGATAAACACGTACCAACTTTCCTTCCTCAATCTAGAAACTAGCCAGTTAGATGCAACATATTTACTTCTTTAGTTATAGCTACAATGGCCGGCATAGCATGTCTGATTGAGAATCAACATGAGTGACGGTGACAGCCAGTTATGAGATGAGGACTTCTAAAACCTGCAAAGGATAGTGCCATCAATTACAAATCTAGTGATCAAGAAAGAAATTACTGAATAATGGTGAAATCAATCATTGAATAAACACAGCTAATTCAGAATGAGGCATCTGCAGAACTCTGAATTTTCGTTGTTCACCAGGCCCATTAGCCAGATAATAAGCACAACTAATATATCACTGTTACTTGCCAGAAATTGCGATCTCCACAGCCTAAGCATATAGAACAAATTGCTATATCTGACGCCATAACAACATGAAACAAAACTGGGGTCAATGGTCCAGCGTGAAAGAATCACAAGCTAAAAAATGTCCAGTGTGGACTCAGGTCCACTAGAAGATATGAAATTACTGAAGGAATGAACTGCATCATATGAGTCACACAGAATCGCACATAATAAATGACATATCACAATAGTTCTTGCATTTCTCAAAAGAAGTTTCAATGAGGCTGAACAATCTGACCAAATATTGATAAAAAAAGGTTCACGCAGAAGCACACATCAGACTGCATTATATTGATGGTCTGACCAAATATTTACATACAAACTTTTAGTATGTCCTACATAGCTAGATCACATATTATGCCACATATACAGACACAACCATTACATTTCTTCTCCTAACTGTGACACATTTGTCTTTTTCATGGATAGCTCCAACGGTCACATGCACAGACAGAAAGTGCTTTCATATAAAATTCTCCTATGAAATTACTGACTTGCAACTATCGAGTACAAAGTGCTTTCATATAAAATTCTATAAATAAAGTTATTGACCCTATAAAATTACTGACTTGCAACTATTGAGTTCAAATTACTGACCCTATGAAATTACTACCTCTGATATTGAATGATTAAACTACTGAATGAGTAAAAATACAGAAAAACATAGAAAAGTACTAAATAAAATAGAAGAAAAATTATTGAATAATTGGTTAACCCTGTAAGATTACTGGATAAAATAGCAGGGGAAATGGAGACTTAACGAATAAATTAACTATCTCTTTTTTTTAGTAAAAAGAAAAATCAAACACATTTTTGTAGTAAAGAAAACAAACTGCATAGGTTTTGTACCTCAAGCTGTTGCAACTGTGAAGAATTCTGGTCGTCGTAGTTCTATTGAATCCTTCTTGCAGATTATCCACAGAAATCCCTGCAGTACATGAATCAAACAATCAAGTGAATGAACAAAGAGGAGAATCATAGCAGACGGTGGGTACAATTTATGCTCACTAACAATGCAGAAGCTAGGACGTAGAAATTTACTATTCACAGGTGTACCCAACAAATATAAGAAGCCATATAAATAAAATTACTAGGAAATAAAATTATTGATGTTTTTTACTAAGAAATGCTAATGCCAATCATAACATTCATGAGAATTACTGACATATGTTTACTGGCTGTAAAACAAGAAAAATTACTGGCAATCTTTAGTTATGAGAATTACTATCATATGTTTACTGGCTGTAAAACAAGAAAAATTACTGGCAATCTTTAGTTATGACAAATGGTTACTAGATATACAAGGTGGACTATCTTGGCACGGTTTCACGGAATTGTTGTGGCTAGGGGACTGCTGTGCGGATATCACCTTAAATGATCAGGAGGACACGCATATCTGGAACCTGGACGGCTCGGGATGCTATTCTGCGAGATCGGCTTACAAGGCTTATTTCCTTGGGGTAATTAAGTTTGAACCTTGGAAGCGGCTTTGGAAATCCCGGGCTCCACCAAAGTGTAAATTTTTCCTTTGGCTGGCCATTAGGAACAAGTGCTGGACAGCAGATCGTTTGGCCAAGAGGGGTTTGCCTCATCCTGAGAAGTGCCCGCTCTGTGATCAAAAGGAAGAAACGGTCCATCACTTGCTCCTGGAGTGCGTGTTGGCGAGAGAGTTTTGGTATAAATTGCTCAACGCGATAAATCTTGCAGCCGCTGCCCCACGACGCCGGGAGCAAAGCTTCACGGAATTGTGGCGCAAAACTATGAAAAAGGTCAAGAAGGAAGATAAACGAGGGGTGAACTCACTAATAATCCTAGGAGCTTGGATCTTGTGGAAACATCGGAATGCTTGTGTTTTTGATGGCCCCAACCCATCAATCCAGGCGCTGATGAGGGAACTTAAAAATGAACATGACCTCTGGAGCATGGCAGGAGCAAAGAAATTGCAGGCGCTAGGTCTACGGAGGGAGGGGACTCTGCCCTTATAGGGCCCTTTTAGTGGTCAAGAAACCAGTGTGTGTTGTATTAATCAAATCTACTTTGCTATAACACCTCTCATATTTGGTCCCCGTATGAGGTAAAGGTGATGTGCGGGACCAACTTTTTCTCTCTAATACAAAGAAGCGCAGCTCTCCTGCGTTTTCGAAAAAAAAAAGTTATGAGAATTACTATCATATGTTTACTGGTGATATGCGATGATGCACAAAATTACTGACTGTTTAGTCGTGAGAATTATTGACATACATTTAGTGGTACTATCAAAATACTATATAATTCACTACACATCATGTGCAGGTCATATTACTATATGAATTTGCCAGCAAGGGACAACATAAATAGTGGGAGAAGAATTACTGAGTGTGACACAAAAAATACTTAGCACAACACAAAGATTACTGACCCTAAATCTGCATAAAAAAATAAATGATACAATTACTGAGCATTACAGTACAATTACTGACCCCAAATAAAAATTACTAGGCATTACACTACAATTACTGAGCATCAAATTTACTGGTCAAGCTTCTTCAAAATGCAAAACAAAGTGCAAATCTACTGAGGGCACATGACAATTCAGAATGTGATGAAACAAATAATTGATGCAATTCGGATCAAAACAAAATCAACATAGACAATTATCAATACAAAAAATTACCGAGGTAGCTCTCAAAATTACTGAAGCTTCAAAATTACAGGGGCAAATCGGATAAAAACACAAGAAACATAGACAACAATCGATACAAAATTTACTGAGGCAGCTAACAAAATTACCTGAAACATCAAAATTACTGAGGCTACCCAACATTTGCAACAACCAAACATGAAAATGCGTATGTAGCAACAAAAGGCATGTTCTACAAAGGACATAACCCTACATATTTTGAAGAACAAATTTATAAATAACCAGATTGCACAGCACAAAATATTTCTATAGGTAGTACATGACAATTTTTTTTAAAAGGCATCTACTACAAAGACACATAACCCTACAGATTTTCAAGTACACATGTACATTTCAACAGATGATATGACATAATTTTTTTCTATAGCTATACATGACACAACGATTTCTGAATATCATCTAGTACATAAACACATGACAAAAATTTTCTGTAGGTAATACATGACAAAATTTATTTTAAAGGCATCTTTTACAAAGGCACATAACCCTACAGATTTTCATGTACACATGTACATTCAACAGATGATATGACACAAAATTTTTCTATAGTTATACATGACACAACAATTTCTAAATGTCATCTTGAATATAGACTTATGACAAAATTTCTCTATAGGTAATACATGAAAAAAATATTACCTTCAACGTGGAAGAACAAATCAATTACTGGACGAAGGGAGATAGTGAAAATTACTTTCAACCCGAGAGAATCGAGGCTGTCGGGGTTGGTAAAAATTACTGAACACCTAGTATGATAAAAATTGCATTATGATTCATAACAGGATGCAGAAATTTACTGAAGACAGAGTTGATAGTAACAAGGGATTTCTGCATTAAAATACAAGCATATATGAGTGCTAATATCAACTTTGAGGCAAGCCAGCAGTAGAATCACAAAATCTGGGACTAGCTTGTTAGATTTCTAGTTTCAGGCCAGCCAACTAACTAATCACGCAAATTTAGGAACGAAAGACATATCATATCATACTGGGCTTAGATCCAGCACTATAGAGCTCGGAAATTACAAACATACCTGAAGAATCATAGTCAGACCAGTAAAGAAGGAAGGCATCCAGTTGCAATCCGCTGCTTTCATTGCCTGCAGTTTATTGGCCTTTCAGTTAACTAGCTACAAAAATAACTAGAGATGCATGTTGGTAGAAGAACTACTGAACAATCAAACTCCTCAATCTTAAAAAATTACTGAGCAGTGAGTACAGTAGCAAGAGAAATATTGAATGATTAAAGTACTGAACAGTCAAACATAGAGGAAGCTTAAAAAATTACTGGGTGACATTGAACAAGAATTACTGAATAATTATTGAGTGACATAGAGGACGAGAATATTGAATACTAATATTGAATGCTTACTAAGATGGCAAGAGAATTATTGCATAATTGATATTGAAGCACACAAAATTACTAAAGAATAAAACGATTAAGAGGACCAAGAGGATACGTACATAATTAATATTGAAGCATACAAAATTACTGAAGAATCAAACAACGAAGACATGGATGCACCGAAGCAGGTCTGAGAGTCTAATAAATGTGTAGTAAAAAAATGTGTTTCTTAGAATCAATTTAACATCCTCATTCAATAAATCATCAAGACAGGACACATGTCAGATTTAGTAGTCACCAGATCAAACTGGAATGATATACTTTCATACAATCCTATTTACTTTTGGCATACAAGGCCAAATCTCATTCCCACAATCTCACATATCAGATAAGGAAGTAATTATGAGGACGAAAATTCGATTAATACATTTTTTCTGAGGATTCAACCCCTGAGCAGGAAATGTTGAACAATTACTCAAAATTTGGCACCTCTTCCATGGCTCCTCACGAGCAATCACTGGCACTCTGATCCTAACAAACTAAAATTCTGCAGGCGTTCCACCTAACAAAGGAGAAACAAGATAGAAACATTGACCACTCACCTGGGAACCATCGTGGCTAGTCCTCCAACCAGGGATTCATCGTCGAAGGAAACAGTAGCCTGATCAAACACACAGATCTGGTCATAAAACTAGTGATGAGAATGTGCACAAATGAATCTCTGTCAACTAAACAAATTCGGAACAGAAGGCGTCAAAATCAGACATCAACTTCCGTCAAAACAAATGGGAAACAGGGATAAGGTGTGGAAGATGGATACCGGTGGAGAATCACAATTGGTGTGCTTCACGGATGCAACAGGTTGGGGCTAAAACACCCTCAAATCGCACCAAATCTAGGCAAATCCCACCCATCTCGTCCCCGTGAGCACACGTGTGGGGCCTTCAGGTCGTCGCCTAGGTCGCCTAGCCTTCGAGATTGTACAGTCGTGGAGGTCGCCACTGAGGTAGTTGCAGATCTAGAGTGCACAACGACCAGGATGCAGGAACCATTGACGGATCAAGGTCGACAGAGGCTAGGCCATTTACGACGACGTTGTCGAGGTCGTGGAGCAGCCAAGGTTGTTGTCAAGCTCGTCGTTGCCTCGCTATTTTGTCGTGTCGTCGCGAATCCCACGAGCCCCACTGCGGCGATGCGAGTCCCATGAGCACCACGCACATCGCAGAAGCCTCAGGCTTGGGGCACTTCGCTGGCTCGGGACTCCGCTCACCTCCCAAAAATCGCCGCCGGCACCGCCTCCGTTAAAATCACCTCAGCCCCGCAGCGGTGGGTCGTGTGGGATGTGTGGAGGAGAAATGGCTGACATGTGGGGCCGGGCTGGGTGTGGATCAATTTATAGGAGGCACGGGGTAGCGGGCGGGTTTAACGGGTGGGGTTGCACCCGAACAGAGCTGCGGGCCCGGTATCGCGGTGGGGGTGGTCTCGGTTGGTTGGGTCAGACCTAGACCGGGTTGGTTTGGCTAGTTTGTTGTATATTACACCCGGGTGTAATATAGTGTATGGACACACTAAAGCATACCCTACTGCTATATGTCATTGAAAGGCTACTTTGATCTTTAGATTCATGACTGGTGGCAGCGATACGTGATGTTACTCTAGGGAAAAATTTATCGGTGATAAATTTTGAGAAATCTGATAACTCCGTTTATTGGTGAGGTCCGGTAAAAGGAAAGCCTTTTGGTGGAGTTCCACACCCTAGGAGCGCCTACTTTTGGCGGCCTACCAGCTGCTTGCCTCCTGTTGCTAGGTTAAGCGCCTCGCGCCGAGGATCGAGGAGAAGCTGGATCTCTACTTGTTCCGCCTCGTCATCCGGATCGGCGACCTAACCCATATCCCGGCCACCAAGGAGCTCGCCATCCCTGCGCCGGAAGAGCGAGTAGTCCATAACAACCCCAACATGGAGCACATCTTCAACCACCTTCCGTTGTACTTGATGTCCAAGAAGGTCCTCGAGTACAACGCCATCCTCCATATTCGATAGGTGACATACTTCTCCTTGAGCTCTTTCTCCAACGATGACAACTTGCCTCCGTCATCAAACCGTGACAATGGTCTTGATGGTCATCTAGACCGTTCCTTCCACACCTTACATGTGGGCCTCCTTCGTCGCATTTTTCAAGATAATTTCTTGCATTGCACGTTCGAGTCTCGAAGTTTCCTTTATCTTTTCTAGATAATATCTTCAAAGATCCCGTGCAAATAACTTCGTATTTGTAGAATGGATCATGGACCAGCCCATAATGGGCTAGATCTTCTTATGTGATGATCGGTACAGAGATGTACCCATCGACACATTGACCTCTTTCTTCATATCTTCCTTGGTTTCAGCCCATATCCTCTATGATGCCTTATTTCACGTCATTTTTACCTATTTCTCGCAATAAAGCTGAAGAACAATGCATATACTATATATAGCTATATTCACGGGTAAATGTCATAATGTGTTGGGGATCTAGCGCGGAGTTTGCTTCGCGCGGAGCAAAAGCCTCCACCCCGTGGTCCTCCACCTCACTAGACGGGCTCGAGTCCTTTGCCTTTCCCTAACCACTAACACCAATCGGCTAAGTAAATGTGCGGAGTAACCCGGCGGAGCGGTGGTTAGGCGATGGCACGAAGTGCCATGGTCGACCACTATAACACCCCGATTTTTGGCCAATTTAAAACTCACCTAACAAATCATTTTATTTTATTTAGGAAAAATATTTTCAAAAATAACTAGGAATTTAAAACCTAATTTAAATCTATGACTAACAACACATAAATTTTTTTGAAAAACTCTAGAAGCTTGAAAACTTGGATGTTTCTTTTTAATTGCCTTGTCGACAAGCACCGTAGAGAACTACGAGTTGCCTAAAGTTGTCACCCATAAGAGAAACGCAGAGATTCCAAGTCCGTGGCAAGTTGGCCTCTCGTTACGTAGGACCATTCAAAGTGCTCGGAAAATTCGGAGAAGTGGCCAACGAGTTGGAACTGCCGAAAGCTTGTCACATGTACACCCGGTGTTCCATGTCTCTCAGTGAAGAGATGCCTAGAGATACCCGAGCAACAACTACCTTTGGATTCGGTGGACCTTCGGCCGGACTTACATTACAAGGAATACCCGGTTAACATCTTTGACACGATCGTCCGACGGACTAGGACAAACGCTATAAATATCCGTCGGGTGCATTGGAATAATCATACGAGAGAATCGGGCAACCTATGAAAGAGAAGAGGACCTCGGAAAGGAATATCCCTACCTCTTCGAGGACCGGTGTGAATCTCGGGGCCGAGATTCATTTTTAGTGGGGTATGTCTCGTAACACCCCGATTTTCGGCCAATTTAAAACTCACCTAACAAATCATTTATTTTATTCAGGATATATATTTTGAAAAATAAATAGGAATTTAAAACCTAATTTAAATCTACGACTAACAACACATAGAATTTTTAAAATAAAATCCAAAAGCTTGAAAACTTGGATGTTTCTTTTTAATTGCCTTGCTCCTATTTTATTTTGGCTTGTTTGGATTTATTTGAATTTTATTTGATTTCATTTGGATTTATGGTGTGAGAGGAGAAAGAATAGAAATAGGAAAAGGATTTACATCCTATTGGGCCGCCCCTTACCCAAATCCCCTCCCCAGCCCAACTCTCCCTCTCCGGCCCAGCCTCGACCCCGCGCCGGCCCTACCTTCCCGCGCCGCGCGAACCGTGCGTCGCCACGTCACGCCGGTCGCCCCGTCAACCACTCCCACTCCCGACGGCCGCCCGTGCTCCGTGCATGCCCCGCCAAGCCCCCGCACGTGCATGAGCCGCCGTCTCCCCTTGGCCTCACGCGCCGACCCGACCTCCTTGCTCGGTGCGCCACGCCGAGGCGATGCCCGTACCGGACCCCCTCTCGCCCCCGCCTCTAGCCAACCGGTCGCCCTGGGCGTTGTCTAGCCGTTGACGTCAAAAGTCGCCAACACACCGTTGTCCGGAGAGTCCACCGAAACCCGGCCGACGCGAGGCCCTGTGCTCTCAACGGACCGGCTCGGCTCGCCGATTCTCCTGTGCGCTGGTGCGTGCCGGATGGTTTTCCTGCAAACCAACAAAGACAAATAAAAGTGTAAAATTCCAGGTCATCGGCCCGGATAGACCGATGTGCGGCCGTGGCCGATTCTCGCGTAAGATAGACAAAATCGGCCATCGACAGGAAACAGCACGGCCCATCCATTTATGTATTAAATGCCAGTGCAAGCGAACCGTGATACAAACCATACGAAATCGGCCGACGCTATAACATGCGATCGGTGACTAGCAACCGATTTCGTCGGTGAGCAATCAAATCATTAAGACCTTGCGGGGATGCATTATCGAATAAAATGTAAACAAGGTAATTATTAATGGGATGTAATTAATTTGATAGCAAAAAGATGATTTAATCGTCAATCGAAGCGATAAATCGGCCGATCGGGCATCCGAGCCGATTCTGCCATCGATTATAACGATGAGTTATTAGATCTATCTAGATGTATAATGATGATCAATGAAATCATACTAATAACTCGGGTTCAAAGGTAGCTTTAACAGATTTAGCACTAATTGAACATAAAACAGCTAATGAACGTGATAAACAATCGGCTAAACACTCCGAAAGAACGAGTAAGACAAATACAACCACACGGATCCCGAATCGACCGGTCGCTCCAACAGGACAAGTCAAGCGATGGCACGCGACTGGACCAGGTCTAACGGACGCGCACGCCCGGTCGATTCAGGACAAGCACAATCATAAACGCCTTACTATGAGAGTAGATCTACACCCTAGCCAATCGGCTGCATACGCCTAGGACAAGTCAACTATCGCAAAGGCAAACACAGGACACGTCAACCGAATCCGCACGATCGAATTGGCCAAGATGTAAAAGGATTCTCATAGCGGCTATCGTGACTCGGACGACCGGATCCGAGCCAATCGGTGTTGCGAGCAAAGGCTGGGACGGGAAGGCGAGGACAAGTCAAACTACCTCCACCACGAGCCCGGACCGGGTCGACTTGACTCATCCGGCCGATACTCACTACGACGATCAAGACCGGATCCGGTCGCCGGATAACTGGTAATTAAGCCATCTAATTACGAACAATGCGCCGAGAACTAGACAACATAATTACCTTATCAAGTCAACGTATTGTCGACCGGAGCCCCGAAGATCCCCGCGCGAAAACAGTAAAGACTTGACGAGAAAATTAGGGTTTGGCGATGCGCCGAAAGTTGTATTGGATGTGAATCGAGTTTACGAGGTTACACCTGGGTACATATTTATACCCGGCACAAAGAATCCTACTCGGACCCTCTTCGGGCCGATTTCCTAACCGACTAGGATCTCTTTCCAAAATTAAACTATTATTTCTAATTTTACAACGTGGGCCGGGCCCATCAATATTATGCTCTTCGGTTGGCGTCCGTGCACGACTCCCGGGAGGGACGCGCCTCTTACTCGTCCATGCGGCCGTCGGCCTTCGGCCCATCGGCCCTCTTTTGACCTATAGTCGCGACAATGGGTCCCTTGGTCAAAAACCGGCGTCAACACATGTCCCCCGGTGCGGGGTATGCAACGCATGCGTCGGACCGATCCGTTCTTTTTTATCGCGCCGGTTTCTATCGCCCGTCATTCCTCCATAAAACCCGGGGCCACCCCGGTCATTTCCCATCCGCTTCCTTTCCTTGGCCTTCATCTTTCTCTCGTTCCGGCGACCTTTTCTTCCTCGAGCCTTTTCAACTTTTCATCGCGCCGTCGCC
The DNA here is from genome assembly GCA_031894775.1 of Chloris gayana. Taxonomy (NCBI): domain Eukaryota; kingdom Viridiplantae; phylum Streptophyta; class Magnoliopsida; order Poales; family Poaceae; genus Chloris; species Chloris gayana. Next base: position 159,162 of record JAUNZO010005129.1, on the reverse strand, counting down.
GTCTTTCTTCTCCGGCGACCATGAACCCTGTTGTTGCTGCCGCTGCGCGCCGCTGCCGCCGGCCGCGTTGTCGCCACCACCAACGCCGTTCCGGAGGTAATGTACATTTGGGCATCCCTTTTTTCTACCTTTGCAGTTTTTTCTTCGCGTTCTTGTTCTTGTTCATTTTCACGAGTTTATCTTCTTCCCGTTCCGCTTCTCATTTTAGCCCTATTTCTTGTTTTTAGGAGATCCGGAACCAAGTCGTTATTCCGTCCAACATCCCGACTCATTTCTTCTTGGGTCCTATGGGCGATCCCGACCCCACGAGATCTCATCCGTGCCGAAACGGACCGGGTTCCGTTTCGGCAACGAGTCCCCGCTATCGGCCGAGTGGGCCAACGACTTCCGGTCATGGCCGACCCCGTCGTAGGATGGCGTGATTGGTATAACCGGGTGTCGGCCGTCTATTTGCAAGGTTGGGCCAACATCGGCATCGCCCATGCCATCAAGCTGTCTCCGGCCGATCACCGGAAGAATGAACCGTTCGTCGGCGGCCGCTTGCTATTTACGGTCGACGCCACGAATCGCTTCATGTTCGGTCACGGCCGGCTACCATGACCCTATTGGATACGGTCATGTTGGCCGATCTCGAACATCACGGCGGAGGCCACTCCGGATGCTTGTCCGCATTAAATCCTCCCACCGGATCAACCCTAAAGACACCAGGGGTTGGAAGGTCTATATTCGGACCTACAACAAGGAGCACGGCACGGTCGATCGCCGCGAGCATGTTGCCTTCCTTAACATGTGGCTCGACCACTTCTTCTTTTGTGGGGTCGGCGTGAGCCCCACAAACAATTTTCTCGCCGATGGCCGATAGGCTGGCCGACGACTATGCCCTTCCCATGGGCAAGTATCTTACGGGGTCGGCGTACCTCCTTCTTCACCAGGTTTCGGCGGAGCTGCGCGCGGCCGATCGATCAAAACCCGGGTGGCCCTTGGTGGTTTATCCAAATATGGTTGACCCTTCATACCACCAAGGCCATCGATCCGGACCTCGGCGTGCTCAACTTCCCCGGCGACTACGCCGAATCGGCGCGCCCGATTCAGCCGGTGCGTCTTTTTCGGGGAGGCGTTATCCATGGCACCGGGGCGGCCATGTCGGACAAGAACCCGGCGTATTGGTTCGCCGCTTTCTACAAGGGCCTCAACGACGAAAGTACGGATTGGTACCCGTACATTGATTTCTTCGAGAGGGAATATGACACTCCTTTTCCGATCGACCCAACTTTCCCAACGGCCGACGGGGATGCGGTCAAGGTCTTCACCACCGCCTCCGCCCCGTCTCGCTGCCGACGGGACTTATTGCTCGGGAGCAAGGCCTTCCGCTCCTATGAGTTCTACCACCCGTCGGTAGCGGCCCGCCAACTCGGCTTCGGCCGGTTGCCCCCGACCTCTTCTATGTGGGGCGGATAAAGGCGCGGGCTGCTGTTGACAATGCCATTCGGTGGAATTGGCTCATCGGCCGCACCGCCGTTGTCGTCACCGGTGACTTGGCCGGATTTTCCCGGCGCCCGGAGTACCCGCCTTTTGACCGTTGGTGGGGTGAGTGGAACCGGCACCTTCGCGGCCGGAACACCGCTTCCTTCTTCTCCGGCCTAGTCCTGGGAGACCCTTTCGCCGAGGTACGTGTAGCTGATTTATTTTTGTAAGGCCGATTTTGTAAATGAAATCGGCCACTCCAAATGCTCATCCTTGTATCCTCTCTTTCGGTCGGACTCGGAGGAGCCGCCGACCCAAAGCATCGGTGGCCGACCGATTGCATATTTATTGCCGAGCCCAATCGTTCCGAACATCGGCTTTACCGACCGCACTCCCGCTCAAATATTTGCGGCAATGAGTCGAGGGGCGCCAACTGTCCGCAAGGCCAAAACCAAAACGGCCGCCCCCAACATGAGGAAGGCTAATGTGCCGCCTGCAGGGTCGACTCGGAGCCCCGAAGCGATACCGCGCGGCGCTAAAGCGGCTCGTGCGCTTGTCGACCCGGATTACTATAGCGAACCGTCTCCGCTGCGTCGAGGTTGTTATTGCATGATCGCCGATTCTTTTCTCTTAACATGCTTTGTCTAATTATGAGTTCTTAGCGGAGAATCGGCGGTCTCTTCTCCTCGGGCTCGGACGTCAACACACGATAGGCCGATCCACTCGCCGACTCCTCCACGGGCCAGGACGCCGACGCCCGAAAGGCCGATTCAAACAGCTCCGGAGCTCGAAGTCGTACCAAGCCGGGTCGATCCAAACCCTACGGAGAGCCCAACTCGCTCGGATCGGCTGCGTCTCCTGAGGCCGTCGCCGAAGCCGAACAAGCGGCCATGTGTCGCCCACGGCTTCTCCCAAAGGCACCGCTGCCGACGAAGAATCGGGCGGCCGGGAGCCGCCCGCGGCCTCTCTTGAAGGTACCGCTGCCGATGAGCCGGCCGCGCGAGCGTCGCCCGATGCCGCCTCCGAGGATGTCGCCGGTGAAGGTGGATCGGCCGGCCGAGAGCTGCTTGGAACACACGAACCTGTGGGTTCAATGGCACGGCCGATGGGCGTCCGACCGGTTCGCGTCGGCGCTTCGCGGGTTTGTTTTTACTATTTCTTCCTTGATTCGCCGCCGATCATTAGTTTTATCTTATTTTTCTTGGTATTTCGGGCGCTCGGCTTCCCTCGTCCTACGCCGATTTCGGTATCTACCTCTGGTCTTATCATCATGACCGAAATCGCGCGCGAGGCTTGAGGCGTCCTCGGTTGAATGCTTGGTGGCCGACGCCCACCCCATCCGGGCGCGGTACTTGGAGGTCCGGATCGAGCTCCCGGATGATGTGCGCGATGCTCCGCACCGCGTGGCATACATGGAGTACTGGCGAGATGGACTTCATCCGTGCCCGGCAGCGTTTGGCTCGCCACGCGGAGCAACGACGAAGCTGCGTTACTCGCCGAGAGCTCCATCAAGCGTTCGAGGAGGAGGCCCGCAAGACCCCGGAGATGCAAGAGCAACTCTCAAATCGGCGGGGTGAACTGCAGGTAATCAACCAGGAGATTGCCGATTTGAGAACGATCGTCGGCTCTCCAAGAGAAGGAGGCGGCGGCCACGGAAGCCACCATTGCACACGGTGTCGGTTGATGTGGCGGCCCAACGAAAACGACGGACGAGGCAATCCAAGCGGCCGACAAGATGGTTGCCGCGGCGCATGCCGATGTCGGCCCCATCGAGGACGACTCGTTGGTCATGGCCAAACTTGACTCCATGCTCGGCCCGTGCATTATCTGCCGTCCAAGACCTCTTGTCCCGCGCCGAGGCCGTCGATTATGCTTAGATGTAATAGGACCTGAACAAGATTTTGTTGTAAATATTTTTGCACTAAGGGCGATATACGGTAATATCGGCCATCCGAAGACGATGTTTAAAACATTGGCTGATTTGTCTCGTGACTTCTGCGTTTTACTTTCTTTCTTTTTTTTTTTTTTTGTTGCTAAGGGCGATACTCCCGTATCGGCCGTCTCAAGGCGATGTACATCGACATCGGCTCGTAGTCTCTTTTAGGCCGAACACTATGAGTTAATCCAAATACTAGGATAATACTTGCTTCAAATACTTCCCATTAAGTGCTCGGCCGAATTCTTCCCTCGCTAACTCTTTCAAAATATATGCATTACCCGGTGCCGATCGGCTAATCAAATAAGGTCCTTCCCAATTAGGCGACCATTTACCAAACCGATTGTCCTTCACGCCGATCGGCATCCTAAGCTTCCGGACCAAATCGCTCTTTTTAAACTCGTTTCTGCACAACCTTCTTATCATAATGGCGCGCGACCCTCGCCTTATTTTGCTCTATCTTTTCCAATGCATCCAGCCGATTTTGTACTACGTCTTCTAATTCATCCATCATCAATCCGTGGTACTCGATCGGCCGATAGCTTTTGTTGCAATTCAACCCTTACGGAGCCGATAGTCTGTCTCCCATGGCGATGCGGCTTCGTGCCCATACACAAGCTGATACGGTGCGACTTGCATGGCCCCATGCCGTGACATACGATAAGCCCACAAAGCGTCCATCAACTTCATGTGCCACTTACGAGGATGCTCTTGTATTTTCCGCTTGATCAACTTGATCAAACTCTTATTTGCCGCTTCGACTTGGCCATTAGCTTGGGCATAATATGGCGACGAATTAATCAATTTAATCCCCATCTCTTCGACAAAAGATTGAAATTCGTCCGACGTGAATACCGACCCTTGATCTGTCGTGATTGTTTCCGGAATCCCAAATCTATGAATGATATGCTCCTTAACAAACGTTATCACGTCGGCCGTCGAAACTTTGCGATAGGGTGCCGCTTCAACCCACTTTGTGAAGTAATCTGTAGCTACCAATATGTATTGATGTCCTTTGCTTGATGTCTGGATTTATCCGGCCGATCATATCCATGGCCCAGCCTCCGAACGGCCAAGGTTTGATCAATGGATTCATGGCCGACGCAGGTGCCCTCTGTATAGGCCCGAATTTCTGGCAATCTTGGCAACTTTTATAATATTTGAAACAATCGGCCAACATTGTCGGCCGATAATAACCAGCTCGCCTTAGCAGCCACTTCATTTTATGGGCCGATTGATGCGTTCCGCAAATCCCATCATGTACTTCGCTCATTACCACTTTGGCTTCGGTGTCATCAATACATTTGAGAAGCACCCCATCAATTGTCTTGAAAAATAATTGATCATCCAACAGAACATACTTCAAGGCTTTATATCTTATCTTCTTATCTCGTAGGTTGGGATGGATTGCTCAAAAAATTTCGAATTTCGTGCGCCAATCGGCCTCTTCAATATCGGCTATTTCCAAGCTGTTTTCGACGAGCCGATATCCGGATGCTAGTTGAGCCAAGTTATTTGCTTCGAAGTTCTGCTCTCTTGGTATATGGCCGATTTTAACACACTTGAATCTTTTCATTAACTTCTGGCACTTTCTATGATATTGTAACAATATTTCATCTTTACACTCATACTCATCGACCAGTGACTCACGACCAACAAGGAATCGCCGAAAATTTCCACAAAATCAGCCCCGGCATCGATGAGTGGTTCCGAGTCCTTTTAATATCGCCTCATATTCGACTTGGTTGTTGGTGTGCGCCTCTACTCGTAATAGAGTATTCACGTATTGCCCCCGAGGCGACACAACAACCAAGCCGATTCCACTTCCTTCCTTGCAAATTGAACCATCAAAGAACACCGTCCATGGCACTCGGTTCAACGTATTTGGCCGAGTGTTCACCGTGTTGCACTATTAAATCGGCCAATACTTGCGCTTTCATCGCTTTGGCCGATTCATAGCCTAGATCAAACTTCGCAATTGCCAACATCCATTTGCCCAACCGACCTTTGGGGACCGGGGCCGATAGCATATATTTTACGACATCGGCCTGGCAAACCACGAGTGCACTCCTCGGCTAACGAGATAATGCCTTAGTTTTGTGCATGAAAAATATAGACAGAGACATAACCTTTCCACCTCCGGATACCATGTTTCTGCATCAATTAATTTGCGGCTGAGATAAAATATGACCCGCTCTTTTCCCTCCCGTTCTTGAGTCAATCGCTGAGCCGATGCACCTATCATCGGCCGATAAATATAACTTAAAGGGTATGCCCGACTTTGGCGGAACCATCACTGCGGGGACACCAAATATTTCTTGATATCTTCTAAAGCCCTTTGATGGATCGGCTCCCACCGAAATTCTTGATCGGCCTTGAGTTTTAATAATGGCGTAAATACGTCAAGTCGACCGGACAAGTTTGAGATAAATCGCCTAATAAAATTAATCTTGCCGATCAAGGATCGGAGCTTTGTCTTGTTCGTCGGCGGTTCCAGCTTTACGATAGCATCAATACTCTTAGGGCCGATTTCAATTCCCTTTTCATGCACAATAAACCCCAGAAATTGTCCAGTTGAGACACCAAAAGCACACTTGAGCGGGTTCATCTTCGGGCCATATTGTCTTGTCCTTTTCAACACTTCTCCGAGATCGGCCACATGACTTTCAGCCGATTTTGATTTCACCATGACATCATCAATATAAATTTTCACCAATCGGCCGATCAAATCATGATATATAAAATTCATGGCTCTCCGATATGTAGCACCAGCATTTTTTAGGCCGAAGGTCATGACCACCCACTCATATAGTCCCAACGCTCCGGGGCATCCGAACGCTTGTCTTCGGTATATCTTCTTTGGCCATAAAAATCTGATTGTACCCAGCATTTCCATCCATAAAGCTCAAAATTTTGTTGCCGGCGGCTGCATCAACTAACAAATCGGCGTTTGGCATTGGGTACTCATCTTTCGGAGTCGCCTTATTCAAATTCCCGAAGTCAATGCGGACCCGCATCTTTCCATTTTTCTTTTCCACCGGCACAATACTCGGAAACCCACTCGCATATCGGCATGGCCTAATGAAGCCGGCTTCATATAATCCGATAATCTCTTCTTTGACGGCTTCATAATACCTAGGGTCAATTTTCCGAGCCCCCGCTTATATGGCCGATATCCGGGTTTGGTGGGCAGCCGATGTTCAACGATCGATCGGCTGAGTCCAGGCATCTCGCTATAATCCCAAGCAAAACAATCTTTATATTCTTTCAATAAGGCCACTAATTCATCTCTTACTTCTTTACACAATTTCTTGCTAATATATGTCGGTCGAGGCTTGTCTCCATCCCCTATATCTACCTCTTCTAACTCGTCGGCCGACACAAAACCGTGACCTAATTTCCCGTCTTCGGTTCGTTAATCGGCCGACTCATCATATCCTCGGTGCGTGTGTCGATCGGCCGATTGCCCGTCAATTCTCCTGTGGGGCCCATCGGAGCAGCCGGGGGTACCGACCCCCGGTCACAATAACTCCGTCGTCGGTGATGTTTATGGCCTCCGCATCCCAATATGTGCCCGAGAAACAAGGCGAGGCTCTCCGGACCGAGCAAACTCGAAATCGGTGGTTGCGATGGTTACGGACTTATCGGTCCGCACGATTTCGACCTTGTTGCCGACCCATTGAATCAAGCACCGGTGCATGGTTGATGGGATGCAACAGATTGGCATGAATCCGGTCTCTCCCCAACAAGGTTGTGTAGGCACCTTTCCCGTCGATGATGAAAAATGTGGTGGGTAAGGTTTTGCTGCCCACGGTGATCTCCATTATTGCGGCCCCACGCACATCTTGGCTTCTCCCGCTGTAATCCTTGAGCGTCGGATTAGCCCTCATCATTTCTTCCGGCGTCTTCCCGAGCTTGCGGTATGTAGTAATCGGCATGACATTGACCGCTGCTCCTCCGTCGACCAACATTTTCCTCATCGGCGACCCATTGACGTAGCCGCTAATGTACAATGCCTTGAGATGCAAATGATCGGAGTCGATCGGCTTATCAAATACCGCCGATTCCGGCGTCCATAGAATCTCTCGAAGACTCCCCAACCGGTTCTTCCTCAACCGAATTTTCATCGGCCGATCCGACAATCCTGGGCATCGGGGATATCATATTCATCGCGGCTTCAGCCGGACCACTCGAGACCGCACTTTGGGCCTCCACTCCTTCTTGGGCTTGGACTCATCATCTTGGTCATCTCTCGTGATACTCGTCCACCCTTAATTTCTCGACGGCGCATTCTTTGGAGCCTCCTCTTCCGGGTTTTATTGAGCAAACCACCGGGGCACCACTGTTCTTCGTTCTCGGTTTGATCGCCTCTCGAATCTTCATGGTATTGCTGATCAAACTCTTCTTCATCGTTGATTGGCCCCGACCGATCGTGAACGGAGGTTCTTTTGGCACTGCGTATCTCCGTTCATCATAGCTGTGATCATGGCCGACCGCTCTTCTAGGGGCCGATTGTCGTGATTCGTAGTTGCGACTAATCGGCCGTCCCTGGGAACTTGATGACCCGCCATCACGATACTTTTTACGGCCAATGCACTGCGGGCGGTTCTCGATAGATGGAAGCTTCATGTCTTGGTCCCGAGCGATCGAAAGAAAGGACAAGCCCGGTGAGGGTCAAAATCTTCTCGGCCGATCACGCCTTGTCCGTACTGCTGACTTTGGCCGATAGATTCTCGTTTACGTGCCGCCTGAGCTCTTTCTTCCCTCTCTCTCTTCTTCTCATATCGGCGTATGAAACCAGCCGATCCACCGCCGATGGTGTTGATGTACATCGTATTAGCCGGGAAAGGGTGCCCATCAATTTTTATCTTTTTCTTTACATCGGCCGCTCGCAATACCCCACTTGTCAATCGCCCTCTCGGATTTCATCTCTCATGGCATAACAATCAACGGTGTTATGATGCGAATTTCCATGCCACTTGCACCACTTAGCCATTTTCTTCAATTCTTCGGCGTAGGAATTTTGTGATGAGGGGAAAGTCGGATCTTCTTTTCCTCGACAGCGCTGATCAAATATCTCGTCGGCCTTAGACAAATCAAAATCATATTTTTTCTCCTTAGGATTTACATGCGGAGAAAATATCGGCCGTTTGTTATTAGTCCACTCAACTGCATTATGTCCCTCTTCATCATCCTCACTGTCGAAATCGGCATAAGCTATCCGATACCGCCGATTCCTGGTGAGCTGTAGATTCTCTTCTGGCCGATCGCCCTACGGGTCAGTTGTGCCAGCCCATCAAACTCATGTGGGGTAAACTTTTCTTTGATGTTGGAGAATAGCCCCGCATAAGCGATTTCGGCCAGCTGTTGCTCTGTCGAGTTCGATTGTAGCATCGTTCCCTCGAGTCCTAAACCTCCGTATATAATCGGCCACCGATTCCCCGGTTTCTGTTTCATCGCCATTAAATCGGACAAACTAAGCTCGGTAATGCCCGTGAAGAAGTACGAGTGAAACCTTTTCTCCGGATCGGCCCAACTCCGAATAGAACCAGGCGATAGCGAAGCAAACCATGAAAAGGCCGATCCGGACAATGACGAGTGGGAATAGCCGAACCCGCAAAGCCTCCTGAGTAGACGCCTCACCAAGGCTGTGCGTCATATCGGCTGATGTGCTCCATAGTTGATGTATTATCTTGCCCGGAAAACTTGGAGAACTCGGGAATTTTATACTTATTTGGTAAAGCCACGGAATCCATCCGATCGGGGTAAGGTCGCCGATACAATGCACTCTTCTCCTTAGGCTTCAAATCGAGTCGATCTTTCATCATATCGGTGATCTTAGCCATGAGGCTACTCATATCATTGGGTTCAGCGATTGCTCGATCCGGTTCCCGTCATATAAGCTGTGTTGGGCTGTCCCCGGTCGGGTGTACCGACCGGCCGTTTCCGAAATCCCGGTGCCGATAGCAGGGAACGATGTACTGCGGAGCGATTCCATAATTCATGGCCGATTGGATCGGCCGTCCGATCATGAATCCACTGTCCCCGGCCGATGCGGTCGGCTGTGGAATACCGAGATATCGGTCGTACTATAGTGGGTGAGTTCTCAATTCTACTCGGGCCGGTATTTGGTACGTAGAAGAAATTGGGCTCTTGTGCCATCTACGAGGCCGCTGCCACATTGGTTGCTGGCCCCGACTCGGAAGTCGGCGGTTGTACATCTTGTTTGTCGCCCTCTTCCGTTACCGACTTCTTGGGGTCACTATCATCCTCTTTGCCTGGCTGGGTTGTACTTGGTACTTGCATTTGCATTGTCCTTGCCAGGCCATAGGTGAGGTGGCATGCCGTACGAGGGTTGAAACCTCGCTGGCGGTATGGTATTACGGAGGCCAATTCCCTGAATCGGCCGTACAAGAGTGCCAAAAGGCTGAGTGTATGCAGGTCCAGAATATCCTTCGATGAACGATCTGCCATCAACTGTGTCCTTGATCAAATTCCCGATGGTGTTGGTCAACACGCCCGATTGATTGATTAGGGCCCGATGAACGGACGAGTTGACCATATCACCGAGTTGGTTGGCATCCGGCAGTCTCCGGGCTTTGATTTGGTCTAGTTCTTCCGGATGCGAGAATCCGAGGGATATCTCCTTTTGTGGCTACTCCGCCACGTGTCACTGTCGGGGCTTGAAAGTACTTTTTCATTGCTTCGGCGAGGTATCCCTGGTACTGCAGCTTTTGTTCTGTCGTCATCTTTCCCCAGGCCGAAACCCCGTTGTCATCGGGAACTTCTCCATGCCCTTTGCCATCCGTCCCGAGAGGAAGCTGGAACAAAAATCGGCTGATTTTCAGCATCGACCATTGGTGTTCCGTCCTCCCCGACGACTTGTATGTACGACATCTTGATCTTGGTTGCTTCGGTCCCACTGGCGTGCCAAAAAGTGTGTTGACGTCAAAAGTCGCCAACACACCGTTGTCCGGAGAGTCCACCGAAACCCCGGCCGACGCAGGGCCCTGTGCTCTCAACAGACCAGCTCAGCTCGCCGATTCTCGTGTGCGCTGGTGCGTGCGGATGGTTTTCCTGCAAACCAACAAAGACAAATAAAAGTGTAAAATTCCAGGTCATCGGCCCGGATAGACCGATGTGCAGCCGTGGCCGATTCACGGCGTAAGATAGACAAAATCGGCCATCGACAGGGAACAACATCGCCCATCCATTTATGTATTAAATGCCAGGCAAGCGAACCGTGATACAAACGATACGAAATCGGCCGACGCTATAACATGCGATCGGTGACTAGCAACCGATTTCGTCGGTGAGCAATCAAATCATTAAGACCTTGCGAGGATGCATTATCGAATAAAATGTAAACAAGGTAATTATTAATGGGATGTAATTAATTTGATAGCAAAAAGATGATTTAATCGTCAATCGGAGCGATAAATCGGCCGATCGGGCATCCGGCCGATTCTGCACATCGATTATAACGATGAGTTATTAGATCTATCTAGATGTATAATGATGATCAATGAAATCATACTAATAACTCGGGTTCAAAGGTAGCTTTAACAGATTTAGCACTAATTGAACATAAAACAGCTAATGAACGTGATAAACAATCGGCTAAACACTCCGAAAGAACAGTAAGACAAATACAACCACACGGATCCCGAATCGACACTGTCGCTCCAACAGGACAAGTCAAGCGATGGCACGCGACTGGACCAGAGTCTAACGGCCGCGCACGCCGGTCGATTCGGGACAAGCACAATCATAAACGCCTTAACTATGAGAGTAGATCTACACCCTAGCCAATCGGCTGCATACGCCTAGGACAAGTCAACTATCGCAAAGGAAAACACGGGACACGTCAAGCTGAATCGCACGATCGAATTGGCCAAGATGTAAAAGGATTCTCATAGCGGCTATCGTGACTCGGACGACCGGATCCGAGCCAATCGGTGTTGCGAGCAAAGGTCGGGACGGGAAGGCGGGACAAGTCAAACTACCTCCACCACGAGCCGGACCGGGTCGACTTGACTCATCCCGACCGATACTCACTACGACGATCAAGACCAGATCCGGTCGCCGGATAACTGGCAATTAAGCCATCTAATTACGAACAATGCGCCGAGAACTAGACAACATAATTACCTTATCAAGTCAACGTATTGTCGACCAGGAGCCCCGAAGATCCCCGCGAAAACAGTAAAGACTTGACGAGAAAATTAGGGTTTGGCGATGCGCCGAAAGTTGTATTGGATGTGACTCGAGTTTACGAGGTTACACCTGGGTACATATTTATACCCGGCACAAAGAATCCTACTCGGACCCTCTTCGGGCCGATTTCCTAACCGACTAGGATCTCTTTCCAAAATTAAACTATTATTTCTAATTTTACAACGTGGGCCGGGCCCATCAATATTATGCTCTTCGGTTGGCGTCCGTGCACGACTCCCGGGAGGGACGCGCCTCTTACTCGTCCATGCGGCCGTCGGCCTTCGGCCCACCGGCCCTCTTTTGACCTATAGTCGCCGACAATGGGTCCCTTGGTCAAAAACCGGCGTCAACACTAGCCGTGAATATGCGAACCGCCGCCTCTTCGGCCACATGCCCACGACCGTACTAGGACCCTCCCCCTCTCCGCGAGTCCTCGCCGCCGCGCGCTTGGCTGCCATGCCATGGTCGTCCTTGCCTTCTGCGCTGCTCGCCCCTATAGAAGCCGCTCCTCGCCCTCACCTTGCCTCACCACCACCCGCCGGAGTCCTGCGAGGCAAGTGCCGCCCTAAGCCTCCCCTCCTTCCCCCTCTCCCCAGAGCTCGCCACCGTCCGCCACTTCCCCCTTCCTCCCCTTTCATCGCCCAACCACCTCCCTCTCCCTCAAGCCGAGCCCGAGCGCCGCACGGCTCCACAAGGCTCGCACGCATCTACCCGCTCGTTACCCCTCCAAAACCCGGCCGCATGGCCATCTCCACCAAGCGCCGCCGCCGTCGTAGCCTGCGACGAGGCCGACTCATCTACGTCCGGCGCCGCCGGCGCTGCCACCCCTCCCCACACCTCTACCATTTCACCACGACCACCGAGCATCCCCCGGCTCCCCTTCGACCAACCCAGGTCGCCGGAATCCTCGACTCCTGCGAGCCCGAGCCTCGCGCCGCCCCATAGTCCACCGTGGACCGGTGGACCGGCCCGCCGACGCGGTCCACGGGGTCCATGGACCTTTTTCACGGAATTTCTCTTAGGGAAATAATCCCCATATATCCGAGAAAAGACACTTTTACACTTAACCTCCCGACCCTTCTCCAATTTAGTTAAGATCCCCTAGAATTTTACATAAAACACCACGAGTTTTTCCAAAATTACAAATCGATGCCTGACCTACCAAATATGCATTATTGCAATTTAGCCCCTCCACTTTCTATAAATTACCAGAATATTTCCCCTTTTAATAGAAGCCATGGTCGGTTTACAAAAATAACCCTAGAACTTCCGATGACCATAACTTTTCAACCGTAGCTCTATTTCGGGTGATTCCGTCGCCGTTGGAATTGTCGTAACAAACCCTAGCCACTGGAGCCTTCCTCTTCACTCCATTTTATTTGGTTTTTCCTTGTCATTACTTTTGTCTTCATTATTTTATGTGACGTAGTTTATGTATTCTAACACCGTCTATAGACGAGGAGAACTAGGAGCTGGAGCCCGAGGACCCCGACTACGAGGAAGACTTCGAGGACGCGTTAGGAGACAAGCTCTATCAATTCCTTGATCATAATTGATCCTATTGACAGAGCATCAGATTATCAATGTTTTTATCATGTGTATCGACGCTCTGTGTCGTGTGTCTTCTTTAAACACCATTACCACATCGTCTGTCGACGCATCTTATCTTACACCGCCCTCGCTGCGCATGCATTACGATCTTGTGTCTAATCATCCAGCATCATCGCTCGTTTAATCTTTATTATCTTTTTCCACTTTCGCATTTCATTCATTGCACCACCGCTGCTGTGACATTGTGCCTCGTGTATTATCATCTTCATCATCATCGCCAGCGCGCCATCTTGTGTGATATCTTGTATCATCGTCAGTAGCGCGTCGGCGATAACGCCACACGCGCTGCTGTTCATCGTTGTACCTGCCACGCGCGCATCGTCACGTCATTATGACGTGATATCGATGTGTTGTGCGATGTCTAGCAGCCGGGAAGTGGTAGGCCCCCTGCGCGACCGCATCCCACGCACCTTGTCCTCCTCTCCCCTGAAAAGCGGCACGGGAGCCAAAGTTGCATCTCAACTTCGCCACAAATCGCTTCCCCACCTCCCTCTGCTCCTTTTTGCACCGCCGCCTCGCCCCTCTTCCCCTCGCTCGCGCGCGAATCGATGAGAGCGCCGTCGCCGCCCGCCGCGACCGCCATGGCCGCCTCCGCCAATAGCTCGGTTTAGGTGAGTGCGCATGCACCAATTCTTGGCCAAAGTGACGCGCAAGGTCGCCCTCTAGCTTCCCCTTGATCCACTCCTCTAACCTCGCAGTGTCTCGCCGGAATTCGGAGAAGGAAAAGACCGCCGCCGCCGGCCACCCGCACCCCTCCGACGAGCTCCTACCTCCGGCCCTCCTCGTCGCCGTCCGACCGCACGCCGTCGACCCTCACCTCTAGGTGATGCTCACGGGCCTTGCCCTCCCTCTCTCGCTCCTCGAGCCGCATGCGCGCCGCCGCCGAACCTCCCGCAAGTGCCGCCGCTCGTCGCGCCGTCCCTCCGGCCACCGCGGGCCCCCGCCAACCCGATCGGCGTGCTCCCCATGCCGCGCGCATCATTCCCACCAAAGCGCGGAGCATGAGCTGCCCCGTAGCGCCGCCGCGGGCGAGCTCGCCGGCGCCGGCCGCCGCTCGCCGGAGCGCGCGCGCCGCCCTCGTTTAAATTCGACCGGTGGCAAACCCGTAATTAGATCCGAACTTCATTCAAGTTTGAAAAATTCGTATCTCGCGTTTGAATTGTCCAAAAATTACAAACTAAAATGTTTTGGAAACTAGAAGACGTGTACTTTCATAAAAGTAACATGAACTCATCAGATCTTGTCATTTTCACATTTTTACAAAAATGACAAAAGTCAACCCCTGAAAACTTAACTAAGCCATAACTTTAAAAATATAAATCCAAATTAAATGCCACTTGGCCAAAATCTTCACCCGGACACACATGAATTTTTGGCACTGGAAGATCTGCATTTCATCTCATAATTTTCAAGTTATTGCATTTCCTGCATTCTCCGTATTTAATTCTTAATTAAATCCCTGTAAATTATTTTTGCATGGAACTTGGTAATTAATTTCCTCTTAGCACTGTTCATGTGTAGAAAAGTCCATGATTAATTTTGAGCATGTTAAATAATTAATTTGACAAACCCTAGATCTAAATTCCAAAAAGGCTATTTTCAGCACATGTGTAAATAGTTTTATGTCCCTAAAAATTATATTCAAGCATGGTTATGTAATTTTCACTGTTCACCATGTCCCTTAGCACCTCATGGCAGGTTTAGTCAAAGGGTTCACATACTTCACATATGTGTTAATTTTGGGATCAAGTTCTTGTTTTAAAAACGAAATCGTCATTTCATGTGATGTTAAAACCCTAAGCCTAGGTTTCTTCATTTTGCATTTGTAAAAAACTTGCTAAAAGGTTAGTGCTAAACCTGCAAGCACCACAGCACTCATGTCTATGCAATCAAGTCATTGCTCATGGATTAGTAGGATTATGTTTGTTCGTGTAATTGATTTCCTTAAAAGAAAACAAGAGGCATGTTCATGATTGCTAGGGTTTGAGCAAACCAAACTTTTGAATTACATATTCATATGAATCTTTACAAAAACAGCAAACATGCATCACCATCATCATCGACCTTGTATTCATGCCACTTATGCATTGCATTTCATCTTATAGGTGATGACGTCGAATTGATTCCGCCGGAGGAGACGATTGCCACGCTCAACGCTTGTGAGGCTAGTGCTAACTTCGATCACTCGCAAGGCAAGCCCCGGTGCATTCCTATTATTTTGAAATGTCTTTATTTATCACTCTATTAAGGATGATGAATGTGCATTTAAGTTTTTAGGCGTTGATTGGAAATCCACATGCATAAATTCCAATATGTCCTATGTCGCTTATGTGTCATATCCTCGTTAGAATTGCTATGCTATGTTTATGGAGTCAACGATAGATTGGGGATCTCACTCATGGCTTATGATTAAATGTGAACATGATGAATTTGGTTAAAATTGAGAACACCCCATTGTGGCTCCGCGAACAAGTTTGAGTTGTGTACCACTTGCATACCTTTCCTATGGGGATTGGTAAACCTATGTAGCTTGTAAATTGTGAAGTGAGCCGGATATCTCACCGACCCGCAGGTGATGTGTTTGGCACGGTGGTTGCACGGGTTGAGGACCATTGGAGAGTACATGGGTTAAGCCTTGGGCGCGTTGTTGAACGGTCGCAAGGGGGACGTGTACTCGGGGTCGGTGGCTCCGTGTTTTGCTTTATGATGAACTCGCGAACGGTGGCCATACGTGTTCTTAAATGATGCGTATGTCGTGCGTTTGGGTTCTTTCTTGCAGGATTAATAATTCGATAATTATCGCCGTTTCCTCTCGGTTAATGAGTACCACTTGATTCGAGTAGTTCGCAATGTGTAGTAAAGAGGAGTTGATGATTAGCTTGCTGTTTTATATTGATATTAAATTGTATTGCAAACTCTTGTCTTGCTAGTATGCTCACTAAAGTTTCTTTTATGCAACAACCCTATTAATTTGGCTAAGTAATAAATTTGCCAACCTAATTAGCATAGGTGCTATTTATGCAAAAGGCCAAGTTAAACCGGTCAAGCCCCATGCATCTAGGAGTCGGTCTTAGATGGCCAATTTGACGGGTAAGACTTGCGGAGTATGTTAGATACTCGGGCTTTGCCACTACATGTTGATTTACAGGTTTCCCGCAAGCCGGGTTTTGTGATTGTTGTGGTAAGGTGGTTTGGGATGGAGAAGAACCCAAAGAGTGGACCATTGAATGGGCCCCTAGCTCTCCGACCCATGATGAGTGAGCCATGGCCTAGGCCGGCATGGGTCATTTAAGTTATCTATGTATCGTCGAGTTATGTATTTCGCTTCCGCACTTTAAATTCGAACAAAGACCATGGTTATGTAAGACTTAATTTCGAACCTAATGTATCTTTTATTCGAACTCTATGTTGTAATCCAGACTTGATTATGTAAACTTGTAAGCCATGGATGTTTGTTAATGTGATGCTATGTATGGTTGCTTCGTCAATCATCTCCCTAGGCGATCCGTACCACACTTAACTATCTTTTGGGATAGGGGTGTGACATGTGGTATCGAGCCAACTTGGGATTTGCGTCACGTTAACACTCATTCTAAAAATCTTAAAACCCGTTTTTGAGTCACGGTGAGGTACGTGTCTAGATAGAAAGACCAATATAAGGACTATATAGAATGGTGGCAAAACTAACCCCGTGTTATGATTGTTTAAATATTTTGCAACTACGGCTTGAGCAAAGGTATGTGATTGAGTGTTGTCAATTTTCGCATGATATTATTGGTGTGACTCGAATACACTCTTATTCGAGAGCTCTCCATGTGACATGGATTTATTTTTGGCTTGTTTCTTTTGAATTTGATATAATGTTTCTGGAATCCATCTCTTGCTGGTACATAACAACGCTTTAGTTCGTGTAGTATCGTGTGAGAGGTGTGTGTGCCACCGATGCGCTTGCCCGATATTCGTATCGGCGGGCGCGGTCTTTTAATTTTGTGAGGACGTACGAAACGACATATTGAGCATCTATCATGCTTGCATATCATCTCATCATTTCAAACATATGCATGTAAACTCATCTAAATGAAATCATCATGAAAAATGGAACACATAGCTTCATTCTCCCAAAGGTTTGAAAACCGGAAACAAAAACGTGGCAGATTTCTTAACTTCCATGAAAATGAGCCTAACTTCCAAGTTACTTATCCAAATAAGGCAAATAAGGACTTTCTGGAAAGCTTGTATTATGCACTACAACAATATTCTAGTCTCAGGTCTTGCAAAAATCTGGAACGTAGTTAGAATTGCCCATTACACAGAGCTGTTCTGGAATTCCAGAATGTGCTCCGGTTCTGTCCCTGTCGTAGATCGTGCATAACTTTCAAACGACAAGTCAGATTGAGCTGTTCTAGGATGCATTGGAAATCATAAGAAATTGTCTAAAGCTTTCGTAACAAGATAAAAGTTTGATTCAGTCCAGAAACAGGGGTAATTATCGAGTTTCTGTAGCGTGTCATTTCTGACCAAAAGTCTGGAACCGTGTTAGGTTTGTGCGAAAAGTTTTGCTGCATTCTTTTGCTAAGTTGGTGCCATTCCATCATTCATGCTCTACTTATTTAGCATGTTTTGTTATTGGGTATTGAGTTTTGACTTGTGTTTCAAAATTCTCCGATAGATGGCCCCCGGCAAGCTCATGTTGGACCGTGAGAACCTCGCGAGGCGGGTGCTCGAGTTGGAGCAGGAGCGTGCTGCCCTGCAGGCCACCCTCGCCACCCGCGACGCCGAGCTTACCACCCGCGACGCCGAGCTCGCCGCTCGCGCCGCCGAGCTTGCTGCCCGCACCGCCGAGCTGGCCGAGCGCACTACCGAGGTGGATACCCTCCGTACGCAGCTCGAGTATAGCGAGACGGAGCGTTGGAACTTCTTCGAGCAGCTCCACGACGCCCACCTTGCCCTTGAGGGCGATGGAGCCGCCGCTCTGCAGGCCACGCTCGATGAGCGTGATGCCCAGCTCACCGCCGCGAATGAGGAGAACTACGTCCTCTCCGACCAGGTGGATGCCCTTCTCGAGGAGAAGGATGAGTTGGAGGTTACTCTCCCGGAGACTCGGGCGCTAGGGATGCTTTGGAGGGAGACCTCCGGAACGCCCGAGCGACCATAGCACATAACAACGCTACCATTGAGCATCTCCAAGCCGCCAACAATGCCCTGCACGCCATCCTCAATGGCGGACCTCCCGAGCCACTTGAGATCATCCCACCCGAGGAGGATGTGGAGATGAGTGATGGCGAGCATGCTTCCGACGTCGAGGACGTAGCACCACCCTCTCCCATGAGGGATGACGCCGACTACTACGGCGATGACGACGAGTAGTTGTCACGACCGGTGGTCGTAGCTCTATGTGTGTAGGATTTGTAATCTCGTGAGGTATGTAACCGTGTTGGAAACGATCCGCGTGTTGTTAATTAAGTTCTCCGAGATTTGTGTTTGTTTGTGGGTCACATGTGATGTAACCTAAGACCGTGTTGTATCGGATTCGTGGTTTCCCGTGTATCAAAAATTTCTATCATGTTGCTACTATGTTAGAATCTATGGAATATGTGTGTTGCCAATGCATTATGCTTATTTCATCAATATTTTATTCGTACATGCAATCTGAAATTTTTGGTCCCTTATGCCCAATGTCACATTTTCTTGCTATTTTAGCTCTTGGTCTAATGAGCTAACGTGAGAAAATTTTTCATATGTGACAGATGGTGAATACCCGCCGTGGTGAAGCTTCCGGAAGTGGTCATGGTGCGAGGGAAGAACAACTCCCTAACCCTCCACCTCTCACGCCATTGGAACAACTCGTGTCCAACCAAAACGAGATGTTCCGCTTGTTCTTTGCAAGCCAAACCAACCAAGGACAAGGCCAAGGACCGCCACCCCAAGGGCCGAGGAATTCCACCTATGCCGACTTTTGGGCCACTCAACCGCCCAAGTTTGGTGAAGCTACTACCGATCCGTTGGAGGCGGATAATTTTCTCCGCATCATTGAGTCGAAGTTTGCTCTCCTCAATTGCACATCGGAGCAAAAGGTTCTCTTTGCGGCTCAACAACTCCGTGGCTCCGCTAGTGCATGGTGGGCAAGTTTCACCGCCGCCCTTCCCGCCGGTACCCAAGTGAACTGGCCGGACTTTTGCACCGCGTTTCGCGCGCATCACATTCCCGCCGGTCTCATGAAGCGCAAGTTGCAAGAGTTTCTCGGTTTGAAGCAAGGTACCGGAACCGTGCAAGAGTATGCACGGAAGTTCAACTACTTGGCCCAATATGCATCCTATCATGCCGACACGGATGACAAGAAGAAGGATTGCTTTCGCTCGGGGCTAAGCCCAAAGTTACAAGATCGCTTGGCTCAAGTCACTACCGGCTCGTTCAATGACTTGATGAGTGCCGCAATTGTGCAAGAAGATGCTATCCGTACTCACCAAGAGGACAAGAAGAGGAAGCGTGCCGTAGGAAATCCATCCGGCTCCGCTCCGCCCAAGTACAAGCTAGCTATCACTTCCCCGTCCGGACAGAAGTTTTGGACCGCATTGCCGCCGACGGGGGATCACGCCAATTTGTGCCGCAGCAACACCACCACTCTCACGGTGGATATCAGCAGCACAACACTTCGTTCTGCCCTCCGCAGCAGTAATACCAAGGTGCTAGGCCCGGTCCGCAAGGTCCGTGCTTTAATTGTGGACGTCCGGGTCATTTCGCAAAGGATTGTCGTGTCCCGACACGCAACCCGGAGCAACAACAACAATGGTTTCGGAAGCGGCAACAACAATCAAAACCGCAATGGGAATAATGGGAATGGGAATCGCAATCAGTCCTCCACTCTAAATGCTAAGAATGGCCGAGTCAACTATACCACGGCCGAAGAGATTCAAGCGGGAGAACCGGTACTTTCGGGTATGTTTTCGGTCAACAACCACTCCATTTTGGTTCTTTTTGATTCGGGTGCAACCCATGATTTCATTAGTCAAGCATGTGCAAAAACCCTACAACTCACTCCTACCGTTTTGGATATTCCCTATATCATCACGTCACCCGGTGGAAAAATAAAAACAAACCTAGGGTTGAGGCAAGTCCCACTAAACCTAGAACGAAAAATATACCCCTCTTCTCTCATAGTTTTGTGTGGGCAAGGAATAGATATAATTCTAGGTATGAGGTGGATGAAACTCCATAGAGCCGTTTTACACATCAATTCCCGTGAGGTTCGCCTAAACTCCCCACTCCATGGTTCATCTATTCTCCGATTGTCCCATCCAAAATTCTCCACTTCAAAAATCTATCATCTTGAGGGAAAAAGGATTGAGGATATTCCCGTGGTATGTGAGTTTCCCGATGTTTTTCCGGATGACTTACCGGGCATGCCACCCGATCGTTATGTCGAGTTTAAAATTGAGCTCCAACCCGGTACGGCACCAATTTCCCGTAGGCCATACAAAATGGCTCCCAATGAGCTAGCAATCTTAAAAGAGCAATTGGGTGAGCTTATGGATAAAGGATATATTCGCCCTAGTTCATCTCCGTGGGGATGTTCCGCTCTCTTTGTGAAGAAGAAAGACAAAACGCTACGTCTATGTGTGGATTATCGCCCTCTCAATGCGGTAACTATCAAAAATAAATACCCGCTCCCTCGGATTGATATTCTTTTCGATCAATTAGTTGGTGCTAAGGTTTTCTCGAAGATTGATCTCCGATCCGGTTACCATCAAATCAAGATCCGAGCCGAAGATATTCCCAAAACCGCATTCTCTACGCGGTATGGCCTCTTTGAGTATCTCGTCATGTCTTTTGGGCTCACAAATGCCCCGGCTCATTTTATGTACTTGATGAATTCGGTATTCATGCCCGAGTTGGATAAGTTTGTCGTGGTCTTCATTGACAACATTCTTATTTATTCGAAGTCCGAGGAAGAGCATGCCGAACACCTTCGCATTGTTCTCCAACGGCTTCGTGATCATCAATTGTATGCCAAGTTTAGCAAATGTGAATTTTGGTTGAAGCAAGTGCCTTTCTTGGGTCACATTATTTCCGCGGAAGGTGTCGCCGTTGACCCAAGTAAAGTGGGTGAAGTGCTTACTTGGAAATCCCCAAGGTCGGTGAGACAAATCCGAAGTTTTCCGGGTCTTGCCGGCTATTATCGGAAATTCATCCCCAATTTTTCAAGCATAGCCAAGCCTATGACAAAATTGTTGGAAAAAGATGCTAAGTTTAAATGGAGCCGTGAATGTGAAGAAGCCTTCCAAACTCTCAAGAGGCATTTGACATCCGCTCCGGTGTTAGCACAAGCCGACATCACCAAGCCGTTTGACGTGTATTGTGATGCATCCAGCACCGGTCTAGGATGTGTGCTAATGCAAGACGGTCGTGTCATTGCTTATGCTTCTCATCAACTTCGCAAGCATGAACAACACTACCCTACCCATGATTTGGAGCTAGCCTCGGTTGTCCTTGCTTTGAAAACTTGGAGGCATTATCTATTTGGAAATCTTGTCAATCTTTACACCGATCATAAGAGTCTCAAATATATCTTCACCCAACAAGAGTTGAATATGAGGCAACGTAGATGGTTGGAATTAATCAAGGATTATGAGTTGGAAATTCATTATCATCCGGGTAAAGCTAATGTGGTTGCCGACGCTTTGAGTCGCGAGGATCAATGCAATCACGTTACCGGTTGTTCTATGGAAGATTCGGAAATTTCAGATTCTAGTGAACCAAGTCTTCGAGTCATTCCCTATGGTTCACTATATAATCTAGCTCTCATTCCTACCCTTCGTGAGGAAATTATTGAGGCACAAAAGAAGGATGAAGGTATGGAATTTTTTCGGCAAAAGATAGAAAAAGATGAGGCTACATGTTTCCGACAAGATGACGATGGTGTGTTATGGTTCAACCAACGTCTCGTTGTTCCGAAAAATATGGAATTACGGAAGAAAATAATGGATGAGGCACATTTGTCTAAATATTCCATACACCCCGGTAGCAATAAAATGTATCGCGGCCTAAGAGAAAAGTTTTGGTGGACACGCATGAAGCGTGAGATTGCACGGTATGTGGCCGAGTGTGATACTTGTCAACGAGTGAAAGCCGACCACTTGAGAAAGGCCGGATTATTGAACCCATTGGAGATTCCCGTTTGGAAGTGGGAGGACATTGCTATGGATTTTACCGTTGGATTGCCTCTCACATCGAAGAAGCATGATTCTATTTGGGTTATTGTGGATAGGTTAACTAAGTCCGCACATTTCATTCCCATCCATACTACCTAC
This sequence comes from Chloris gayana, assembly GCA_031894775.1. Classification (NCBI taxonomy): domain Eukaryota; kingdom Viridiplantae; phylum Streptophyta; class Magnoliopsida; order Poales; family Poaceae; genus Chloris; species Chloris gayana. Next base: position 136,626 of record JAUNZO010005129.1, on the reverse strand, counting down.
AATACCAAGAAGTATGCCGAGCTATACATCTCAAGAGTGTTGTGTTTGCATGGAGTACCTAAAACTATTGTTTCCGATCGAGGTCCGCAATTTGTATCTCGTTTTTGGGAACAACTGCATTCTTGTCTTGGTACCACTCTCATTAGAAGCTCTGCATATCACCCTCAAACGGATGGACAAACCGAAAGATTGAATCAATATTTGGAGGATATCTTGAGAGCATGTGCTATGGAAAATAGAGGAAATTGGGATGATTGTCTTCCATTTGCCGAATTCTCGTACAACAATAGCTATCAAGAGAGTTCGGGAATGTCACCATTTGAAGCGTTGTATGGTCATTCTTGTCGTACACCCTTAAATTGGTCGGAAGCGGGAGAAAGAACCACTTTTGGTCCCGATCTTGTCACCCAAGCCGAAGAGAAGGTTCGACAAATTCAAGCCAACATGAAAGCAGCACAATCTCGCCAAGTTAGTTATGCTAACAAGAGGAGACACCCATTGGAATTTGAGAAGGGAGATCATGTTTATCTTCGTGTCTCTCCGAATAAGGGCGTATCTCGGTTTGGAATTAAAGGAAAATTAGCACCCCGCTATATCGGACCCTATCCGATTGTGGAAAAGCATAGCGCGGTTGCTTACCGGTTGCAATTACCGGAAAATCTTGCTCGAGTGCACAATGTGTTCCATGTCTCTCAACTCAAGAAGTGTTTGAAGCCTCCGATAGATGTGGTCATTTCCGACACCGATCAACTAGAAGAAGATCTCTCCTACCCCGAATACCCCGTCCGGATTATTGATCAAAACGACCGAGTAACCCGCAATCGCACCATCACCTTCTATAAAGTGCAATGAAGTAACCACACCGAAGAAGAAGCAACTTGGGAACAAGAGGATTTTCTAGAGAAGAACTTTCTCGACTTCCTCGCGTCACACAAATCGGTAAATTCCGTACTCCCTCTCCTTAATTCATAGCGATTCTCGGGACGAGAATTTCTTTAAGGGGGAGGGCTGTGACATCCCGTGTCACGATTAAGGTTAAGTACGTAATTACTAGCCTAATCACATTACTAATCAAGCACTAATGTTAACCACCCAAAGGAAAAGAAGAAAAATAAAAAGAGAAAAGGGAAAACCTAAACTAAACCCTAGCCCTAACCCAACCCACAAGAGAAGTGCAAAAATTATAAAAACACTACCCACATATTTTTGCACCACTGGGTTGCTCATGTAAAAATATGAATTTACAACATTTTTACAGAATTTTTGGACCAAGTTTTGAATGCCCAAAAATTCGAATTCAAATCTGAAACACAGATGTTTGTGAATTTTATATAAATTTTTGGAAACAAGTTTAGAACCTCAAACTATAAGATGAAAATTAAAGCACATCGTACTGAAGCTCTACATATTTTTACTTTTAATTTCGAAGCAATAGAAGTATGAATTTTGTACAAATTTCCAAACTCCAGATTTGAATTTGAAACTTTGACCTTAGGGCACTCGTTGCCCACCGGGCAATGGCGGCCGGACCGCCGGACCGGCCAGCCTGGGCGCCGCCCCGCGCGTGCCCTGCCCCATCCCATCGCCACGCAAGCCCCTGCCACCTTCCCAACCGCTCCTGTACCCGCCGGCCAACAGGAGCGGCCGGAATTGAAGGCGAAGCCCCCCCGCCGCGACCATCCCTCGCCGCCCGTCCTCCTCTCCCCTAGAAAACGGCACGAGAGCCAAAGTTGCATCTCAACTTCGCCACAAATCGCTTCCCCACCTCCCTCTGCTCCTTTTTGCACCGCCGCCTCGCCCCTCTTCCCCTCGCCTGCGCGCGAATCGACGAGAGCGCCGTCGCCGCCCGCCGCGACCGCCATGGCCGCCTCCGCCAATAGCTCGGTCTAGGTGAGTGCGCATGCACCAATTCTTGGCCAAAGTGACGCGCAAGGTCGCCCTCTAGCTTCCCCTTGATCCACTCCTCTAACCTCGCAGTGTCTCGCCGGAATTCGGAGAAGGAAAAGACCGCCGCCGCCGGCCACCCGCACCCCCTCCGACGAGCTCCTACCTCCGGCCCTCCTCGTCGCCGTCCGACCGCACGCCGTCGACCCTCACCTCTAGGTGATGCTCACGGGCCTTGCCCCTCCCTCTCTCGCTCCTCGAGCCGCATGCGCGCCGCCGCCGAACCTCCCGCAAGCGCCGCCGCTCGTCGCGCCGTCCCTCCGGCCACCGCGGGCCCCCGCCAACCCGACCGGCGTGCTCCCCATGCCGCGCGCATCATTCCCACCAAAGCGCGGAGCATGAGCTGCCCCGTAGCGCCGCCGCGGGCTAGCTCGCCGGCGCCGGCCGCCGCTCGCCGGAGCGCGCGCGCCGCCCCTGTTTAAATTCGACCAGTGGCAAACCCGTAATTAGATCCGAACTTCATTCAAGTTTGAAAAATTCGTATCTCGCGTTTGAATTGTCCAAAAATTACAAACTAAAATGTTTTGGAAACTAGAAGACATGTACTTTCATAAAAGTAACATGAACTCATCAGATCTTGTCATTTTCACATTTTTACAAAAATGACAAAAGTCAACCCCTGAAAACTTAACTAAGCCATAACTTTAAAAATATAAATCCAAATTAAATGCCACTTGGCCAAAATCTTCACCCGGACACACATGAATTTTTGGCACTGGAAGATCTGCATTTCATCTCATAATTTTCAAGTTATTGCATTTCCTGCATTCTCCGTATTTAATTCTTAATTAAATCCCTGTAAATTATTTTTGCATGGAACTTGGTAATTAATTTCCTCTTAGCACTGTTCATGTGTAGAAAAGTCCATGATTAATTTTGAGCATGTTAAATAATTAATTTGACAAACCCTAGATCTAAATTCCAAAAAGGCTATTTTCAGCACATGTGTAAATAGTTTTATGTCCCTAAAAATTATATTCAAGCATGGTTATGTAATTTTCACTGTTCACCATGTCCCTTAGCACCTCATGGCAGGTTTAGTCAAAAGGTTTCATGTATTTCACGTATGTATTAATTTTGAGATCAAATTCTTATCTTAAAAGGAAATCGTCATCGCATGTGATGTTAAAACCCTAAGCCTAGGTTTCTTCATTTTGCATTTGTAAAAACTTGCTAAAAGGTTAGTGCTAAACCTGCAAGCACCACAGCACTCATGTCTATGCAATCAAGTCATTGCTCATGGATTAGTAGGATTATGTTTGTTCGTGTAATTGATTTCCTTAAAAGAAAACAAGAGGCATGTTCATGATTGCTAGGGTTTGAGCAAACCAAACTTTTGAATTACATATTCATATGAATCTTTACAAAAACAGCACACATGCATCACCATCATCATCGACCTTGTATTCATGCCACTTATGCATTGCATTTCATCTTATAGGTGACGACGTCGAATTGATTCCGCCGGAGGAGACGGTTGCCACGCTCAACGCTTGTGAGGCTAGTGCTAACTTCGATCACTCGCAAGGCAAGCCCCGATGCATTCCTATTATTTTGAAATGTATTTATTTATCACTCTATTAAGGATGATGAATGTGCATTTAAGTTTTTAGGCGTTGATTAGAAATCCACATGCATAAATTCCAATATGTCCTATGTCGCTTATGTGTCATATCCTCGTTAGAATTGCTATGCTATGTTTATGGAGTCAACGATAGATTGGGGATCTCACTCATGGCTTATGATTAAATGTGAACATGATGAATTTGGTTAAAATTGAGAACACCCCATTGTGGCTCCGCGAACAAGTTTGAGTTGTGTACCACTTGCATACCTTTCTTATGGGGATTGGTAAACCTATGTAGCTTGTAAATTGTGAAGTGAGCCGGATATCTGACCGACCTAGAGGTGATGTGTTTGGCACGATGGTTGCACGAGTTGAGGACCGTTGGAGAGTACATGGGTTAAGTCTTGGGCGCGTTGTTGAACGGTCGCAAGGGGACGTGTACTCGGGGTCGGTGGCCCCGTGTTTTGCTTTATGATGAACTCGCGAACGGTGGCCATACGTGTTCTTAAATGATGCGTATGTCGTGCGTTTGGGTTCTTTCCTACAGGATTAATAATTCGATAATTATCGCCGTTTTCTCTCGGTTAATGAGTACCACTTGATTCGAGCAGTTCGCAATGTGTAGTAAAGAGGAGTTGATGATTAGCTTGCTGTTTTATATTAATATTAAATTGTATTGCAAACTCTTGTCTTGCTAGTATGCTCACTAAAGTTTCTTTTATGCAACAACCCTATTAATTTGGCTAAGTAATAAATTTGCCAACCTAATTAGCATAGGTGCTATTTATGCAAAAGGCCAAGTTAAACCGGTCAAGCCCCATGCATCTAGGAGTCGGTCTTAGATGGCCAATTTGACGGGTAAGACTTGCGGAGTATGTTAGATACTCGAGGCTTTGCCACTACATGTTGATTTACGGGTTTCCCGTAAGCCGGGTTTTGTGATTGTTGTGGTAAGGTGGTTTGGGATGGAGAAGAACCCAAAGAGTGGACCATTGAATGGGCCCCTAGCTCTCCGACCCATGATGAGTGAGCCATGGCCTAGGCCGGCATGGGTCATTTAAGTTATCTATCTATCGTCGAGTTATGTATTTCGCTTCCGCACTTTAAATTCGAACAAAGACCATGGTTATGTAAGACTTAATTTCGAACCTAATGTATCTTTTATTCGGACTCTATGTTGTAATCCAGACTTGATTATGTAAACTTGTAAGCCATGGATGTTTGTTAATGTGATGCTATGTATGGTTGCTTCGTTAATCATCTCCCAAGGCGATCCGTACCACACTTAACTATCTTTCGGGATAGGGGTGTGACGGTTATTAGGCCAAGCTGTGTTAAGGTGAAGTTGGGTGAGAAATGTTATCGGCCATGGGCGAAACTCCTAGTACTTGGTGTAGAGTACTTGATGATTAGGTGCTGTCCATCTACGATGGACGAGTGTTTTTCCTGTCATATGAGGACCGGTTCTTTGGACCCCAAATTGGTGATTTAGTGTACAACCACGGAACCTGTTATGGGCAGGACTCTGCACCAAACATTGGGTTATGCAGCAAGAAGTTCCACCGGGTGTAGTCGATGATAGACGTCCGGGGATCTTTTATTTGGTGAAGTCCAGTACTTGGCAAATATATGGTGGACGATATGCTTGTGTCATACGTGTCGGATCCCTAGGTATTCGGGGTAGACTTGTGAGTGTGCCTAGTTGCGGTGGCAGCGTTATGTGTTCCGTAGCTAAGAACATATAGCTTGTGGGTAAAGTGTACCAACCTCTCGCAAAGTGTACAAAACTATCCAGGATGTCCGTTGTCATGGTATATTGACGCACCAAACCTTGAGCTCTCGTTGATTAGCCACAAATACTAAACCCTTGATGTGTGCGTGGGCATCCTTGCGCCCGTGTGTTTTGGAAATGGTGTTAGCCCGGTGTGCCGGAGCTGCTATGACCTGTGGTCGGAAGGCACAACTAAAAGTATGGGAACTGCCGGGATCGATAAATACCTGCCCTAGGTCCAACCATCTAAAATTACAACAATGTTTTCCTCTTACAAGAACCCCATTGTCTCCGTAGTAAGCCCATTGTGTCGTATACTTGCCTTATGGGTATACGAGATGATGAAGAAATGGATACGCAAAGACATGGTAGCAAATCGGAGAAGATACGAGATAATGGCGATAGGCAACGAGTCGGTCTTCGACCGGTGCGGGATAATAGAAGGACACTGTAGATCGGTATGGAAACAAGGCGGATACTAAGACCGGTATACAATGACGTGAGAAGCAAGTCATAGAACAATTTGTAGTCCGATTAGGACTGCGGATCAATAAAGAAAGTTAGAGACAGAATTCCTTATATGTAATTCATGTAATCGGCTAGGACTACGATTGTAACCCTAGCTCCCCGGACATATAAGGCGGAGCGGGGACCCCCCCCCCAAAAAATCTCCACGACATCTCGCAATTAGCAAATCGCTAAAGGCAATACATAACATACGGGACGTAGGGTATTACTCTCGATTCGAGGGGCACTGAACCTGTCTAAAATCGCGTGTTCCTGTGTGTTCCGTGTGTTGCACCATCGAATTCCACGCTCGTGAGGGACCGGGTAGAACTAGTGCCGAGTTTAAGACTCGACATTTGGCGCGCCGAGTAGGGGTCCCGGCGAGTTCCTAGCGAGTTCGATGGCCACTTCGTTTGTCGTCGACTTCGAGCCGGCTTCAAGATTCGCTTCGGGTCCCTTGACTTTGAAGCGGACTCGGACGGGAAATTGTCTTTGATGAATCCGACTCGTTGCCGAGCCGCTGCTTCTAAAGCGCGATCACCTGCCACGGTTGATACCTACGATTAAGGACTTAGCGGGTCCGACGCGGCTTTAGCGCGAAATATCGGACTCCCTACGCTTATGCCTCGAACGGTGCCGGGCTGCGGCGCAAAGCTGTTTTCCCGAGCTGGATATTGATTCGAGGAAGACGCTCCGGTCTTCTTCCAAGTGTTCATGACGGGACCGGTTATCCGACAACTCACTCCCGAGGAAGCTGCTAAAGAAGCGGCAAGGATGGCGAGAGCCGAAGGCTGAACGCGATCGTCGTGAAGCGAGAAGAGGCAAATAGAGATGAACAACTTCCGCCACCTTCAGCCACGGATCCGTGCGCAAGTGCTACTGCTTTAGCTGGAGGAAGTGCCCCTGCGACCGCTCCCCGGCCACGGGCCCACTACGGACCGGTCCGGAGACCCGGATGAATCTCCGAGGATACAACAACCGACGAGGATGTCACGGCGGAAGACGCCATCGATCTTCCGGCGAGCTTTGGATTTAAGTTCCATGGAAGTAGAGATGAATGGCGCTCGGGTCTTCACATCGCTGGTCCACAATATTGTGGGAGTGAAACAGATTCTTGAAACAATACCGGAAGAAGTCCTCAACGCTACGCCGAGATTGCGCCACGCGCTGAATTTGGTTGATGCGGCGGCTCTGCAAACAAACCAGCTCGTCCATGATCGAGCGAGAATCTTCGGTCGCTCGCGTTCCCATTCGGAACAACCGACAAGGGCCCGGTCCGACGGAGCTTCTTCCGGAGGAAGGCTAGGACCCCGGCATACCCCGATTACGGATGCACATGAACGAGCTCCCAACCAAGATTTGCGTGTACCACTCAACGGTAATCGGGATGCTCGGAACGTGTCGATTGATCGCCATGCGGAAAGATTGGAGGAGCGAACAAGACATGAGGAAGATGAGAGACGGCGGACCGGTCATGTGGATGATCGTCCTCGGGATCTTGCCCCACCCCGGTCGCGTCCGCACAATTCCCCACGCCACGGGCCGGCAGCTTCGGCGCCACCCGCCAACGCAAATTATCCGCGCAACGATCATGGAGGGCATGGTAGTAGGCATGCTCATCGAGATGGACGACGCCGTGACACTAGAGACCGAAGAGGACGAGACAACCGGGACAGAGATGTTGAACCCCGGCGTGCGGACAATGATCGTCAAGCTGCACCTCCACCTCCGCCTCCATCGCAACATGAAGAACCAGCGAACAATGATCGTCAAGCGGCGCCTCCACCTCCGCCTCCGCCTCCGTCACGGCACGCCGAGCCGGCAAATAATGATGGACAAGGCGGCTCGGGAGATAGATACCGGGACGACCGTTACTATGACTATTCCGACGATGACGGGGATCGTAATTACCGGCATCGCCCTAGCCGTCGATCTCCGTTACCGGTGCTGGACTGGTCCGGAAGATGATGAATATTCTGTAATTCCCGCTTTTATGCGAGATTTACGCATCTGCAAATACCCCGGGAATTTAAGCACTGGGGCCATTGACAAGTATGACGGGAAAGCACCTCCGGCCGAATGGCTCCGCATGTACACCACGGCTATTCGGTCGGCGGGAGGAGACACGTTCGTGCTAGCTAATTATCTACCGATGTGCATGGAGCAGGCTGGATGCTTATGGTTGCAATCCCTGCCCGAGAAATCCATTTCTTCGTGGGGAGACCTCACCAAAAAGTTCGTAGAAAACTTCCGGGCGACTTGTGAGAAGCCGAGGGAACTACTTTGACCTCAATAGGTGAAGCGGAAGCCCGACGAGACCCTCATTGATTTCATCGAGCGATTCTGCAATAAGAAGGCCTTAATCCCCAATGTTCTCGATCAGCAAGTGATTGCTGCATTTCAAGCTGGCGTCCGGAGTGAAGCGCTGGTTCACAAGATTGGGAGACGAAATCGAAACCTCACCATGACGGCGTCGAGTGCTTCAAGATAGCGAGATGATTACGCTGCTGGAGAATTAAATGCGATCAATCTGCGCGGGAACAAAGGGAAGGAGCCGAAGCATGACCAAGGCAACCGATCCGTATCCGGGAACGACAAGAAGTGCAAGGCTGATCACTTTGTTGCAGTCGTTGACCGATCTCATGGAGGAGATCGGCCGGCACCCCTAAGAGAGGTCCAAGAGAACGATTGTCGTTTGAAACACTTCCGGATGGCCCTTGTATGATTCATAATGGAAATCATAAAGCTAACGAGTGCTTCTGTTAAGGCCATTTGCTCAATTTGCCTTAAAGGTCGCGCCTCGATCGCCTACGGGAATCGGAAAGATGACAAGGGCAAGGATAACGACCGCGAAGACAATGAGGATGACGAAGGCTTTCGGGAACCAGCCCGAGAGGTGAACATGATCTATGGAGGCCCGGACGCATATGAGTCGAAGCGGAAGCAAAAATTGTCGTTTCGGGAGGTTAATGCTGTTGCTCCCGCAACTCCTGAATATCTTCGGTGGTCCGAGGTCCCCATTACATTTAGCGGGGCCGATCATCCGGAGGTACTACCAAAAGCTGGAAAGTATCCACTCATCCTTGCCCCTATTGTTCGGAAGGTGCGACTGAAAAGAACTTTCATTGACGGAGGGAGCTGCTTGGATATTTTATTTGCTAAGACTCTGCCGAGCTTGGTTTGACTGTGGCTGATTTCGAGCGCAGTGTTTCTCCGTTCCATGGTATAGTACACGGGCGGAATAGTTACCCTTTGGGGCAGATCTCTCTGCCGTGACTTTCGGGACGAAGGAAAACTATAGAAGGGAGAATATCATCTTTCGGGTGGCTGACATAGACTCGGCATATCATGCTATCCTTGGAAGACCAGCTCTAGCAAAATTTATGGCCATCCCAAATTATCGGTATTTGATGTTGAAGATGCCGGGCCAAATGGGGTCCTATCATTCCGAGGTGATATCAAGACCGCCTATGCTTGTGAGGTGCACGAGCACTGAATTGGCATCTCGAGGCTAATTCAGAAGTTGAACGTCGAGAAATCGGGGAAGCGGCTGAAGCTCCGGAAGTTCGAGGCAAGGATAGAGGATGAAGTCCCGGTCAAGAAGATTGCAAAGGAGAAATTGAAGGCGATACGGTGGTTTCCAAGACTGTTCGACTTGATGAGTCGGACCCCTCCAAGGTCACCCATATAGGGGCTGACTTGGGGGATGAATAGGAAAGCGCGCTCATTCTTTTCCTCTAGGAAAATAGGGATATCTTCGCATGGCAGCCTTCGACATGCCGGGTGTTCCTAGGGAGAAGATTGAGCACGCACTGTTGGTGCGTCCGATGCGAAGCTAGTGAAACGAAGCTCCGGAGGTTTGCTCAAGACCGCAAGGAAGCTATCAAGAAAGAGATAACTAGGTTGTTAGCAGCTAAGTTCATTAGGGAGGTGTATCATCCAGATTGGCTTGCCAATCCGAGTGCTTGTACCAAAAAGAATACTAAAGAATTAAGAATGTGCGTTGATTATCTCGATCTCAACAAAGCTTGCCCCAAAGACCCTTTCGCGCTGCCTCGAATCGACCAAGTTGTTGATTCGATTGCTGGCTGCGAGCGTCTTAGTTTCCTTGATGCTTATTCGGGGTATCATCAAATACCGTTAAGAGTTGAGGATCGGATAAAAACCGCGTTTATCACCCCCTTTGGAGCATCTTGCTACACGACTATGCCATTTGGATTGAAAAATGCTGGAGCTACGTATCGGCGCAGCATACAACGTTGTTTGGATTCACAATTAGGAAGGAATGCAGAAGCTTATGTTGATGATATAGTGGTCAAGTCTCGAGAAAGCGAAGATCTCCTCTCGACCTGCGAGAGACCTTTAGTGATCTGCGGAACTTTTCCATGAAGTTAAACCCGGGAAAGTGTGTCTTTGGAGTTCGTTTCGGAAATTACTGGGTTATTTGGTATCATGGAGAGGTATTGAAGCCAATCCGAGAAAAAATTCGGACGATTGTTAACATGCAACCCCGAGTTGTTTGAAGGATGTCCGAAAGGCGACGGGCGGTATGGCAGCTCTTAGTCGTTTCATCTCAAGGCTGGGAATACGAGGACTTCCGTTCTTTAAGTTGCTCAAAAAACAAGATAAGTTTGAGTGGACTAGTGAAGCGCAAGCCGCACTTGATCAGCTGAAAGAGTATCTCGGTAACCCTCCGGTGTTGGTCCCGCCGGAGCTTGACGAGGTTATTCGGTTATATATCTCTGCAACAACCCATGTGGTGAGTACGGTTCGGCGGTTGATAGGAAGGAAGAAGGACACCTGCAGTTGGTACAACATCCGGTCTATTTCGTAAGTGAAGTTCTTACTGAGTTTAAGATAAGGTATCTCCAAGCTGCAGAAGTTAATATATGCTTGTAGTGATAACTTCTCGGAAGCTTAAGCATTATTTCCAAGCGCATCCCATTGAGGTTAAGACCGGATTTGCCATTGGAGATATTGTTCGCAATCAGGAAGCAATTGGTCAAGTTGCTAAATGGGCTATAGAACTTGGCCAGTATGAAATTACGTTCTCTTCGCGGACGGCTATTAAGGGACAAGCATTAGCTGACTTCATAACGAGTGGCTGGAAACACAAGTGCCGCGGGAGATTCAAGCATTGGAGTATTGGGAGATGTTCTTTGATGGGTCCCTGCAGCTTTCGAGCGCGGGGCTGGCGTGGTCCTTCTCACTCCACAAAAGGAACCGCTCGGATATGTGTTGCAAATGCATTTTCGAGCTTCAAACAATACGACGAGTATGAAGCTTTGCTTCATGGGCTTAGAGTAGCCGTTTCGTTAGGCGTTCGACGATTGGATATATATGGTGATTCGATGTTAGTGATCAGCCAAGTTAACAAGGTATGGGATGCTCATGATGATCATATGATTGCTTATCGACAAGAGGTTCGGAAACTTGAAGACAAATTTGATGGTTTGCGATTTTCTCATATCTTGCGCGGAAATAATTCTGCCGCGGATGAGTTAGCTAGGTCGGGATCTTCGCGACGAGCGGTTCCTCCTGGTGTTTTTCTTCGGGTGTTGGATAAACCATCTATAAAGATGGAGCCCAAGGTTATCATTACAGAAATTGAAGATAAGGCGGTTTCGAGAAAGTCGGGAGGAAAAAGCGGTCTTAAAGAACCGGTTTGGTAGTTCGGGTTTGCCGAGGAAAGACAGAAGGCGGGTTCAATACTGGTGATATTCAGCCATTGGATGTTATGATTATTGATTCCGATTGGCGTACTCCGTATCTTGACTATTTGCAATCCGGCAAAACACCAAAGGATAAGGTGGAAAAGCAAAAATTGGAAGTTAGAGCCCGCAATTATTTAATTCTTGAAGGAGAATTATATAAGCGTGGAGCTAATATCTTGATGAAGTATGTATCGGTTTCCGATGGTATTCAATTACTTGAAGACATACATATGGGGATTTGTGGAAACCATGCTTCTTCGAAGACATTGGTTGGGAAGATATTCGGACGGGGATTTTATTGGCCTACGAGCGATGGATGATGCGCATAGAGTGGTCAAAAATTGCCAAGGATGTCAATTTTTTGCAAGACAACCTCATAGTCCGGCTCAGGAGTTACAATTAATTCCAATGACCTGGCCTTTTTCTACTTGGGGGCTGGATATAGTGGGACCTTTTAAGCGGGCACCGGGAGGATTCACACATATTTTTGTGGCGGTAGACAAGTTTTCCAAGTGAATCGAGGTTGAAGCGAGTTACCGACACGACTACGGCCCGTGCAATCAAGTTCTTGCGAGAATATTTTCGTGCGTTTTGGGGTTCCATACAGTATTATTACTGATAATGGGCCTCAATTCACTTCGAGTTTTTCAAAGACTATCTTTGAGAGCTTAGGGATCAAGGTACAATATGCGTCGGTGGCACACCCGCAGAGCAATGGACAAGTGGAACGAGCTAATGGAATGATTTTGACCGGTCTTAAACCGAGAATTTTTGATCGATTGAAGCCTTATGCGGGAAAATGGGTTAAGGAATTGCCCTCGGTGCTCCGGGGTTTGCGCACTAATGTTAGCGAGCTACGGGACAATCTCCTTTTTCTTTGGTATATGGATCTGAAGCCTTACCTACTGAAGTGAATATGGTGTCAGCTCGGGTTCAGTATTATGATGAAGAAAAATATGATGATCAACGTCGAGGTTGAACTGATTGCTGCGGAAGAATTAAGAGATCGAGCTCCGATTCAAGCCGCTAAATATCAACAAGGATTGCGTCGTTATCATGATCGTAATGTTCGCACGCGGGAATTTCAAATCGGAGATTTGGTTTTGCGGAAGATTCAATCTAACAAGAACAGGCATAAGTTGTCACCGATCTGGAAAGGACCTTTTTTGGTTAAATCGGTATCCGGACCAGGGGCTTATAGGCTTATGACCTTGGAAGAGGAAGAAATTCCAAATTCTTGGAATATTGATCAACTTCGTCATTTTTATACTTAAAGAGTGTTTATTGTAAAGTTTTTCTTATTATAATAAAGTAATTTTATCTAATAATGATGTGTTTGTTTTTGTGTCTCCATACTTTAATTTTGAATTAAGTTATTGAGACAGGGGGCTACTATGATAAAGAGTAGTCCGTGATATTTTGTTATTCTGCTATGATAAGAGCGATCTGTGATATGCCGCTATTCTTGAATAATAAGACCAGTCATTTAGTTGATGGATTGTTGTGATAAGAGCAGATCCGCTGAAATTATAAGCTTGTGTTTAAGACTGGTATATTCGGGAAAAGATAGAGTATAGCTTTCTTTTTTATGAATACTTGATTGGTAAAGCTGTTGTATTAAGAACAGTTTGGGAAATCTAACAAACTAACTTTTTTGCTCATGCTATATCATATCTTGAGTAAATAAGTTAGTAAGCATAATGGTGAAACCAGTATTCATAAAACAAGAAAAAGTGACTGATATTTATAAGCAAACGGTATAGTGGACAAGATGTTCAAATTCAAAATGGCCCTATTACAAAGCTTTCTAAACAGGACCGCTTGAAGTGCCGGTATCACCGATCTTGGGATTTCCTTCGAGCCTATCATCCGAGTGTTTCTTCAGAATCGAGAAGAAGTTACGAGTTAAATCTCTGTCAAGATCTTCGAAGGCATCTTCTATTGTACTGTCGGCGGCGATCGCAGCATCCCGAGCATCTTGATCTAGGGCGAAAGCTGCTTGTGCTACATTCGAGAGGATGCCCGACGGATCAAGCTGGAACATCTTCTACCAATTCGGAAACGGTACCAATGAGTGAGTTCCTCGGTTCATTGAACCGGTCTTCGATGGTATCGGGGTGGGCACCATCCCGGATGAAATTGAAGTCGCAAACATCGACCGGAGTCCAAGATTGGATTATGGCGGCAATATGCCCCCCTCCTGAACGGCGACCAGCCTTGAGTGTTCTCCGATCCTTCTCGGGATTGCCCGGATGGCGGACTCGAGGTCTATCTCGTTGGGATCAATAGTTTGACCGCCATTGAGGTATTCCGAGTGCGAATTGTGCCTGCGAGTAAGTTACGAAGCAACAAGTGTAAATTTAAAGAGCGGGTATTGCTTGAAGACCGATATGTTCAAGAGATAACATAAGAATAATCAAGAAAAATGGGACTTACGCACTGTGCTCGATTTCAGCTGCTCTGAATCTGCCCTTGATGTTTACATTGGATTCTTTCGGTTTTTGGGCGAGTCTTCAAGGCTTTCTCTTTGTCTGCTTGAGCTGATTTCGTTGCTTCTAATGCTTCGATCGGTTCAGCTTTCAAGCGAGCGTTCTCGATCTCTAGCATCTTGTTGGAGCGAAGTGCTTGAGCTAGTATGCTATCTTTAGCGATGAGTTCGCCTTCAAGTTCTCCAATCCGTGCCGCTTGTTGCTCTTCGATACGAGAGCCTTCTTCCAGTGCTCTGTTCTTGAGCTGTTGTTTTTTCCATAAGGACTTCCTCGGCTTTCTTATGGGCAGCAACAAGATTCTCAAGTGCTGAAATCAAAGATGGGATCAATCGAGAAAAGGAGATAGTGGGAAAAATATAAAATGTATAAAGGCAATTGTGGTCTAGGAGTGAAGCTTACGGATCTCATCCGATAGATTCAAGGCAAATTGAGAATGTTACTTTGATTAATTTGGCGGAGCTTGATGATTTCTTGTCGGCGTTCTTCCATCATGCGATGGGTGTCCTGTAGACCGGCCTCTCTCCTCTAGAGGTCGTTTTCCTTGGCCTTTAGGTCGGCCGTCTGAATTTCTAGCTCACCCAATCGTTCTTGATTGGTGTTGAGTTCTTCCTGCAAGCGGGTGATAATAGCGAGTCTTGGCTTCGAGCTTTTCGGAAGGACCTAAAAAGAAAAAGAGAGTAAGAAATTTGAAGATTAAAGGGAAGTTGCTTGGAGAAATTATTAAAAGATAGAGATATACTTGGCCGGATTACGAGAAACTCTTTAAGGCTTCTTCTTCTTGGAGGGCGTCCTATTGAGCCGTTGCGGTAAAAGTCCTTGCTCCGCTGGAACTGTCCACCTTTACTTCCCCGACCACCATTTTGGCTAGTTTGGGTTCTCCGGAAGATTTACGAGTTGTCCTGGCCCGGCGAGGATTTCTTCCGTCCGGACTGGTCCCAATGAGAGCTCCGGAGGGATTTGAAATAAGGTGGCTCGGGGAAGAGGGTTGTCGGAAGAGGAGCTTTCAACATTGGAGGTTTGCTTTTCGGTTTCGAGCTTGAGGCGACAGGGAGTTCCTTTGTGAGAGTCGCACTTTGAGCTTCTACATTTGAAGTGGCAAGAGTGGTGGTGGAGGCGCCGGGAGTGGAGCCGGTCCGAGGCACATCCAGGGAAGAAGCGAGAACATTCGTTGGGAGGAGCCTGTGAGGAAGATTTGGTTCTTAAAAAGCCGGCTATGCTTGGCGTGGAAGCTAGAAGGAATCCTGTAAGAAAAAGCGACATTAATTAGATTAGAGCAAGGAGCTTCGGAACCTAAGAAGTTTTTTGACGGATGGAATAATTCGGAAAACTTACGTGGAGGCTTTTTGAAGCTGGTGGAGGTTTTGACCTTTTTGGGTGGGCCTTGAGAAACTCCACCACTGCTATCTGCAGCTCTTTTCTCCGCTGGAGCATCAACGGGACCGGTCCGGTGACCATACCGGGACCGTTTGGGGACCTTCGACAAAGGATCGACCGAGGCGAAGTGCCTTGAGTTTTCCCCAATGAAGCTTCGAGGATGGCCGGAGCTGCTTGGCAATCCCTTTCGACGGCATCTTCTTCTCGCCGACGGTCTTCAAGTTTTTGTGCCTCCGAGCGAGTATCGCCGGAAGCGACGAGGAGGAGCAGCAGGTTTGCCGATGGTCAAGAAAGTAGTACGTTTTCTTGTACTAGGAGCTTGAACTACGGTCCCAGATTTTGTGATTTTTGGAGCCAAGCTTGGAGGTAAAGGGAAAGACCGGTCTGTGTATCTTTGAGCCGGACCGGCTTGAACAGACAAGTGGAGCGGCATTATTGGCGTAGTCCTCTCCCCAAGTGTCATTAGGAGGGAGAGGAGGATGACTTACGTAATTGTCCATTTTCTGCAATTATAGAGATTGAGTCTTTATAAGTAAATGACGGCAGTAAGAAATGAAGATTTACAAAATAGGAAGAGCTACTTACGGCATCACGGGGATTGCATGAGCTGAAAGCCAATGCCACTCTTGTACATCCAGACAGTGCAGGTTTGGCTGCAGACATCTGTTTAATGCGAACTTCTAGCCAATCCTTGTTGGGGAGGGAAGTTCCATCCAAGGACATGGCGGTGTCCTCATTGAAAAGCCAAGCGGGGTGTTCCTGCCTCTTGAGTGGCTGGACGCCCCGCACTATGAAGCTCCGGAGAATTGTCTCGGCGGTTACGCCTTTGACATTCTTCAAATATCCGATGCGAGCGAGGAGTGCAAGAACTTCGTCGTCCTCTTTGAGTTTTTCCTGGTTTCGGCGGTGGGGAAATTCTTGGCTACCTTAGCATTGAAAGCGGGGAGAGATGGTTGAGGATTGTCACGGAAGAACCAGCCTTTTTTCCAATGAGCTATGCTATTATTCAAGGATAAAGAAAAATATTCATCTGCGCTCCGACCTTTGGATTCCCACACCGCCAAGTGCAGCTTGGCGGTCCGATGATGGGAGTGGGCGAATTTGGAATAGATATTGGAACAGCTTGAAGTGGGGGAGAACTCCAAGGAAAGCTTCGTATAGATGAATAAAAAAGGCAATCTGAAGGATGGAGTTAGGATTAAGGTTCACTAACTCCCATCCATAGAAGAAAAGAAGTCCTCTAAAGAAAGAACAGCATGGGAGATCGAGGCCACGAAGAAAAAAGGCTTTGAAGACTAGCTGCTGAGATTCATCTATACCCCGGGGAATTTGACTTGGGGAAGGGACACTCCGAGTTTAAGATGGGTTGAGGCGGAAGATACCCATCCTTAAGCTGCTTCATTCGAGAGAGGATTCGGAAACCTTGCTTGGGACCAAGGTCTTGAACTCCAAATGGAAGGCGATCGCGAGGAACGAGAGGAAGAAGATGAGGGAACAACGATGGATTTCTTCTTGCCCATCTTGAGAGAATGGAAAAGAAAGCTTTGAATTGGTTAATGAGGAAGGAAAGCGCAACAGAACAAGAGCGAATGGTGGGCGCGTATGAGCTTCGGGAGCGGGGTTGACCTAGGTCAACTTTTCGTTTTCTTTTATAGACACCAGGATGGGCCCGGGAGTTGAAAAGTTATTGGGCCTATTTTAAGAGGCCCGAGGAATGTCGTAACTATGCAATTATGACTTAACGGTCATAAGGATAAGCCGTCGTGCTTTTATGAAAGAAAAAGCGGTCCGAAAAATGGAAATTTTCGGATAAAAGTTAAAGCCATGCTGAATTTTGTGATTCAACGAGTATGAGAGAGTTAGATTTTACATCACTCGGTGATAATGGATGCCTTAGGCTATGGGTGTTAATCACCCGGCTGATTATAGGCTTTGGAGACTCGAGTCGTTGTGAGAATATAAGGGATAGGCTGGTCCGATCAACCAGAATTGTGGTTTTTAGTGAAATTTTGATAAGTGAATTATAAGTCCGAGGCTGATTTAGGCGATGCTGTTATGTGAAATTGGTAAAAACATACGAGAGGATAAGAAATTATAGCCGGTATGACCGGTCTGGAAAATATGTTCTTAGCAAAAATTGCTTGAGAGGGATGCGATTTAGTGGAAAATAACCAAGCATAGTCTCTCAAGAAAAACTCTTGCATTATTTGTGATCCTCAAATGATACAAGAGTCGGGGGCTATACCTAATTAGGTGCACCTGACCGGTGCACCGTATTCAAGAGCGGTCTGCGAAAATCTCGGGAAGTGGAAAATGATGGAATTTGAAAGAAGCAATCTGTAGCAATTGGATATTGAAGGAAATAATGAAGAATCAGCTAGTGGACTCTTGCATTATTTGAAAGGAGTTCAAATGATCCAAGAGTCGGGGCTATACCCAATTGGGTGCGCCTAGCCGACGCATCGTGAGAAAGATAAGCTACGACTACCTAATTAGGTGATATATAAGGTGAAAAACAATAATTTTTTCGGGCTTCTTGTTAAAGCACTTATGAAGAAAAAGAACGAGTTTGCAGCAGATTGGAGTTCTTTTTAATTTTACCATGAATAAAGACCAACGAGCGAGAAGACTAGTTAGTTTTATTCAAGGTTAAATCAAAAATTACTCGGGGGCTGCTGTCGTATACTTGCCTTATGGGTATACGAGATGATGAAGAAATGGATACGCAAAGACATGGTAGCAAATCGAGAGAAGATACGAGATAATGGCGATAGGCAACGAGTGCGGGATAATAGAAGGACACTGTAGACCGGTATGGAAACAAGGCTGATACTAAGACCGGTATACAATGACGTGAGAAGCAAGTCATAGAACAATTTGTAGTCCGATTAGGACTACGGATCAATAAAGAAAGTTAGAGATAGAATTCCATATATGTAATTCATGTAATCGGCTAGGACTACGATGGTAACCCTAGCTCCCCGGACATATAAGGCGGGGCAGGGACCCCCCAAAATCTCTACGACATCTCGCAATTAGCAAATCGCTAAATGCAATACATAACATACGGGACGTAGGGTATTACTCTCGATTCGAGGGGCACTGAACCTGTCTAAAATCACGTGTTCCTGTGTGTTACGTGTGTTGCACCATCGAATTCCACGCTCGTGAGGGACCGGGTAGAACTAGTGCCGAGTTTAAGACTCGACACATTGCATCCGCGCTTTCCGCTAAACCTGTGATCGTACCTTGACCACATCCAAATTGCATATATACATATATAATCCATTGCTAGTGGTAGAGCTTGTTGAGTACCTTATGTACTCACCCATTGCTTAAATCATTCGAGATGGAGATGGATATTATTGTGAAGACGAGGAGTAGGTTGCATCCTTCGCTCGATGTTGCTTGTGGAGTTTATGAAGCTTTCCAGTGTGTTTTCTTTTATGTGAGGCTGGCCTATCCACCTCTTTGCTTGTAATTCAGACCATGTATTCCCTAGCTGTATCCCCTTGAGGAATAAATAAAGGTTGTTGTACTAGATTTGTATCATCGATGTGTGTACCAACTACTGCTCCAGGGAATGGTACGTATGCACGAGTGTAGTCCCCGGAGTGGGGCGCCACATATGGTATCGAGCCAATACTCGACCGGTAGGACGCGAATAAGGACTTAGGACGTACACCATATGATATGCTCACGTCTATGCAGCACGTGTGGCAAGTTGTTGTGGCCCGATCTTCTCGTAGGATCTGCGAACTTGATAAATTGTCGCTGCGTGACCTGGTGAAGAGGCAATGCACCGCGAGGCTGTCCACGCGACGAACTACCGAGACAATCACCCTTCCACGTACCGACGAACAGCCCACGCAATCACGCCGTATAGACGTGAAGGCACAAACTGGGTGAACCGCAGTTCGGCGTTCTACAACTCCCTCAGGAATCGAAAGAACAAGTTTGCAAGCCTCTCAAGACTCACGCTGGAACAAGAATTCCAAGAGTTGGTATTTCTGAAATTGCAATCACGAGTTACTGTTCACGTAATCCATTACAGGGATATATAGCACTAGTGGAGTTTCAGTTTAGTGGAAAATAATTGAGAACATGTAGTGGGAAGTTGCAGCACTACTTTTATTAATAACCAAGCCTAGTGGAACACCTGGCTGGTTGGTATTCTCTGCATGCATGCTGGAGCGTGTGTGGACAGCAACCCAATTGCTGGTTGCATGCATTCCTAATTCCCGAATTATTTGCTTGCACTTCAACGGCTGATATTCATGGTAGCTGAATGACCTTTCCTCTCTCATGCACGTCCAGGTTCCTTGCATATATTTGGTGGGCAGAATCCATCATCATCCCATGCTTGTTCATGCACTCCACCATTCCTAAGAACATTGAAACAAGTACTCAAAAGCATAGGTTCATTCAATGTAATCTGATTATTAAGCATAAGGTTAGCGTTCACCTCGGAATGAATTTCCTTCTCCAATTGTTTAGCTCTACTCCTTGTAATTGGACCAGCTATATCAAGTGTAGTTTCATTTGGAGATGAGTGAATGCTAGGAATGTCCTCATTAGCCTCCCCCTCTTGAGAAGGAGTCGTCCTCGACTCGGGCTCACCAACAAATGGAAGCAAGTCTTTGACATTGAATGTTGTACTCACATTGGAATATTCAGGTGGCAGCTCAATTTTGTAAGCATTATCATTTATCTTGTGTAAAACCTTGAACGGACCATCACCCCTAGGAGATAACTTACTCTTGCGCTGTTGGGGAAAGCGATCCTTTCGTAGATGCAACCATACAAGATCTCCTGGCTGAAATGTAACCTTCTTCTTACCTTTGTTTGCTTGGTTTGCATATTGTGCTGATTTCTTCTCAATATTCTTTCTCGTCTCCGCATGTAACCGCTTGATAAAATCCGATCTTTTCGTGGCATCCAAGTTAACTTGTTCCTGTAATGGTAAAGGCAAAAGATCCATGGGAGTATGCGGTTTAAACCCATAAACAATTTCAAATGGACAAGAGTTTGTTGTAGAATGGACTGCCCTGTTATAAGCAAATTCAACATGTGGAAGGCAGTCTTCCCGGAGCTTCAAATTCTTTTTCAACACAGCACGCAACATGGTTGACAAGGTACGGTTGACAACTTCAGTTTGCCCATCCGTTTGTGGATGACAAGTGGTTGAAAATAACAACTTTGTGCCAAGCTTAGCCCACAATGTCTTCCAAAAGTAGCTGAGAAATTTTGCATCCCGGTCTGAAACAATAGTCTTTGGAACTCCATGTAAACGAACGATCTCCCTGAAAAACAAATCAGCAACGTGTGAAGCATCATCGCTCTTATGACATGGGATAAAATGTGCCATTTTAGAAAAACGATCTACAACAACAAAAATAGAATCCCTCCCCTCCGAGACCGAGGTAACCCTAGAACAAAGTCCATAGATATATCTTCCCAAGGTACATGTGGAATAGGTAATGGAGTATATAAACCATGGGGATTGAGGCGGGACTTAGCTTTCAAGCAAACGATGCAGCACCCAACGTGCCGCTGGACATCACGTCGCATATGTGGCCAAAAGAAATGATCGGAGAGCATGTCCAATGTCTTTTTGACACCAAAATGACCAGCTAGTCCACCTGCATGTGCTTCCTGCAAAAGAACTTGACGAATCGAACAAGCTGGAATGCATATTTTGTTAGTCCGAAACAAGAAGCCATCATGCACATAATATTTATCCCAACCTTTTCCATCAATGCAACGAGTGAAAGGTTCTTTAAAATCAGCATCAGCAGCATAAAGTGTTTTAATGGATTCCAAACCAAGCACTTTTGTATCTAGTTGTGTAATCAACGCACATCTTCTAGACAAGGCATCGGCAACAACGTTATCTTTACCACGCTTATGTTTGACAACATAGGGAAACGTTTCAATGAACTCAATCCATTTAGCATGTCGACGGTTCAGCTTGCCTTGACTTTTAAGATATTTCAAAGCTTCATGATCAGAATGGATTACAAATTCTTTAGGTAACAAGTAATGTTGCCAAACTTCCAAAACACGAACTAAGGCATAAAGCTCTTTGTCATAAACCGAGTAATTCAGATGTGGACCATGTAGCTTTTCAGAAAAGTAGGCAACAGGTTTACCTTCTTGCAGCAGTACACCTCCTATGCCAATACCACTTGCATCACATTCGATCTCAAATGTCTTACCAAAATCCGGAAGTTGTAGCAGCGGTGCTTCACAAAGCTTTGTTTTCAGCGTGTGAAATGCTTGTTCTTCGTCATATCCCCACTTGAATGGAACATCCTTCTTTGTGAGATTGTTAAGGGGTGCAGCGAGGGTGCTGAAATCTTTGACAAAACGCCTATAGAAACTTGCAAGACCATGAAAGCTTCGAACTTGGCTCACATTTACCGGTGTGGGCCAATCCTTTATTGCTTTAACCTTATCTGCATCAACCTGAATACCATTTGCGGAAACAACAAAGCCAAGGAAAACAACATTGTCTCGTGCAAAAGGTGCACTTAGCAATGTTGCCATACAATTTCTCTTCCCTCAAAACAGCAAGTACTTGACGAATATGATCAAGATGTTCATCAAATGATTTGCTATAGATCAGAATATCATCAAAATAAACAACTACAAACTTGCCAATGAAAGCGCGTAAAACATGATTCATTAAGCGCATAAAAGTTGAAGGAGCATTTGTCAAGCCAAATGGCATCACAAGCCATTCATAGAGACCAAATTTAGTTTTAAACGCCGTTTTCCATTCATCACCAAGCTTCATGCGGATTTGATGATAGCCACTACGCAAATCAATCTTGGTGAAAATGATGGAACCACTCAATTCATCTAACATGTCATCAAGTCGTGGAATGGGATGGCGATATCGAACAGTTATAGCATTGATAGCACGACAATCAACACACATGCGCCAAGAGCCATCTTTCTTTGGGACTAAAAGAACGGGAACAGCACATGGTGATAAGGATTCACGAACATACCCTTTGTCCAAAAGCTCTTTTACCTGTTGCTGAATTTCCTTTGTCTCTTCGGGATTGGTGCGGTAGGCGGGACGATTTGGAAGAGAAGCACCTGGTACCAAATCAATTTGATGCTCAATTCCACGGAGTGGAGGAAGTCCAGCTGGTATCTCATTAGGAAAAACATCTTCGAAGTCCTGTAAGAGATCAAGAACAACACTAGGCAGCGAGGAAGGTAAATCGTTAGTTGAAAGTAGGACCTCCTTGTGCAAGAGCACAAAGAATGGGGCTGTGGTGTTTCGCACTTCTCTCAAATCACTCTTGCTCACAAAGAGACACTTAGTGTGGTGTGGCTGTTTAGGATTGGCATGAGGCTTTATGTGGCTGGATGGGTTAGAACTCTCTCCCTTACTTGGGTTGGGGATCTCACTTAATTTTCTTTTGTTAGATTCCTCTCTTTTCTTCCGAGCCATATCTGAAGTATGTATCTCCTCCGGAGATAATGGAACAAGAACCACCTTCTTGTCATTGTGAATGAAAGTGTGTTTGTTAGACCGTCCAAAATGCACCGAATCCACATCAAATTGCCAGGGCCGACCAAGCAGCAAATGGCATGCTTGCATGGGGACAATATCACAATCAACCTCTCCATGATAATCACCAATGGAAAATGACAAACGAATCATGGCTGAAACCTTAACTGTCCCAGAATTATTCAACCATTGCATATGGTATGGATGTGGATGGCGACGTGGCTGCAAACCAAGCTTCTCAACAAGCAAAGTACTAACAATATTATTGCAGCTCCCACCATCTATGATGAAACGGCACACTTGTCCTTTCACTTTGCATCGGGATTGAAACAAATTATGGCGTTGTCCTTGTTCAGCAGCAACAAATTGAGTGGAAAGAACTCGCCTAACCACCAAAGAAGGAGATGGTGTGTACATTATAGAAGGCTTCAAATCAGGAAAATCAGCAAGCAGCTCATCAAAATCAGCACTAGTAATTTCGTCAGAAGATGGAGAAACTACATCGTGTAATATGTCATTGTGAGCAAAAGTTGGAATAGGTTGAATGGCTAAACAATTCAGACCTAGCTCAAATGTACCATCCTCTGCTGAATACTCACAAGTGTCAAGATTAAGATCTGCAAATACATTGTTAAACTCGTCCTCCTCTTCACTTTGTGAATCATAAGAACCATCAGCAAGTGCAATAATAGTACGACGATTGGGACATTCAGCTTGCTTATGTCCATGACCACCACACTTAAAACACTCAATCTTGCTTGTCTTGCGTTGGGTGGCTGCAGGAGAAGAAGTGGGCTGATTTGAACTCAAAGCTTTACCTTTCACATCCAATTGTTTGGAAGAAGTTTGAATAGATTTATTTGCTCCACGAGACGAGGATTTGGACGTTGCAGCTCCTTGCTGTTGGAATTGAGGCGTGACATCCCCTTGCTGTTGGGAATGACGCCATGAAGCATTGTATTTGTAAGACGTAGCAATTTGCCTTTCAGCCCTCTTTGCGAAATGAACCAAATCGGTGAGACATGTGTAACTTGTCATATCCACTTTATCAGCAATGGGTTTATTGAGGCCAACCAGAAACCGAGCCATTGTTGATTCCTCATCCTCAGTTATCCCTGTACGAAGTAAGCACATTTCCAATTCCTGAAAATATTCATCAACACTGCGAGTACCTTGCACAAGACGTTTCAGCTTCAAATGTAGATCACGAGAATAATATGCAGGAACAAAACGACGTCTCATTTCTCTCTTCATGTCTTCCCAAGTGATACGATCATGTCCCACACGGTGGTATTCTGCACGTACTTGATTCCACCATGTGATAGCATAACCTTTGAACTCAATTGCTGCCAATTTTGCTTTCTTCTCAGCTGGGTATTCATATAAATCAAATATCTGATCCACTTTGGTCTCCCACTCATAATAAGAATCAGCATTTTCCTTGCCATTAAATGTAGGTATGCTCACTTTAACTTTGCCCAAACCATCATCATCGCGGCGACGTTCATGATCACCACGACGCCGGTCACGGTGGCCATCATTACCAGCAAATTGGTGGTCACCAAAAACACCAAAGTGACCACCTCCACTATCGTCGTAACCACCACGGTGACCACGGTGGCCTGCTCGATGGTCATCTTGATAAACAAAATCAGCATCACCTTCAAAACCTGCAGCACCTCCAATAGGAACACGCCGTGCACGCCCAAAAAAATTTCCAAAGCCAGCACCACGACCACGACCAGCACCACGTCCACGGCCACCGCCTCCTGCAGCGGCACGACGTGCAGCCTCAGCCTCCAAGGCAGAAAGATCATCGTCATCGACATGTTCTCCGTCATCCTGTTGATCCTCCCTGTTTGGTGCATGGCGTAGATTATTTTGGAGTGCTTGTAGTTGTTGTGTTAATTGGTTCAATTGTTCACGCATGTCCTGAAATGCTGCAGCAGAAATAGGACCTTCTTGGTCTTCCATGTTAGTAATAAGGAGACAAAAATAATAAGACAATGAATATGTGGAATCACTCCCTCACCACTTACAAAACAAGTTCTTTCTCTCCCTGAAAAGAGGAAGAACCGTGGCTGCAATCTGTAGTGGAAGAATGATTGTCACAGCGTCGACGGTGTACAACTCACGAATGCTTTAGGTGGAGCTTGGTGGGGTAAATTTTAGTGTACTGCAAGCTGACTGTAGGAATGCAAAATCGAATAATAATCCAAGAGAGACACAAGTTGTAGTTGCTGATTAGGAAGAAAAGAAAAGGACATTAATGCAGAATGGTAAACAAAGTGAACGAGAGGTAAATTTGCACCAACTGAACTGCAGCTCAAAATCTCCTTTCTCTAGCAAAACTGATATCTCTGTTTTCTTTTTTTTTTTTTTTGACACTGAATCTCAACTCTTTGCCTTTTTTTTTTATACTTGACAAACTATCACAGAACTTTAACGATAACGTGATGCAGAACAGGTGCAAAAACTATATGGAGAAAGTTATGCTAAACAGGAAGCAATCAAGGGTGGGATGGGTGGGAATTTTTTTTTTATGTATAGGTTTCAGAGAGCAAAAGAAGATCAGATCAAGGGTAAAGGTCAGAATAACGTGGAGAAAAAAAAAATTCAGATCAGGAGAAATCAGACCAGTAGAAATCAGCAACTAGCCAAGTCACCGAGGATTGAAAACTCGAGAATGCAAACTACGAATCAGCTGCACAAGTGGGAGGCTATAGGTCTATATAATTTTTTTTTGGCTATTTGTGGACTGTAGGTATATAATAATCTATCCTACCAAAAGCAACAAAGATCCTACCGAGTCAACAGAGGCTGTGATACCAGATGATATGCTCACGTCTATGCAGCACGTGTGGCAAGTTGTTGTGGCCCGATCTTCTCGTAGGATCTGCGAACTTGATAAATTGTCGCTGCGTGACCTGGTGAAGAGGCAATGCACCGCGAGGCTGTCCACGCGACGAACTACCGAGACAATCACCCTTCCACGTACCGACGAACAGCCCACGCAATCACGCCGTATAGACGTGAAGGCACAAACTGGGTGAACCGCAGTTCGGCGTTCTACAACTCCCTCAGGAATCGAAAGAACAAGTTTGCAAGCCTCTCAAGACTCACGCTGGAACAAGAATTCCAAGAGTTGGTATTTCTGAAATTGCAATCACGAGTTACTGTTCACGTAATCCATTACAGGGATATATAGCACTAGTGGAGTTTCAGTTTAGTGGAAAATAATTGAGAACATGTAGTGGGAAGTTGCAGCACTACTTTTATTAATAACCAAGCCTAGTGGAACACCTGGCTGGTTGGTATTCTCTGCATGCATGCTGGAGCGTGTGTGGACAGCAACCCAATTGCTGGTTGCATGCATTCCTAATTCCCGAATTATTTGCTTGCACTTCAACGGCTGATATTCATGGTAGCTGAATGACCTTTCCTCTCTCATGCACGTCCAGGTTCCTTGCATATATTTGGTGGGCAGAATCCATCATCATCCCATGCTTGTTCATGCACTCCACCATTCCTAAGAACATTGAAACAAGTACTCAAAAGCATAGGTTCATTCAATGTAATCTGATTATTAAGCATAAGGTTAGCGTTCACCTCAGAATGAATTTCCTTCTCCAATTGTTTAGCTCTACTCCTTGTAATTGGACCAGCTATATCAAGTGTAGTTTCATTTGGAGATGAGTGAATGCTAGGAATGTCCTCATTACCATACTACCTATATATCTTCCCCACAACTATATATATCTCCCTTCCCTTACTACGATAATAAAATTTGAAAACTCTTCCATAACATTCTTACCCAAATTTTCTCACTTCTACAAAATTGTCTGTCCCACGAGATGGAAGACGAGTTTGAAAGGAAACACACCACCGCAGCTGACATAGGTTTTCCTAAGATCCTCCGCGAGTGTTCGCATGCACGAAGTGTTGGTGAAGCCACAATAGCGTTGGCAACTCTACTTGCTAGAACGGGATTGCCCGGTGCATAGTAAAGGCACGTGCACCGAATATGTACGGGACTCCGGATGACCCCGTACACATCACCACTACCCGGACTTGGACTACTTTTGTGGACACCCTTGAGCTAGTGGCTCGAGATCTACTACTACGCTACTATTTAGAAGGCATCAAGGTCGGGGGGACACCCCGATCCGGTTCTTCCCACCGGACATGAGGGAACATCCTGTTTGGAAGCACCACGTCCGCTGCCTTGACGGGCCTACTCGCGTGGTAACGGACCCCACACCGGCAGCTACTGCACAATACCTAGTCGCATTGGACACACTCGCGGAAGGACTCCTCCACACCATCTCGGTGGAAAGATAGGCCGCTCAAGGAGCTATTGACGCTAGCGATGAATTATACAAGCGGATAGATGAACTCACCGAGCAAAATAAGGAGAAAGAAACCAAAATGAGTGAGATAAAGGAAGAGGTACTTAGCCGGAAAACAGAGCTCAAGAGGAAGGATGATCGGATCTCCACCTTACTCAAGACACTCGAAGAAGACAAAGAACAAGAAGCCACGGACGAACCCTATAGTAGTCGACAACGAGTAGACCCCGGACTCATAGAGGCTGCTAGACTTAGTACTAGGCATGAGTACCATGAGTCATATGATAGCATCCTATATGCCAAGTACTTGTATCATGTATCATGTTTTATGTACCATGTCTTGTATTATGAGTCATGAGTATGAACCATGGGTCATGTACGATGTATCTTGTATCATGTATCATGTACCATGTATCATGGTGTAATATAATAAATGCATGGTGCTTGTGTGTTTGCTTCTTAATTGAATCTTGATTCGAGTGAAGTTGTGTGACTAACCGGAGATAATTAAAACAACACTAAGGCCATAGACCTAACTCTCCCCCTTCGTCTTCATAAAGGTAATCAGCACCCGCCTCGACATGGCCAGCCGCAACCATCACAACGAGACCAATGTTGAGAACGAAATTAAAGTTAGCGACCGGAGCAATGAGCAAGACCCACCGCCGCCACCACCACCGATCACGATAGGAGAATTCCTAGACTCGGTTCCAAGCAATGCATATGGCAAACCGTGGAGATGCTCCCGCCAAGATGGCCAAATTCATGAGGCTCAAGCCGCCCACTTATGAAGGGAACCAGGAAGACCCCCTCACGGCTGATGATTGGCTTAGGGAAATCACCAAGAAGCTAAGGATAGTCGGTGCAAGTGATCAGGAGAAGGTAGCCCTAGCTGCTCACCGGCTTGTTGGACCCACTGCAGAATGGTGGGACAACTACGGTGATGTTGTGCTCGATGTCACCTGCAGTTAGCTAGAAGAAATTGCAGCAAGTCATTTGAGAATATCACATTCTCGAACGGATAATGGACATGAAGAATGAGGAATTTAAGAAGCTGCACCAAGGTTCCATGACCATAAACCAGGTGTCTCAAGAAGTTCACCCAGCTAGCCCGCTATGCCCTAGGAGATGTAAGCGACGACAAGAAGAAGAAGGAACGCTTCAAGAAAGGTCTACGTGGACCCCTCAGGACCCACACCATAGGGAACACATATCCGGATTTCAACACTACGATGAACCACTCGCATATTGATGGAAGAATCCATTAACATGGAGAACAACGACCGCAAGCGCAAGTTCCAGGAGCACCAGGAAAGAGCTCGGAGGCAGCGCACCGGAATACTCGGAGGTACCCACCTCGTCCCGTGATGCGATCGCACCTGGTGGTAACGATCGAGCAATATGCACCTCGCCGAGTGTAACAACTCTCGGAAATTAATGCATTTGATGTCATCATGAGCATGTCATCACATTGTTGCATTTTTGAGGATATCAAATTTTGTGTTAATAATAGACACATAAAATATCAAAATAGATAAAGAAGAAAGGAAGTGTTAAAAAAAGAAATAAAATAAGCAGAAAACTCATGTTTAATATTTTCTATGGCTTAAATGTCATAAATAAAGATTTACAAAGATCTCCTGAAAGTATTTTGCTTTGTGAAAATTATTTACAAGAAATAAACAAAGCTTCTTTTATTAATTTAACTACGAATTTTTAATCCAGAAATGATTTGGGGTTTTACCCTAGACTTAATAGGAAAAATACCCAAAATACTTTCAACTACAACCCTGAATTTTTGTAAAATTTTTGGAGCTCGGGAAGGTCACTTTTTAATTTCGCGAAAGGAGAAGGGCCTTTTTGCAAAACTGCAAGACCGGACCCGGTCGTCACTCTCTTCCCTCTCTCCCGCGCTCAGCGCCGCTCACCGCCGGCCGAACCGCCTCTCGGCCGCGCGTACCGCTCGGGCAGCACCACGCCACCGGCCTGGCTGCTCGCATCACCTCCCGGCCACCGGGATAAAACCCGGACCGAGCTTATCCCTCGCTCTCTCTTCTCTTTTCTTCTCAAACCGCCACCGCCACCTCCCGAGCTTCGGTCCACCGCCGGCAGGCCGCTGCGGGAGTTCCCCAACCGAACCACCACCCTCACGCTCGTCGCCACCTCTCCCCGCAGCTATTCTTGCTGCTCACTCGAGCCAAACCGCCCTAGCTCGAGGAATCGACGTCGTTCTTCCCGGACGAGCCTTTTCCGTCCGCCGCCACCAAGTCACCAAATTCTCCTCCGTTGGTGAAGCTCATCGTAAGATTTTTGCTCCCTAGCACACTCCGGACCCTGTTCTCTCTCCGTGATACCTTACTATGGAGTTTTCTTTCCAGGAACCCTAGCAATTTTGTTGTTTCCCGGAGCTCGGTCCATCGCCGCCGCGCCCTCCTCGTCGAGCACCACCCCCGAGCCGTTAGCAAGGTGATTTGCCCCCACGCCACTCTTGCTCATGCTCCGTAGAAGCTTCCGATAAGCTTTTCCCTAATTTTAGGCCACCGCTCGAGCTCACGCCATGGTCGGAGCGCCGCCGTGCCCAAAAGTCGCCGCCGGCATAGCTAGAGCCGAGCTCATGCTAGTTCCGCTCCACCAAAGTATTCGCCACGTTGTGTAGAGTTTGTAGGACCGTCCGCGATGAGCCTTGAGCCATCTCCGGCCAAGTCCGGCGACCGCGCCGCCGCCTCTCGTGCGCTGCGTGGGCGCCACACCGCGAGCCACACGCGCTGGATCGCGTGTGGCCACGAAGCGGATCTGGTGTGGCCCACCTCGTGGCCCGATATGTGGCACGTAACTCTTTTCAAATTTCCAAAATTCGTAGAAAATTCATTAAAAATCGGAAAAAATGTCAAACCAAGTTTGTTAGGCTCGGAAAAATAACATCTATTTAATTGTGAAATAAAATATTTATTTTGAGTAAATTTATTTTATAAATAGTAATTAATCACTTTCTTTGATTAAAGAAAAGCAATTATTTTATGTTAATAAAATGTTTAATTAAGAAAAATAATTTTATTGGATGAAGGAGATATCTGCAGACGAAAGTAATTATGAAATGTATTTTCCAAAATTAAATTTAAACTCTATTATTTTATGTGATCACAATCTATTAGCCTTTTATCACATGTCGTGTAAAGTAATGATTTATTTATTGCTTAATAAAAAGAATAATTTATTAATTATTAAACCTAAGTAGTTAAGGAACAGAACTAATTAATACTTAATGACCTTGGTTAAACAATTGTTAATCGAGCATAATTACTTGTTAATTATTGCTTAATGAACATGCTAATCCCTAATTTAGTAATTTACTAAGGTGATTAAGCATAATTGTTAATTATTACTTATGGGACTTAATTAATGAATCCTTGCATATTTTCATCATGAGCATTCATGCATACATGATTGTGATTCGCAACGCATTGCTGGTCGACTAGGTTCTAAAGTGATCGAGGTTCCACCCGAGGTCGAGTCAGAGCCGGAATCTCGAAGTCGACCCAACCGCCGAGGAAGCTAACTCCGAACAGTATCAAGGCAAGCCCCGGTGCATCCTACCTATGTTTTTAAATATTTTACTTTATCACATAGTACGAGTTATGCTTGTGCATTAAGTGTTAGGGAATGATTGACAACCTAGTTGCATTATGGTAGGATTCCGTTGTTTATTCTATACTCGGTACAGGTAGCTCGATAGAGGCTAAGCTTAATGCATAGTGGCAACGGTAGATGATTAGGGAATCTTAAAGCATGGAGGCTTTAAGGGTTTTGTATGACATTAAGATGATGAGAGTGTTAATGAAGTTGAGACCGGACGGGCCCCGAAGGAGAAAGGGCAAGACGGAGATGAGGTCTTGCAAGGTGGTAGCCCCGTCCGAGTCTGGTCAAGGACCGTACCGTTGTCGGCTTAGTTGAACAAGTTTGAACGTACCGCACTACATGCTGGTATCATGGGCCCAGCAAGCTGATGTACCCTATCGCCCCGAGATGTAGCGTAGCCGGCTCTCTTTTGCCGGTCGTTAGTGAGAGGATAGTCTCACGGGAGGGAGATGGGTCGACCACGAGGGAAGTCGTGGCTTCGCCATACTCCCGGGGAGTTGGAAATGGCTAGTCTGCTGTCAGGTGCTAGTGGGAAAGGTTGTCGTATACGATCGGTGTGATGCGTATACGTCGTGTAGTCGGGTTTTGCCGACTGGTATAAAAATTGATTCGAATCGCTGTCCCTCGCCGTAATGAGTACCGCTTGTTTAGCTCGTCACATCGTAGTAAATTATATGGAAGATGAAGATGAGAGAAGAAAGGATTAAGATCTATTTTATCTTGATTGAGAACTTGATTGCAATAGTGATAGGTTGCAAACATCAAGGCTAATGAACATAATGTGAGCTAAAATATTGAAAGTAAGGACCCAACCTTTATTGCTATTTTCGCAAAGGAGTAAACCCCACAGCCAGTAAAGCCTTTGCATACTAGGCGTCGGCCTTAGCGTGCCATGTTGACGGGTCAGTCTTGATGAGTATTAGAATACTCGGGGTTTGTTCGTTACCTTTCAGGGAACAAGTCGTACTACCACGACTTGTATGGCAGCTTCCCGAGGAGGACCAATGTCCGGAGGGAGGTTCCCTTCGGTGGGAACGCATCCCCACGCCATGAAGAGAGAGGACCGTGATGTACGAAGGGCTCGAGTGCATCACGTTGTTCATTTGAAATCTTTTGAGTTGTATAATAGAACAAGCTTCCGCTGAATACTCAAAGGATGTTGAAACTTCAATAACGTTATATTCCGCTGCAAGAATGTTTGTATTTCGAAAACCTGGTTGTATTATACCATGATGTATATATTCTGGCTTGTATGAGATGATGTTTCTATTGTAACTCGCTTCGTCGAGTGTCCCTCCGTACCGATTCCTGGGTGTCCCGGAGGGGATGTCACAGCTGGTATCGGAGCGGTTCGGAGGCAACAACACATCATTACAAGCCTATTTTCAAAACTTAACACGTTCATACGATAGACAACGAGTGTGACATCCCATGTCACGATTAAGGCTAATCCCGTAGGTAGTACCCTAATCACCTCACTAATGAAGTACTAATGCTAATTACCCAAAGGAAAAGAAGAAAAATAAAAAGGAAAAAAGGAAAAACCTACTCCTAAACCCTAGCCCTAACCAAAATGCAAAAATTATAAAAACACTACCCACATATTTTTGCACCACTGGATTGCTCATGTAAAAAGGTGAATTTACAACATTTTTACCAAATTTTTGGACAAAGTTTTGAAACCCCAAAAATTCAAATTTAAATCTGAAACACTGCTACTTGTGAATTTTATATGAATTTTTGGAAGCAAGTTTGGAACTTCTAACTAAAAGATGAAAATTAAAGTGAATCACCCTGAACCTCCTCATATTTTTGGTTTTATTTTTAGAGCCCCAAAAATATGAATTTTGGTCAAACTACCAAACCACAGATTTGAAATTCAATTGAAACCCCGAGCTACGGTGCCCACCGGGCAATGGCGACCGGAGGACCGCCGGTCCGGCCAGCCCGGCCGCCGCCGCGCGCGTGCCCGCCCTGTCCAGTCGCCACGCCACCCCTGCCAGCCCCCCAACCGCTCCGTACCCGCCGGCCAACGGTAGAGCGCGGGAGTAATGGCACCCCGCTCCGGCCGCCGCTCCCCGTCCGGCCGCCCGCTTAGAAAACGCCGCGCGAGGGCCAAGGCCGCATCCCGAACCCCCTCAATCATTGCCCGGTTTCCCCTGCTCCTCCTCGCACCGCCAGCTTCCGGCCTCTTCCTCCGCAGACCGCGCGCCACCGGAAATTCGAGCCGCCGCCCGCCATGGCCGCCCGGAGTTTCCCGCATCGCGCGCCGCCTAGGTAGGCCGCCCCGCCTTCCTTCTTTCGCCATTTCGTGCGCGAGGACGTGTCCGAGTTTCCCCCGACGCGCTTCCCTCATCCGCCCCCGTGTCGCCGGGAATTTGAGAAGGAGTTCGTCGCCGCCGCCGCCATCCCGCCACCTCCCCGACGAGCTCGCACTTCCGGTCATCCCCAACCCCGCGCGACCCCACGCCGCCACTCCCCGCGCGAAGGTGATGCTCTCCGAAGAAACCGCCCCTCCTCTCTCTCTCTCTCCGGACGCGCACCCCCGCCGGAGCCGCTCCGGCGCCGCCGCTCGTCGCCGGCCGCCTCCGACCACCCGCCGTCCCCGTGGACCCCACCGAAGTACTCCCCGTCGCTCACGCTTCAATTTCCCCAAAGGCCGGAGCATGAGCTCCAGCGTAGCGCCACCGCGGCGAACCTCGCCGGCGCCGGCCACCGCGGCCGGAGCCCGCGCCGCCCCTCTCGTTTAAAAGTACTCGGTGGCATTTTCGTAATTAGGTCCGAACTTCGTTTGAGTTTGAAAAATCCATATCTGGCGTTTGAATCGTCCAAAAATTGCAAACTAAAATGTTTTGGAAACTACAAGACCTGTACTTTCATAAAAGTAACATGAACTCCTCAGATCTGGTCATTTTCACATTTTTATAAAAATGACAAAAGTCAACCCCTGAAAACTTAACTAAGCCATAACTTTAAAAGTATAAATCTAAATTAAAAGCCACTTGGCCAAAGTCTTCACCCAGACACACATGAATTTTTGGCACTGGAAGATCTGCATTTCACTTCATATTTTTCAAGTTATTGCAATTCTTGCATTCTCTGTATTTAATTTTTTAATTAATTCTGTATAAATTATTTTTACATGAAACTTGGCCATTAATTTCATTTTGGTACTGTACACTTGTAGAAAATCCCATGTTAATTTTTGAGCATGTTAAGTAATGATTTTTGCAAACCCTAGATCTAAATTTCTAAAAGGTCATTTTCAGCACAAGCATAATTCGTTTTATGTCATTCCAAATCATGTTCGTGCATGTTTATGTAATTTCTACTGTTCATTATGTCCTTTAGCACCCCATGGCAGGTTTAGTCAAAAGGTTTTAGGTAATTCACCTATGTATGACTTTTGAAATCAAATTCCTATTCTAAAAGGGAATCGTCATCGCATGTGATGTTAAAATGCCTAAGCCTAGATTTCTTCGTATTGTACTATAAAAACTTGCTAAGATATTAGTGCTAAACCTACACTAACCACAGCACTCATGTCTATGCATCAAGTCATTACTCAATTTATATTAGTATAGTCATGCTTGTTCATGTAATTGGGTCCCGTAAAAGAAGACAAGAGACATGTCATGCTTATTAGGGTTCGAACCAACCAACTTTTGAATTACATACTCATATGAATCTTTACAAAACAGCACCCATGCATTACTCTCATCATCGACCTTGTGCTCATGTGACTTATGCATTGCATTTCATTCCTTAGGTGACGACGCCGAATTGACTCCGCCGGAAGAAGCTATCGCCACGCTCAACGCTTGTGAGGCTAGTGCTAACTTCGATCACTCTCAAGGCAAGCCCCGGTGCATTCCTATTATTTTGAGATGTCTTTCTTTTATCACTATATTAAGGATGATGAATGTGCATTTAAGTTCTAGGAATTGCTTGGAAATCCACGTGCATAAATCCCTATATGTCCTATGTAGAGTATGTGTCATACCTCCGATAGAATTGCTATGCTCGGTTTATGGAGTCAACGATAGAATGGGGAATCTCACCTATGGTTTATGATTAAACTTGAACATGATGGATTTGGTTAAAATTGAGAGCACCCCATTGTGGCTCCGCGAACAAGTTTGAGTTGTGTACCACTTGCATACCTTTCTTATGGGGATTGGTAAACCTATGTAGCTTGTAAGTTGTAAAGTGAGCCGGATATCTCACCGACCCGGAGGTGATGTGTTTGGCACGGTGGTTGCACGGGTTGAGGACCGTTGGAGAGTACATGGGTTAAGCCTTGGGCGCGTTGTTGAACGGTCGCAAGGGGGACGTGTACTCGGGGTCGGTGGCCCCGTGTTTCACTTTACGATGAACTCGCGAACGGTGGCCATACGTGTTCTTAAATGATGCGTATGTCGTGCATTTGGGTTCTTTCCTGCAGGATTAATAATTCGATAATTATCGCCGTTTCCTCTCGGTTAATGAGTACCACTTGATTCGAGCAGTTCGCAATGTGTAGTAATGGAAAGAGATTGAATAGCTTGCTGTTTTATATTGATATTAAATTGTATTGCAAACTCTTGTATTGCTAGTATGCTCACTAAAGTTTCCTTTATGCAACAACCCTATTAATTTGGCTGAGTAATAAAATTGCCAACCTAATTAGCATAGGTGCTATTTATGCAAGAATGCCAAGTTAAACCGGTCAAGCCCCATGCATCTAGGAGTCGGTCTTAGATGGCCAAATTTGACGGGTAAGACTTGCGGAGTATGTTAGATACTCGGGCTTTGCCACTACATGTTGACTTACGGGTTTCCCGCAAGCCGGTTTTTGTGATTGTTGTGGTAAGGTGGTTTGGGACGGAGAAGAGCCCAAAGAGTGGACCATTGAATGGGTTCCGAGCTCTCCGACCCATGATGAGTGAGCCATGGCCTAGGCCGGCATGGTTCATTTAAGTTATCTATGTATCGTCGAGTTGTATTTCGCTTCCGCACTTTAATTTCGAACAAAGATCATGGCTATGTAAGACTTAATTTCGAACCTAATGTATCTTTTATTCGAACTCTATGTTGTAATCAAGACTTAATTATGTAACCTTGCAAATCGTGTATGTTTGTTAATGTGATGCTATGTATGGTTGCTTCGTCAATCATCTCCCAAGGCGATCCGTACCACACTTAACTATCTTTCGGGATAGGGGTGTGACACGTGGTATCGGAGCCGACTTGGGATTTGCGTCACGTTAACACTCATTCTAAAAATCTTAAAACCCGTTTTTGAGTCACGGTGAGGCACGAGTCTAGATAGAAAGGCCAATATAAGGACTATATAGAATGGTGGCAAAACTAACCCCGTGTTATGATTGTTAAATATTTTGCAACTACGGCTTGAGCAAAGGTATGTGATTGAGTGTTGTCAATTTTCGCATGATATTATTGGTGTGACTCGAATACACTCTTATTCGAGAGCTCTCCATGTGAGGCGAGGTGACATGGATTTATTTTTGGCTTGTTTCTTTTGAATTTGATGTAATGTTTCTGGAATCCATCTCTTGCAGGTACATAACAACGTTTTAGCTCGTGTAGTATCGTGTGAGAGGTGTGTGTGTGCCACCGATGCGCTTGTCCGATATTCGTATCGGCGGGCGCGGTCTTTTAATTTTTGTGAGGACGTACGAGACGACATATTGAGCATCCATCATAATTGCATATCATCTCATCATGTCAAATATATGCATGTGAACTCATATAAATGGAACAATCACCAAAAATTTGATCACCTAGCTTAATTCTCACAAAAGGTTGAAAACCGAAACACTAAAACATGACAAACCGTGGCAGATTTCTTGACTTTCACAAAAATGAGCATAACTTCCAAGTTACTTATCCAAATAAGGCAAATAAGGACTTTCTGGAAAGCTTGTATTATGCACTACAACAATCTCCTAGTCTCAGGTCTTGTAAAAATCTGGAACGTAGCTAGAATTGCCCATTACAGAGAGCTGTTCTGGAATTTTCAGAATGTGCTCCGGTTCTGTCCCTGTCGTAGATCGTGCATAACTTTCAAACGACAAGTCGGATTGAGCTGTTCTAGGATGCGTTGGAAAGCTTAAGAAATTGTCTAAAACTTTCGTAACAAAATAAAAGTTTGATTCAGCCCAGAAACAGGAGTAATTATCGAGTTTCCGTAACGTGTCAAATCTGTCCAGAAAAATGGAACCGTGTTAGGATTGTGCGAAAAGTTTTGTTGCATTCTTTTGCTAAGTTGGTGCCATTCCATCATTCATGCTTTACTTATTTAGCATGTTTTGTTGTTGGATCTTGAGTTTTGACTTGTGTTTCAAAATTCTCCGACAGATGGCCCCCGGCAAGCTCATGTTGGACCGTGAGAACCTCGCGAGGCGGGTGCTCGAGTTGGAGCAGGAGCGTGCTGCCCTGCAGGCCACCCTCGCCACCCGCGACGCCGAGCTTACCACCCGCGACGCCGAGCTCGCCGCTCGCGACGCCGAGCTTGCTGCCCGCACCGCCGAGCTAGCCGAGCGCACTACCGAGGTGGATACCCTCCGTACGCAGCTCGAGTATAGCGAGACGGAGCGTTGGAACTTCTTCGAGCAGCTCCACGACGCCCACCTTGCCCTTGAGGGCAATGGAGCCGCCGCTCTGCAGGCCACGCTTGATGAGCGTGATGCCCAGCTCGCCGCCGCGAATGAGGAGAACTACGTCCTCTCCGGCCAGGTGGATGCCCTTCTCGAGGAGAAGGATGAGTTGGATGTTACCCTCCTGGAGACTCGGGGTGCTAGGGATGCTTTGGAGGGAGACCTCCGGAACGCCCAGGCGACCATAGCGCATAACAACGCTACCATTGAGCATCTCCAAGCCGCCAACAACGCCCTGCACGCCATCCTTAATGGCGGACCTCCCGAGCCACTTGAGATCATCCCACCCGAGGAGGATGTGGAGATGAGTGATGGCGAGGATGTTTCCGACGTCGAGGACGGAGCACCACCCTCTCCCATGAGGGATGACGCCGACTACTACGGCGATGACGACGAGTAGTTGTCACGACCGGTGGTCGTAGCTCTATGTGTGTAGGATTTGTAATCTCGTGAGGCATGTAACCGTGTTGGAAACGATCCGCGTGTTGTTAATTAAGCTCTCCGAGATTTGTGTTTGTTTGTGGGTCACATGTGATGTAACCTAAGACCGTGTTGTATCGGATTCGTGGTTTCCCGTGTATCAAAAATTTCTATCATGTTGCTACTATGTTGGAATCTATGGAATATGTGTGTTGCCAATGCATTATGCTTATTTCATCAATATTTTCTTCGTACATGCAATCTGAAATTTTTGGTCCCTTATGCCCAAT
This sequence comes from Chloris gayana, assembly GCA_031894775.1. Taxonomy (NCBI): domain Eukaryota; kingdom Viridiplantae; phylum Streptophyta; class Magnoliopsida; order Poales; family Poaceae; genus Chloris; species Chloris gayana. The sequence goes on along the minus strand of JAUNZO010005129.1, from coordinate 98,378 downwards.
GTCATGTTTTCTTGCTATTTTAGCTCTTGGTCTAATGAGCTAACGTGAGAAAAATTTTTCATGCATGACAGATGGTGAATACCCGCCGTGGTGAAGCTTCCGGAAGTGGGCATGGTGCGAGGGAAGAGCAACTCCCTAACCCTCCACCTCTCACGCCGTTGGAACAACTCGTGTCCAACCAAAACGAGATGTTCCGCTTGTTCTTTGCAAGTCAAACCAACCAAGGACAAGGCCAAGGACCGCCACCCCAAGGGCCGAGGAATTCCACCTATGCCGACTTTTGGGCCACTCAACCGCCCAAGTTTGGTGAAGCTACTACCGATCCGTTGGAGGCGGATAATTTCCTCCGCATCATTGAGTCGAAGTTTGCTCTCCTCAATTGCACATCGGAGCAAAAGGTTCTCTTTGCAGCTCAACAACTTCGTGGCTCCGCTAGTGCATGGTGGGCAAGTTTCACCGCCGCACTTCCCGCCGGTACTCAAGTGAACTGGCCGGACTTTTGCACCGCATTTCGCGCGCATCACATTCCCGCCGGTCTCATGAAGCGCAAGTTGCAAGAGTTCCTTAGTTTGAAGCAAGGTGCCGGAACCGTGCAAGAGTATGCACGGAAGTTCAACTACTTGGCTCAATATGCATCCTACCATGCCGACACGGATGACAAGAAGAAGGATTGCTTTCGTTCGGGGCTAAGCCCGAAGTTACAAGATCGCTTGGCTCAAGTCACTACCGGCACGTTCAATGACTTAATGAGTGCCGCAATTGTGCAAGAAGATGCTATCCGTGCTCACCAAGAGGACAAGAAGAGGAAGCGTGCCGTAGGAAATCCATCCGGCTCCGCTCCGCCCAAGTACAAGCTAGCTATCACTTCTCCGACCGGACGAAGTTTCGGGCCGCATTGCCGCCAACGGGGGCTCACGTCAATTTGTGCCGCAGCAACACCACCACTCCCACGGTGGAAATCAGCAGCATACTACCTCGTTCCGCCCTCCACAGCAGCAATACCAAGGTGCTAGGCCCGGTCCTCAAGGTCCGTGCTTTAATTGTGGACGTCCGGGTCATTTCGCGAAGGATTGCCGTGTTCCGACACGCAACCCGGAGCAACAACAACAACAATGGTTCCGGAAGCGGCAACAACAATCAAAACCGCAATGGGAATAATGGAAATGGGAACCGCAATCAATCCTCCACTCCAAATGCTAAGAATGGCCGAGTCAACTATACCACGGCCGAAGAGATTCAAGCGGGAGAACCGGTACTTTCGGGTATGTTTTCGGTCAACAACCACTCCACTTTGGTTCTTTTTGATTCGGGTGCAACTCATGATTTCATTAGTCAAGCATGTGCAAAAACCTTACAACTCACTCCCACCGTTTTGGATATTCCCTATATCATCACATCACCCGGTGGAAAGATAAAAACAAACCTAGAATTGAGGCAAGTCCCACTACACCTAGAAAGAAAAATATACCCCTCTTCTCTCATAGTTTTGTGTGGGCAAGGAATAGATATAATCCTAGGTATGAGGTGGATGAAACTCCATAGAGCCGTTTTACACATCGATTCTCGTGAAGTTCACCTAAACTCCCCACTCCATGGTTCATCTATTCTCCGATTGCCCCATCCAAAATTCTCCACTTCAACAATCTACCATCTTGAGGGAAAACGGATTGAGGATATTCCCGTGGTATGTGAGTTTCCCGATGTTTTTCCGGATGACTTACCGGGCATGCCACCCGATAGCGATGTCGAGTTTAAAATTGAGCTCCAACCCGATGCGGCACCAATTTCCGTAGACCGTACAAGATGGCTCCCAATGAGCTAGCAATCTTAAAAGAGCAATTGAGCGAGCTTATGGATATGGATTTACGGAAGAAAATAATGGATGAGGCACACTTGTCTAAATATTCCATACACCCCGGTAGCAATAAAATGTATCGTGGCCTAAGAGAAAAATTTTGGTGGACACGCATGAAGCGTGAGATTGCACGGTATGTGGCCGAGTGTGATACTTGTCAACGAGTGAAAGCCGACCACTTGAGAAAAGCCGGATTATTGAACCCATTGAAGGTTCCCGTTTGGAAGTGGGAGGACATTGCTATGGATTTTATCGTTGGATTGCCTCTCACATCAAAGAAGCACGATTCAATTTGGGTTATTGTGGATAGGTTAACTAAGTCCGCACACTTCATCCCCGTCCATACTACCTACAATACCAAGAAGTATGCCGAGCTATACATCTCAAGAGTGTTGTGTTTGCATGGAGTACCTAAAACCATTGTTTCCGATCGAGGTCCGCAATTTGTATCTCGCTTTTGGGAGCAATTGCATTCTTGTCTTGGTACCACCCTCATTAGAAGCTCCGCATATCACCCTCAAACGGATGGACAAACCGAAAGATTGAATCAATATTTGGAGGATATCTTGAGAGCATGTGCTATGGAAAATAGAGGAAATTGGGATGATTGTCTTCCATTCGCCGAATTCTCGTACAACAATAGCTATCAAGAGAGTTCGGGAATGTCACCGTTTGAAGCGTTGTATGGTCACTCTTGTCGTACACCCTTAAATTGGTCGGAAGCGGGAGAGAGAACTACTTTTGGTCCCGATCTTGTCACCCAAGCCGAAGAGAAGGTTCGACAAATTCAAGCCAACATGAAAGCCGCACAATCTCGTCAAGTGAGCTACGCTAACAAGAGGAGACGCCCCTTGGAATTCGAGAAGGGAGATCACGTTTATCTTCGTGTCTCTCCGAATAAGGGCGTATCTCGGTTTGGAATTAAAGGAAAATTAGCACCCCGCTATATCGGACCCTATCCGATTGTGGAAAAGCATAGCGCGGTTGCTTACCGATTGCAACTACCGGAAAGTCTTGCTCGAGTGCACAATGTGTTCCACGTCTCTCAACTCAAGAAATGTTTGAAGCCTCCGATAGATGTGGTCATTTCCGACACCGATCAACTAGAAGAAGATCTCTCCTACCCCGAATACCCCGTCCGGATTATCGATCAAAGCGACCGAGTAACTCGCAATCGCACCATCACCTTCTACAAAGTGCAATGGAGTAACCACACCGAAGAAGAAGCGACTTGGGAACAAGAGGATTTTCTAGAGAAGAATTTTCCCGAGTTCCTCGCGTCACACAAATCGGTAAATTTTCGCACTCCCTCTCCTTAATTCGTAGCGATTCTCGGGACGAGAATTTCTTTAAGGGGGAGGGCTGTGACATCCCATGTCACGATTAAGGCTAATCCCGTAGTTAGTACCCTAATCACCTCACTAATGAAGTACTAATGCTAATTACCCAAAGGAAAAGAAGAAAAATAAAAAGGAAAAAAGGAAAAACCTACTCCTAAACCCTAGCCCTAACCAAAATGCAAAAATTATAAAAACACTACCCACATATTTTTGCACCACTGGATTGCTCATGTAAAAAGGTGAATTTACAACATTTTTACCAAATTTTTGGACAAAGTTTTGAAACCCCAAAAATTCAAATTTAAATCTGAAACACTGCTACTTGTGAATTTTATATGAATTTTTGGAAGCAAGTTTGGAACTTCGAACTAAAAGATGAAAATTAAAGTGAATCACCCTGAACCTCCTCATATTTTTGGTTTTATTTTTGGAGCCCCAGAAATATGAATTTTGGTCAAACTACCAAACCACAGATTTGAAATTCAATTGAAACCCCGAGCTACGGTGCCCACCGGGCAATGGCGACCGGAGGACCGCCGGTCCGGCCAGCCCGGCCACCGCCGCGCGCGTGCCCGCCCTGTCCAGTCGCCACGCCACCCCTGCCAGCTCCCCAACCGCTCTGTACCCGCCGGCCAACGGTAGAGCGCCGGGAGTAATGGCACCCCGCTCCGGCCGCCGCTCCCGTCCGGCCGCCCGCTAGAAAACGCCGCGCGAGGGCCAAGGCCGCATCCCGAACCCCCTCAATCATTGCCCAGTTTCCCCTGCTCCTCCTCGCACCGCCAGCTTCCGGCCTCTTCCTCTGCAGACCGCGCGCCACCGGAAATTCGAGCCGCCGCCGCCATGGCCGCCCGGAGTTTCCCCGCATCGCGCGCCGCCTAGGTAGGCCGCCCCGCCTTCCTTCTTTCGCCATTTCGTGCGCGAGGACGTGTCCGAGTTTCCCCACGACGCGCTTCCCTCATCCGCCCCCGTGTCGCGGGAATTTGAGAAGGAGTTCGTCGCCGCCGCCGCCATCCCGCCACCTCCCCGACGAGCTCGCACTTCCGGTCATCCCCAACCCCGCGCGACCCCACGCCGCCACTCCCCGCGCGAAGGTGATGCTCTCCGAAGAAACCGCCCCTCCTCTCTCTCTCTCTCCGGGACGCGCACCCCGCCGGAGCCGCTCGCGCGCCGCCGCTCGTCGCCGGCCGCCTCCGGCCACCCGCCGTCCCCGTGGACCCCACCGAAGTACTCCCCGTCGCTCACGCTTCAATTTCCCCAAAGGCCGGAGCATGAGCTCCAGCGTAGCGCCACCGCGGCGAACCTCGCCGGCGCCGGCCACCGCGGCCGGAGCCCGCGCCGCCCCTCTCGTTTAAAAGTACTCGGTGGCATTTTCGTAATTAGGTCCGAACTTCGTTTGAGTTTGAAAAATCCATATCTGGCGTTTGAATCGTCCAAAAATTGCAAACTAAAATGTTTTGGAAACTAGAAGACCTGTACTTTCATAAAAGTAACATGAACTCCTCAGATCTGGTCATTTTCACATTTTTATAAAAATGACAAAAGTCAACCCCTGAAAACTTAACTAAGCCATAACTTTAAAAGTATAAATCCAAATTAAAAGCCACTTGGCCAAAGTCTTCACCCAGAAACACATGAATTTTTGGCACTGGAAGATCTGCATTTCACTTCATATTTTTCAAGTTATTGCAATTCTTGCATTCTCTGTATTTAATTTTTTAATTAATTCTGTATAAATTATTTTTACATGAAACTTGGCCATTAATTTCATTTTGGTACTGTACACTTGTAGAAAATCCCATGTTAATTTTGGATCATGTTAAGTAATGATTTTTGCAAACCCTAGATCTAAATTTCTAAAAGGTCATTTTCAGCACAAGCATAATTCGTTTTATGTCATTCCAAATCATGTTCATGCATGTTTATGTAATTTCTACTGTTCATTATGTCCTTTAGCACCCCATGGCAGGTTTAGTCAAAAGGTTTTAGGTAATTCACCTATGTATGACTTTTGAAATCAAATTCCTATTCTAAAAGGGAATCGCCATCGCATGTGATGTTAAAATGCCTAAGCCTAGATTTCTTCGTATTGTACTATAAAAACTTGCTAAGATATTAGTGCTAAACCTACACTAACCACAGAACTCATGTCTATGCATCAAGTCATTACTCAATTTATATTAGTATAGTCATGCTTGTTCATGTAATTGGGTCCCGTAAAAGAAGACAAGAGACATGTCATGCTTATTAGGGTTCGAACCAACCAACTTTTGAATTACATACTCATATGAATCTTTACAAAACAGCACCCATGCATTACTCTCATCATCGACCTTGTGCTCATGTGACTTATGCATTGCATTTCATTCCTTAGGTGACGACGCCGAATTGACTCCGCCGGAAGAAGCTACTGCCACGCTCAACGCTTGTGAGGCTAGTGCTAACTTCGATCACTCTCAAGGCAAGCCCCGGTGCATTCCTATTATTTTGAGATGTCTTTCTTTTATCACTATATTAAGGATGATGAATGTGCATTTAAGTTCTAGGAATTGCTTGGAAATCCACGTGCATAAATCCCTATATGCCCTATGTAGAGTATGTGTCATACCTCCGATAGAATTGCTATGCTCGGTTTATGGAGTCAACGATAGAATGGGGAATCTCACCTATGGTTTATGATTAAACTTGAACATGATGGATTTGGTTAAATTTGAGAGCACCCCATTGTGGCTCCGCGAACAAGTTTGAGTTGTGTACCACTTGCATACCTTTCTTATGGGGATTGGTAAACCTATGTAGCTTGTAAGTTGTAAAGTGAGCCGGATATCTCACCGACCCGGAGGTGATGTGTTTGGCACGGTGGTTGCACGGGTTGAGGACCGTTGGAGAGTACATGGGTTAAGCCTTGGGCGCGTTGTTGAACGGTCGCAAGGGGACGTGTACTCGGGGTCGGTGGCCCCGTGTTTCACTTTACGATGAACTCGCGAACGGTGGCCATACGTGTTCTTAAATGATGCGTATGTCGTGCATTTGGGTTCTTTCCTGCAGGATTAATAATTCGATAATTATCGCCGTTTCCTCTCGGTTAATGAGTACCACTTGATTCGAGCAGTTCGCAATGTGTAGTAATGGAAAGAGATTGAATAGCTTGCTGTTTTATATTGATATTAAATTGTATTGCAAACTCTTGTATTGCTAGGATGCCCACTAAAGTTTCCTTTATGCAACAACCCTATTAATTTGGCTGAGTAATAAAATTGCCAACCTAATTAGCATAGGTGCTATTTATGCAAGAATGCCAAGTTAAACGGGTCAAGCCCCATGCATCTAGGAGTCGGTCTTAGATGGCCAAATTTGACGGGTAAGACTTGCGGAGTATGTTAGATACTCGGGCTTTGCCACTACATGTTGACTTACGGGTTTCCCGCAAGCCGGTTTCTGTGATTGTTGTGGTAAGGTGGTTTGGGACGGAGAAGAGCCCAAAGAGTGGACCATTGAATGGGTTCCGAGCTCTCCGACCCATGATGAGTGAGCCATGGCCTAGACCGGCATGGTTCATTTAAGTTATCTATGTATCGTCGAGTTGTATTTCGCTTCCGCACTTTAATTTCGAACAAAGATCATGGCTATGTAAGACTTGTTTTCGAACCTAATGTATCTTTTATTCGAACTCCATGTTGTAATCAAGACTTAATTATGTAACCTTGCAAATCGTGTATGTTTGTTAATGTGATGCTATGTATGGTTGCTTCGTCAATCATCTCCCAAGGCGATCCGTACCACACTTAACTATCTTTCGGGATAGGGGTGTGACAACGAGAGAGTACGGAGCCCTATAAGGATGTAGAATAGTTAGATTTTACTAACTGTTCGACTTTTGGGTTTTGGGAAGTGCTAACTATTCGTTGTAGTTTTCTATACTATGGTACGTATAGTTAGTTCACGAGCATGCATCATGTCATATTATGCACTAAATAAATATTAGGATATCTACTTAGCTAGTTTCCTCGTACTTGTATAGGTTGTTCCGTTCGCTTTTCTTCCGTGGGAAGAAGTGTTTAACTCGTTTCAACATGTTCCCTGCGAGATGCTCGTTTCTCGCGGTAGGAAGCGCGCCCGGGAGGAGGAGGACACACGGGCTGCACACGTTGCTTGAGCTGGAGCAGCGGATCCACAGCTCGGAGTTGAGGACGCGAGCCGGGACCAACAGTTAGGTGCTTGGAAGCACCGCTGTCGAGTGGACTGTCGGGAGGTTCGGAGGTCCCACGCCAGGATCGCCGAGCTGGAGGAGCAGCTAGTGGAGGTGACACAGGACCGTGACGAGTTCCACGGGGCGGCCATAGCCTTGGACGAGCAGCTGACCACGATTACCGAGGAGCGAGGCGCCGCTCGCGAGGCGGACGACGCGCACGAGCTACGGTTGGAGCAGATGACGGCGCAGCGTAATCACGCTGTGCATACACCGGTCGTGGTACGAGGACCAGATGGCTCGAGATCGAGGCGTTGTTTGACGGGATAGCCCGGGCACACCACGCACCGCTCCACGACCACGACGCACTCGGTTGAGCAGTTCGAACGGTTGCAGCAGCAGCAGGGTCCACCGAGACGACGCCGAGGAGGTCTCTAGGATGGACTACGAGCCACCACCCGTTTCACCGGCCGAGGACGTCGAGTCGGACGCCGACAGCCACGCACCGTCGGCTTAGCTGTGTGTGTTTTCACCGATGTAGGGGAGAGCCACATTTTGCTGATGTAGGTCAAATGTAGATAGGGTAATAGCAGATGTTGGTCGGTTGGGAGTGTATGGAAAAGTGGGGTTGAGTTGTACCAACAATAACTAATGGAAAAGAAGTGGTAGTATATGCAGTTGCTAGAATAAAAAGATTTGCTGAAATATTAGGATTCGTTTCTACATGTATCCGATACTCTTACCTCTCCACGAGAGATGGACAGCACGAGTACTGGTGTGAGTGAAGCAAGAGGACCAAGGGAGGATGTTCGTGTAGTCGAGCTGGAGAGACAGCTGCAGGAAAAGGAGGAGTTGTTAGCACTTAGAGAGGCGCAGTTGCTAAACAAGGACCAGCAGATTCAATTTAAGGATCAGCAACTAGCCAACGCACATGCACCGATCACTCGGTTAGAGCAAGATCTACTGCAAGCACACAATGCAATACTGAATGAAGCCATAGAACAGCAACCTCCCGAGGATGAACCAATAGTGCAGGAAAATCCTATGGAGTCCGAATCGAAGAGGAAGAGGAGGATCCTCGAAGAGATAATGGACGTGGATTCGGTCATAGACTTCACGGAGATTCCACGACTAGAGGATGCGAGAATCCGAGACAGAGCGGTTCCATAAGCCAGGAGGTGACATCCAGGCATCGCGAAGAATAGTAGAGTGCAAGCTAGTAGCAAGTGAGAAAACTAGTATGTAAAATAGGCGTTAGTTAAATAACGAGCGTGATGTAACCACGCATGAGTGTATCTTAGGAACCGTTGTAACGTGGATGTATGAGCATGTGTCGCTGGATTTGGTGGTTGTTTTAATAAAGATAGCTTGTTACATAAAGATTCCTTGGAAGTCCTCATCTACGTATTCCTGTTTCTTCCGCTATTATGTTGGAATGAAGATGTCTAACGTAAACTTTTCTTGGACAGAATGGTTGGAACAAGGAGACGCGATGAGCCCGAGAGTTCTCAACGCGGGGCGGAAACACCACCACCACCCCGACCTTGGCACAGGCCATCGCTGCTGTATTGGATTCTCGCGCGGAGCAGCGAGAATTATTGGAGCAATTGGTCCGCAACACTGCTCCATAGGAACGTCACCGGGGCCGCAATGCACCGGAAGAAAGGGTGACCTTCTCGGACTTCTTATCGGTTCGCCCCCGGTCTTCTCGGATGCGGGTGAACCCTTGGAAGCCGACAACCGGCTTCGCACCATCGAATCGAAGCTTGAATTGTTCCCATGCACGGATCATCGGAAGACCCTCTTCGCTTCCCAGCAATTGCAAGGATTTGGTGGAGCCTTGTGGGCCAATTACAAAGCAATGTTTCCTCCAGGATATCAAGTTTCATGGGCTGAGTTCACCAAAGCCTTCGAAAGCATCATATTCCGGAAGGCTTAATGAATCGGAAGAGGAAGGAGTTCCTCTCACTCGAAGCAAGGGGATATGAATGTGCATACCTACTCCAAGGTATTTAACCGTCTTGCTCGAGTACGCTCCTGAACATGTGGACACGAGATGCCAAGAAGAAGAATCTGTTCAAGGAGGGAATGAGTACCAAGCTGCAGATCTCGCTTGGTGTTAAACAAGACCGACGACTTCATTGACTTTGTGAGTGACGCTATCGCACTGGAAGACTCTATCCGTCTTCATCGGACGGAGAAGAACAAGAAGAGGTCGGCTACGGGACAAGGAAGTGGGGGACCATCAAAATACGAGCTGGTCTACACTGCACCGTCGGGTCGGCGTTATCAGCATACACCCTCTCGTCCCAATTTCTACCGGCAGAATCAATCACCTCAGGCACTCTCAGCAACAGCGGCCGAATCGGTATCGTCCGCCCTACCGAGCAATGGAACTTGCAGCCTGGAACAGCCCCAATATCGAGAAGGCCGTATCGAATGCCACCTAATGAACTGGCAGAATTGAAGGTGCAACTAAAGGAGTTATTGGACAAAGGATATATACGTCCAAGTTCATCACCATGGGGATGCCCGACCTTATTTGTAAAGAAGAAAGACAAGACTTTGAGGCTATGTGTGGATTATAGACCTCCGAATTCGGTGACTATCAAGAATAAGTACCCTCTTCCAAGGATCGATATCTTGTTTGATCAACCGATGGGAGCTAAAGTTTTCTCCAAGATAGATCTTCGCTCGGGATATCATCGGATTAAGATAAGAGCTGAAGATATACCGAAGATCGCATTTTCCACAAGGTATGGACTTTATGAGTATCCGGTGATGTCATTTGAATTGACCAACGCACCAGCACATTTCATGTATCTCATGAATTCGGTGTTCATGCTCGAGCTGGACAAGTTTGTCGTGGTATTCATTGATGGCATCTTGATCTACTCTAAGTCGAAGAGGAACATGCCAACCACTTAAGAGTGGTGTTGCAACGACTAAGGGATCATCGGCTTTATGCTAAGTTCAGCAAGTGTGAATTTTGGCTAAAGTAAGTACCGTTCCTAGGTCACGTGATATCAGCCAAAGGTGTGGCCGTTGACCCTGGCAAGGTTCAAGAAGTGTTGGATTGGGAATCACCGAAGTCTGTCTCACGGATCGGGAGTTTCTTGGGATTAGCTGGTTATTATAGAAGGTTTATCCCAAACTTCTCAAAAATCACCAAGCCAATGACTAAGCTCTTGGAAAAAGATAAGAAGTACGTATAGAGCAAAGAATGCGAAGAAGCTTTTCAAACGTTGAAGAAGTTGTTGACTACGGCTCCTGTACTTGCTCGGCCAGATTTGACGAAGCCTTTTGATGTGTATTGTGATGCATCGGGAACAGGACTTGGATGTGTTCTAATGCGGGAAGGTCGAGTGATTGTCTATGCGTCTCGACAACTAAGGCGTCATGAGGAACACTATCCTACCCATAATCTAGAACTAGCAGCAGTGGTATTAGCGTTGAAAGGTTGGAGACACTATCTCTTGGGTAACTTGATACATTTATGCACGAGACCACAAGAGTCTCAAGTACATCTTCACTCAAGCGGATCTGAATATGCGACAACGAAGATGGTTAGAACTAATCAAAGATTATGAGCTGGAAATCCACTACCACCTCGGTAAGGCCAACGTGGTAGCTGATGCCTTAAGCCGCAAAGTTCATTGCAATAATCTCATGGCTCAACTCATGATTCAACCATCTCCACAAGGAAATGAAGAGCCAATCCTTCGGATTATTCCGTATGGAGCATTGACCAACTTGGCTCTTCTTCCTAACATTCGTGAAGAAGTGGTAGCAGCTCAGCAGAAGGATGCTTGGTATGGAACACATCAAAAGACGACTCCGGAAGGATGAAGTCAAGTGTTTCCGAAAAGATGACGAAGGTGTTATCTGGTTTAGGAATAGGCTAGTAGTGCCTAAGAACTTTGAACTTCGCAAGAAGATAATGGATGAAGCCCATATGTCCAAATATTCTATTCATCCCGGAACCAACAAGATGTATCAAGATCTGAAGCAAAGGTTTTGGTGGACACGCATGAAACGAGAAATAGCCAAGTATGTCAATGAATGTGATGTTTGTCGACGGGTCAAAGCCGAGCCCTTGAAGCAAGCAGGACCCTTACAACCTCCGAGCATTCCTGAATGGAAGTGGGAAGACGTCGAGCATGGATTTCATCGTGGGATTACCACTAGGTCCACGAAACATGACTCTATCCGGGTTATCGTGGACCGATTGACGAAGTCTGCTCACTTCATACCGAGTACATACTCGGTACACTACTCGAGAAGTATGCAGAATTGTACATAGCTCGAGTTCTCTCGTTTGCATGGGGTGCCGAAAACCATTATATCGGACAGAGGAACCCAATTTGTCTCCAGATTCCGGGAACAACTACAAGAATCCTCGGGAACCAAGTTGATACGAAGCTCGGCATATCATCCTCAAACCGATGGACGGACATAAAGGATCAATCAATATCTCGAGGATATGCTTCGAGCATGTGTCTTGACCTATGGTAAGGATTGGGAAAAGTGCTTACCTTTGGCGAGTTCTCCTACAATAACAGCTATCAAGAGAGTGTCGGAATGTCGCCGTTCCAAGCCTATATGGACGTAGTTGTCGTACGCCCTTGAATTGGTCGGAAAGTGGAGAAAGAGTAATCTTCGGACCGGATCTAGTAAGAGATGCGGAACAACAAGTACGTCTCATCCAACAGAACCTCAAGAGGGCTAAATCTCGACAAATCGGTTATACCGACAAGAGGCGTCGAGAGTTAGTATTTCAGGTTGGAGATCAAGTCTATCTTCGAGTATCTCCTACCAAAGGGGTTCAAAGGTTCGGAATTAAGGGTAAGTTAGCACCACGATACATCGGACCTTTTCCAATCCTAGAAAGATGTGGAACTGTGGCATATCGTTTGGAGTTACCAGACACACCTATCGGGCATACACAACATCTTCCACGTATCTCAACCGAAGAAGTGTTTGAAACCACCGGTGGACATACCGACAGCTGAGGTGGAACGAGTTACAACCGGACTTGACGTACGACGAACACCCGGTCAAAATTCTCGACACCCAGGATCGAGTGACTCGACATAGGACCACTAGGTTCTACAAGGTCCAATGGAGCAATCACTCGGAAGTCTGAAGCTACTTGGGAACAAGAAGAGTTTCTTCGATCAAACTACCCCGAGTTCTTTAGCGCTATCGCTTAGTCATTTCGATCGTGAATCTCGGGACGAGATTCCTGTAAGGAGGAGGGCTGTAACAACCCACAGCAATAAAATGCATTTCATGGCATTCATGAGCATGTCATCACATTTTATTTGTAAGATCATTAAGCATTTGGTATTAATTATAAGCACATAAAATATCAAAGTAACTAAAGAATAAATGAGGTGTTAAAAATAAGTCAAATGAGAAGAAAATTCAAGTTTAACATTTTCTATGGGTCAAATATCACAAATAAAGATTTATGAAAATTTACTGAAAGCATTTTGTCATGTAAAAATATTTGCAGAAAATAAACAAAGTCTCTTTATTTAATTTAGCTATGAATTTTTAATCCAAAAATGATTTGGAGTTTCTACTTGGACTTAATAGGAAATATGCCTAAAATCTTCTCAAATACACCCCTGAATTTTCGCGAAATTTTTGGAGCTCGGGAAAGCCACTTTTTAATTTCGCGAAGCAGGAGGGCCTTTTTGTAAAATGGCCAAGACAGGCGCAGGCGTCAGCCTCTTCTTCTCTCTCCTTCTCTCACCGCGCGCTCGCGCGCCCGCGGCCCACCGCCTCTCCGGCGGGTGCCACGACCCCGGCCACGCAGCTGCTCGCGGCCACGCAGCTGCTGGCGGGAACCGCCACGGGAGGGGGATAAAAGCTCCGCCGGCTCCCATTTTCCTTCCTCTCCCTTTCCTTTCGCCCCGCCATTGCCACACCTCAAGCCTCACCGTCGCTAGGCTGCTCTAGTGCCTCCCCGTCCACGCCACCACCAACCGAGCCCCGCCGGGTCCCCGCGAAGCTTGGTCCCTTGGTCATTTAGCTTGAGCGGCTCCACTCCGACGAGGCGAGCCCATTTTCTTCCCCGAGCTTCCGACCGTGCTCCTCCGTCGTAACTCCAAATTCGTGACCGCCGGTGAGCCTATCGTCCGGGTTCTTAGTTTCCTGAGTCCGCAATTTGTTACTCTCTACTCCACATCACTCATGGTCGACTTTATTCCACAGGAAGTCCGGCAATCGTCGTTTTTCCGTAGCTCCGGCCGCCACCGTCTCCGCCATCCACGGTGAGCACCCCTCCCGAGCCTTGCTCATGTACTTTTGAGTCCACGACGAGCTTGCGCATGCTCCGTAGTCCGCGCCGGCGAGTTTTCCCCAATTTCCGTAGTCCGTGTCGAGCTCGCGCCACCGCCGGAGGTTGCGTTCCGGTCGGACCTCGCCGCCGGCATGCTTCCGGCCGAGCTCATGCTCCGTCGTTTGCACCTGGAGTGTTCCTCGCGTCGTGTAGGTGCTCTAGGTAGTCTCGCGGCGAGCGTTTCTCCACTCCCGACCGTCTCCGACGACCGCGCCGCCGCCGGCTCGCCGCTGCGGTGGTGCCACACCGCGGGCCACACGCGGGTGGGATCGCGTGTGGCTACATGGGATCGGGTGTGGCCAACCCTGTGGCCCCCGTGTGGCACGAAGTGTTTTTAAATTTTCAAAATTCATAGAAAATTCAATAAAATTCAGAAAAATACCAAACCAACTTTGTTAAACTCGGAAAAATGAGATCTATCCATTTGTGAAATAAAATAATTATTTTGAATAAATTTCTTTATAAATTGTAATTAATCACTTTCTTTGATTAAAGAAAAGCTATTATTTTATGTAAATAAAATGTTTAATTATCAAAAATAATTTTATTTAATGAAGGAGATACTTGCAGACGAAATTAATGATGAAATTTATTTTCCCAACATTAAACTTAACTATGTTAATTTATATGATTACAATGTATTAACCTTTAATCACTTAAAGTAATTATTTACTTATTGACTAATAAATCAGATTAATGTGTTAATTATTAAACTTAAGTAATTAGTGACCTTAATTAAGTAATTAAGGAAACAAAATTAATTAATAATGATCTTAATTAAACATGTATTAACCAACATACTTATCCATAATTTGTTAATTAACTAAAAGTGATTAAGCATTAATCATTACTTATTATCTATGGAACTTCATTAATGAATCCTTGCATACTTTCATCATATGCATTCCTTCATACATGATTGTGATTCGCGATGCATTGTCTGGTCGACTAGGTTCGACGTAATCGAGGTTCCACCCGAGGGCGAGTCGAGAGCCGGGATCTCGAAGTCGACCCAGCCGCCGAGGAGACTAACTTCGAACAAACTCAAGGCAAGCCCGGTGCATCCCACCTATGTTTTTAAATATTTTACCTTATCACCTAGTACAGTTATGCTTGTGCATTAGGTGTTAGGGTTTGCTTGAAACCCTAGATGCATTATGGTAGGTTTCCGTTTGTTTCTTTTATACTTGGTACAGGTAGCTCAATAGAGGCTAAGCTTAATTCATAGTGACAACGGTAGATGTTTAGGGCACTTAAAGCGTGGAGCCTTTAAGAGTTTTGTGTTAACACTAAAGATGAGGAGAGTGTTAATGAAGTTGAAACCGGACGGGCCCCATAGGAGAAAGGGCAAGACGGAGATGAGGTCTTGCAAGGTGGTAGCCCCGTCTCGTGTCGGTCAAGGACCGTACCGTTGTTGGCTTAGTTGAACAAGTTTGAACGTACCGTACTATATGCTGGTATCATGGGCCCAGCAAGCTGATGTACCCTATCGCCCTAGAGATGTAGCGTAGCTAGCTCTCTTTGCCGGCGATCGGTGAGAGGATAGTCTCACGGGAGGGAGATGGGTCGACCACGAGGGAAGTCGTGGCTTCGCCATACTCCGGGGAGTTGGAAATGGCTAGTCTGCTGTCAGGTGCTAGCGGGAAAGGTTGTCGTATACGATCGGTGTGATGCGTATACGTCGTGTAGTCGGGTTTTGCCAGCTGGTATAAAATCGATTCGAATCGCTGTCCCTCACGAGTAATGAGTACCGCTTGTTTAGCTCGTCACATCGTAGTAACTTTTATGGAAGATGAGGAAGATGAGAGATGGAAGGATAAAGATCTATTATATCTTGTTTGGGAACTTGATTTGAATAGAGTTAGGTTGCAAACACCATGGCTAACGAACATAACTCTGAGCTAAAATACTGAAAGTAAGGACCCACCCATTAATGCTGTTTTTCGCAAAGGAGTAAACCCCACAGCCGAAAGCCTTTGCATACTAGGCGTCGGCCTTAGCGTGCCATGTTGACGGG
Source organism: Chloris gayana (assembly GCA_031894775.1). Classification (NCBI taxonomy): domain Eukaryota; kingdom Viridiplantae; phylum Streptophyta; class Magnoliopsida; order Poales; family Poaceae; genus Chloris; species Chloris gayana. Next base: position 82,631 of record JAUNZO010005129.1, on the reverse strand, counting down.
TCGGTTTTGCTGAGTATTAGAATACTCAAGGTTTGTTCGTTACCTTTCAGGGAATGAGTCGTGCTATCATGACTTGTACGACAGTTTTTCCGAGGAGGAGCGAGTGTCCCGAGGAGGTTCCCTTCGGTGGGAATGAATCCCCACACCTTGAAGAGAGAGGACCGTGATGTACGAAGGGCTCGGTGCATCACGTTGTTTAGTTTGAAGTCTTGAGAGTTGTATAATAGACAAGCTTCCGTTGAATACTCGTAGGATGTTAAACTTCAATAGTGTTATATTTCCGCTGCACGAATGTTTGTATTTCGAAAACTTGGTTGTATTATACCATGATGTATATATTCCGCTTGTATGAGATGATCTTTCTGTTGTAACTCGCTTCGTCGAGTGTCCCTCTGTTCCGATTCCTGGGTGGTCCCGAAGGGGATGTCACATGGGTATACGGATGATAAACGAATGGATAAATAGAGATACGGTGACGAATCAATAAAGACAAGATCGGCGCAGAGGGCCCACGGAGTGGTCGCTAGCCGATATGGAATAACGGAAGATTCCATATATCGGTATGGAAATAAGACGGGTGTTAAGACCGACATATAATGACTTGAGCAATAAGTAAAGAAGCAATTTGTATTCTGTTAGGACTCCGAGTCAATAAGGAAAGCTTTAGAGCTTCCGAATATGTAATTCATGTAATCGACTAGCACTCTGCATGTAACCCTAGCTCCCCTGGATATGTAAGGCGGAGCAGGGACCCCCCCCCTAATACTCTCCGACAACTTGCAATTAGAAATATACTAAAGGCAATACATAACATATATGACATAGGGTATTACTCTCGATTCGAGAGGCTCGAACCTGTCTAAAATCTTGTGTTCCTGTGTGTTTCGTGTGTTGCACCATCGAATTCCACGCTCGTGAGAGACCGGGTAGTTCTAGAGCCGAGTTTAAGACTCGACATTTGGCGCGCCGGTAGGGGTCCCGGCCGGTTCCCAGCCGAGTTCGATGGCTTCTTCGTTCGACATCGACTTCGCGCCCGGCTTCAAGATCCGCTTCGGGTCCCTCGACTTCGAAGCCGATTCCGCCGGAAAGCTACACTTGATGAATCCAATTCGCGACCCGGCCGCAGCTTCGAAGCGCGATCACTAGACACAATTGAAACCATATGCATGGAATCCATTAGACCGTTGACGCTTCGGACCGATACCCGGTCCGTGATAATGGGTAGCTCCATCGAGCTTGATAACGACTTCGAGGAAGGATCTCCAGCCTTCTTCCAAGTGTTTATGGCTGGCCTAATTCTTGAAGAACTCACCCCGAGGAAGATGCTGTCTGAAGAAGCTAGGATGGCGAGAGAAGAAGCAAACCGCCGCCAACGTGAAACGGACGAAACAGGACGTAGAACATCCACCTTCACGAGCTTCGACCGCGAACCCTCGCGCAAACATCGTTGGTACCGGTCAAGATGGAGAGGGCATTCCTGCCACAGCCCCGCCCTCTACTTGACCATTACCGGAGAAATCCAGGGATGCGGTAGAACAGTCATCGAGGTTATAATAACCGACGTGGAAGCCGCGGTGGCAGAAATCATCGTTCTTCCGGTAGGGCGTTGGATATGGGCTCCATCGATGTTGAACTAAACGATGCTCCATGGATGTTGAACTAACCAGTCCACAACATTGTGGGTGTGGAAACAGATTCTAGAGACTATTCCGGAGGAGGTGTTCAATTCGACACCGAGGATGACAACGCGCTTTGAGATTGGTGGATGCGGTCGCTTTGCAAACCAACCAGCTTGTCCAAGACAGAGCTGAATCTTCCGATCGCTCGCATTCGCATTCGGAGCGGTATGCGAGAGCTCGGTCCGAAGGAGCTTCTTGTGACATCCCCTTCGGGACCACCGAGGAATCGAAACAGAGGGACACTCGACGAAGCGAGTTATAACGAAACATCATCTCATACAAGCTAAAATATATACATCATGGTATAATACAACCAAGTTTTCAAAATACAACATTCGTGCAGCGGAAAGATAACATTTATTGAAGTGTCAACATCCTACGAGTATTCGGCGGAAGCTTATTACGTTACAACTCATCGGACTTAAGACGAAACGACGTGATGCACCGAGCCCTTCGTACATCACGGTCCTCTCTCTTCAAGGTGTGGGGATACGTTCCCACCGAAGGGAACCTCCCTCGGGACACCTGCTCCTCCTCGGGAAAACTGCCGTACAAGTCGTGATAACACGACTCATTCCCTGTAAGGTAACGAACAAACCTTGAGTATTCTAATAATCAGCAAGACCGACCCGTCAACATGGCACGCTAAGGCCGACGCCTAGAATGCAAAGGCTTTCGGCTATGGGGTTTACTCCTTTGCGAAAAACAGCTTTAAGGCGTGGGTCCTTACTTTCAATATTTTAGCTCGGGTTATGTTCATTAGCCAAGGTGTTTGCAACCTAGCTCTATTCAATCAAGTTTCCAACCCAAGATATAATAGATCTTTATCCTTCCAGCCCTCATCTTTCCTCATCTTCCATAAACTTACTACGATGTGACGAGCTAAACAAGCGGTACTCATTACTACGAGGGACAGCGATTCGAATCGATTTATACCAGCTGGCAAAACTCGACTACACGACGTATACGCATCACACCGATCGTATACGACAACCTTTCCCGCTAGCACCGACAGCAGACTAGCCATTTCCAAACTCCCCGGGAGTATGGCGAAGCCACGACTTCCCTCGTGGTCGACCCATCTCCCTCCTGTGTGACTATCCTCTCACTAACGACCGAGTAAAAGAGAGTTGGCTACGCTACATCTCCGGGGCGATAGGGTACATCAGCTTGTTGGGCCCATGATACCAGCATGTAGCACGGTACGTTCAAACTTGTTCAACTAAGCCGACAACGGCACGGTCCTTGACCGACACGGACGGGGCTACCACCTTGCAAGACCCGATCTCCGTCTTGCCCTTTCTCCTACGGGGCCCGTCCGGTCTCAACTTCATTAACACTCTCATCATCTTTAGTGTTAACACAAACTCTTAAAGCCTCCATACTTTAAGTGCCCTAACCATCTACCGTTGCGACTATGAATTAAGCTTAGCCTCTATTGAGCTACCTGTACCGAGTATAAAGAGAACACACGGAAACCTACCATAATGCATCTAGGGTTTCAGCCAAACCCTAACACCTAATGCACGAGCATAACTGTACCATGTGATAAAGTAAAATAATTAAAAACATAGGTAGGATGCACCGGGGCTTGCCTTGAGTTTGTTCGAAGTTAGTTTCCTCGACTGGCTGGGTCGACTTCGAGATCCCCGGCTCCGACTCGCCCTCGGGTGGAAACTCGATCACTTCGAACCTAGTCGACCAGACAATGCATCGCGAATCACAATCATGTATGCATGAATGCATATGATGAAAGTATGCAATGGTTCATTAAGAAAGTCTTGCAATAACAACTAATGATTAATGTTTAATTACCTTGGTTAATTAACAAGTTCAAGATAAGTATGTTCTTTAAACAGAAATTAACATTTAATTATGCTGATTAATACATGCTTAATTAAGATCATTATTAATTAACTTTGTTTCCTTAGTTACTTAATTAAGGTCACTAATTACTTAAGTTTAATAATTAATGAATTATTCTGATTTATTAGGCAATAATTAAATAATCTCTTTAAGTGATTAAAGACTAATACATTGTGATCATATAAAAATAATTCAATTTAAATTTAATTTTGGAAAATAACTTTCATTATTAATTTCGTCTGCAGTATCTCCTTTAGCAAATAAAATTACTTTTCATAATTAAACATTTTACTTACATAAAATAATAGCTTTTCTTTAATCAAAGAAAATGATTACTTACTAATTAAAAAAATAAATTTACTCAAAATACATATTTTATTTCACCAATGAATAGATTTCATTTTTCTGAGTCTAACAAAGTTGGTTTGACATTTTTCTGAATTTTATTGAATTTTCTATGAATTTTCGAATTTGAAATAGACTCGGATTTGAATAAATTCGTAAGAATAAAATAAAAAAATGGTCATTGGGCCGAAATGGCCAGGCCCAGCTGGCGCCTTAGCGACCCAGCGGCCCACTCGGGTCAGCAGCCACGCGCGGCCCAACCGAGCTCGAGCTCGTCGCCTATGGTGGCCGGCGGCCGGCGGTCTGCCGGAGTTAACCGGACGGCGGCCATCCGCGACGGAAATACTTCTACGAGGGCAGCTCGACATGGGGATCCCGTTGGTGGGGTCACCGGCACCGAAGGATCACCGGAGAGGTGCCGGCGGCGAGATGCGGCTCGACCGGAGGTTCGGCGAGGTCGCACGCGGCCTACGATGCACAAAAATTCCTACCGTTTCCTCCTACGACATCACGAGAGCAAGGCCTACACCGGCGCCAACATGGTTGACGTCCGGAATGGCCGCAACCCGAGGTTCACCGTGGAGGCATGTGCAACGGCGCATGGAGATCAAGAAAACGAGTAAAATTTCAGCATGCCGGCATAGAAAACTCAAGAGAGAGTGCACGGGGAGGTAGAGCAAGTTGCGGCGCACACATGAGAAGAGAAAACAGGAAAAAAAACTAACCACGGACGGCGGATTTCGAGTTGCGACGACGGCCGACCGTGGCGACTTCACCGGAGAAACTCGCTTCGTCCTTGAGCTCTAGTGCCGGAGGGTTCGATTGGAGTTGATGGTGGGCTTGAGTGGCTCCGTGCGAAGGCTGTGGGTGGTGATGGCTTGCCGGAAAGGGGCCGGAGCTGGCCGGGCGGTGGGAAACCGAGAGCGCGGTTGTGTCCGGGTGAGGAGAAAAAATTGAAGAGAAAGAGGAGGGAGCTCGGCCCGGTTTTATCCCCATGTCCCGAGTGGAGGCGGTAAGTAGCAGCCAGCTGCGTGGTGAGGAGGGAGGGGAACACGCGGCCGGGAGCTGCCAGCACGGCCTGGTCGAGCGGCGGTGGACGTCGGTTCAACCAGAGAGAGGAAGAAGAGAATGACGAGTGGGGCTGCGGCGGTTTTACAAAAACACCCTCGCTTCACGGTTTAATTGAAAAACATACTTCCGGCACTCGAAAAATTCCGCGAAAATTCAGGGAGGTATTTGAAATCATTTTAAACCTTTTTCTTTTTAGGTCCAGGTTAAAATTCCAAACTGTTTTCGAAATAAAAAATCAAAGCTAAATTAATCAAAGAAGCTTTGTTTATTTCTTGCAATTATTTTTGCAAGGCAAAATAATTCCAGGGAATTTTCATTAATCTTTATTCTATATGTTTAAGCATTGGAATTTATTAATTATAACTTTTCTTCTTATTTTGTTTCTTTTTAAGCACTTCTTTTATCCTTTAGCTATTTCATATTTTATGTGCACCATTCTTAATACAAAATCACATAAATAATTACAATGCTCATGATGACATGATGCTAATGACATGAAATGCAAGCTCTATTCTTTAGAGTTGTTACACTTCTTCCGGAGGAAGAATCGGACGTCGACACACCCCGATCGCGGACGAGCATGAGTGCGCTCCCGATCGGGATTTGCACGTGCCGATCAATGGAAATCGTGATGCATGTAATGTGCTTATTGATCGTCATGAAGAAAGAGCTGAAGAACGCCGAAGACAAGAAGAAGATGAGCGACGACGGACCGGTCATGTAGATGATCATCCGGAGAATCCCGTTCCACCTCGCCCGCGTAGAACCGGTTCGACTAGGCATAGGCCGGCCGCTTCGGCGCCACCTCCGATCGGCAACCCACCGCGCAGTGGTCAACGAGGGCACGACAATCGCTCTGCTCATCCCGATGCTCGCCCAAGAAGAGATGATCATCGTGATCACGGAGACCGCCGGGGACGCGAGAATAGGAACAAAGACGGGGAGCCCCGACAAGACAATAATGATTGTTAGGCGGCGCCTCCGCCTCCTCCGGAGCAAGGCAACAATGATCGCCAGGACGGTTCTGGAGCTAAAAACCAAGACAATCGTTACTATGACTGCTCGGATGATGACAAGGATCGCAACTATCGACATTACCCTAGTCGGCGTTCACCATCACGGGTCTAGACCGGTCCGGAAGATGACAAGTACTCCATAATCCCGGCGTTTACGCGGGATCTTCGCATTTGCAAGTATCCCGGGGGATTTAAGCCCGGGGCTATAGACAAATATGATGGTAGAGCCCCTCCTGCCGAGCGGCTCCGTATGTATACCACTCGCCATTCGATTAGCGGGAGGAGACACTTTTGTGTTAGAAAACTATCTCCCCATGTGCATGGAGCAGGTTGGATGCTTGTGGTTACAATCTCTCCCCGAGAAATCCATTTCCTCTTGGGGCGATCTTACTAAAAAGTTCGTTGATAATTTTCGAGCGACTTGTGAAAAGCTAGGAAACTAGTTCGACCTCAACAGTGAAGCGAAGCCCGATCGGACGCTCAAAGAATTCATCGGGCATTTCTGCAACAAGAAGGCCTTAATCCCCAATGTTCCCGACCAGCAGATAATTGCGGCGTTCCAAGTCGGCGTCCGAAGTGAAGCTTTGGTGCATAAGATCGGTAGGCGTAACCGGAATCTTACCATGATGTGCTTCAAGATAGCGAGATGGTTACGCTGCTGGAGAAGCGAACATGGTCAATTTGCGTGGGAATAAGGGCAAGGAGCCCAAGCACAACCAAAGCAACCGATCTGGATCCAAGAACAATAAGCGCAAGTCCGATAACCTTGTTGCAGGCTGTCGACCGGTCTCATGGAGGGTACTGTGACATCCCCTTCGGGACCACCCGGGAATCGGAACAGAGGGACACTCGACGAAGCGAGTTACAACAGAAACATCATCTCATACAAGCCAGAATATATACATCATGGTATAATACAACCAAGTTTTCGAAATACAACATTCGTGCGGTGAAAAGATAACATTATTGAAGTTCCAACATCCTACGAGTATTCGGCGGAAGCTTGTTCTATTACAACTCATCGGACTTAAGACGAAACGACGTGATACACTCGAGCCCTTCGTACATCACGGTCCTCTCTTTTCAAGGTGTGGGAATACGTTCCCACTGAAGGGAACCTCCCTCGGGACACTTGCTCCTCCTCGGGAAAACTGCCGTACAAGTCCCGATAACACGACTCATTCCCTGTAAGGTAACGAACAAACCTTGAGTATTCTAATACTCGGCAGGACCGACCCGTCAACATGGCACGCTAAGGCCGACGCCTAGAATGCAAAGGCTTTACGGTCGTGGGGTTTACTCCTTTGCAAAAAACAGCATTAAGGTGTGGGTCCTTACTTTCAATATTTTAGCTCGAGGTTATGTTCATTAGCCATGGTATTTGCAACCTAACTCTATTCAATCAAGTTTCCAAACGAGATATAATAGATCCTTATCCTTCCATCTCTCATCTTCCTCATCTTCCATAAAAGTTACTACGATGTGACGAGCTAAACAAGCGGTACTCATTACTGCGAGGGACGAGTGATTCAAATCGATTTTATACCAGCTGGCAAAACCCGACTACACGACGTATACGCATCACCCCGATCGTATACGACAACCTTTCCCGCTAGCACTCGACAGCGAGACTAGCCATTTCCAACTCCCCGGGAGTATGGCGAAGCCACGACTTCCCTCGTGGTCGACCCATCTCCCTCCCGTGAGACTATCCTCTCACCGACCGCCGATAAATGGGAGTTGGCTACGCTACATCTCCGGGGCGATAGGGTACATCAGCTTGCTCGGGCCCATGATACCGGCATGTAGCACGGTACGTTCAAACTTGTTCAACTAAGCCGACAACGGTACGGTCCTTGACCGACACGGACGGGGCTACCACATTGCAAGACCTCATCTCCGTCTTGCCCTTTCTCCTACGGGGCCCGTTCGGTCTCAACTTCATTATTCCTCTCAACATCTTTAATGTTAACACAACACTCTTAAAGCCTCCATGCTTTAAGTGCCCTAAACATCTACCGTTGCCACTATGAATTAAGCTTGGCCTCTATTGAGCTACCTGTACCGAGTATAGAATAAACAAACGGAAACCTACCATAATGCATCTAGGGTTTCAACCAAACCCTAACACCTAATGCACAAGCATAAGCTGTACTAGGTGATAAAGTAAAATATTTAAAAACATAGGTGGGATGCACCGGGGCTTGCCTTGAGTTTGTTCGAAGTTAGTCTCCTCGGCGGTCGGGTCGATTGCGAGATCCTCGACTCTGACTCGCCCTCGGGTGGAACCTCGATTACTTCGAACCTAGTCGACCAGCAATGCAACGCGATTCACCATCATGTATGCATGAATGCACATGATGAAAGTATGCAAGAGTGCATTAATGAAGTTCCATGGATAATAAGTAATGATTAATGCTTAATTACTTTAGTTAATTAACTAATTATGGGTAAGTATGTTCATTAAGCATTAATTAACAATTAATTATGCTTGATTAAAAAGTGTTTAATTAAGATCATTATTAATTAATTTTGTTTTCCTTAATTTCTTGATTAAGGTCAATAATAACTTAAGTTTAATAATTAATTACTCTGATTTATTAGGCAATAAGTAAAATAATTACTTTAAGTGATTAAAAGCAATTAAATTGTGATCATATACATTAACATAGTTTAAGTTTACTTTTTGGAAAAATAAATTTTATTATTAATTTCGTCCGTAGTATCTCCTTCATTAAATAAAATTGTTTTTCATAATTAAACATTTTATTGACATAAAATAATAGCTTTTCTTTATTAAAGAAAGGGGATTAATTACAAATTATAGATAAATTTATTCAAAATAATTATTTTATTTCACAAATGGATAGATCTCATTTTTCCGAGTCTAACAAAGTTGGTTTGACATTTTTCCGAATTTTAATGAATTTTCTACAAATTTTGGAAATTTAAATTCAATTCTAGGCCACACGGAGGGCCACGGGGTTGGCCACACCCGATCCCGCGTAGCCACACGCGATCCCACGGCGTGTGGCCCGCGGTGTGGCTCCACCACGGCGGCAGCGGCGGCGCGTCGCCGGAGACGGCCGGGAGTGGAGCAAAGCTCGCCGCGAGACCACCAAAACACTCCTCGGCGCATGGCGAACACAACCACACGGACGCGCTCGCATGAGCTCAACCCTAGCTACACCGGCGGCGAAGTCCGGCCTCGACGACTCGTCCGGCGGCGGCGCGAGCTCCACACGAGCCCCAAATTTGGGGAAAACTCGCCGGCATGATCTACGAGCATGCGCAAGCTCGTCGTGGACTCAAAAGGACATGAGCAAGTCTCGAGAAGGGTGCTCACCGTGGATAGCGGAGACGGCGGCGACCGGACACGGAGAAGAATGGTAATTGCTCGCCTTTACGTAGAACAATAGCAAGAGTGAGCTACCGAGAATATAGAGCATCTAGTTGTGCACCGTCCGGAAGAGAAAGGATCATCAATTGCTCACCACGGCTCACCGAATCGCGGGGATGGCGGAAGGCGATGGTGAGGTGCCGTAGAGGAAGGACCGGCTCGCCTCGACGGAACGGAGATGCTCAAGCTATTTGATCAAGGGGACAAGCCGTGCGGGGACCCGGCGATGCTCGGGTAGTGGCGGCTTGGACGGGGAGGCACCGGAGCAGCCTCGGCGACGGTGGAGGCTCGAGGTGCGGCAATGGCGGGGCGAACGAGAGGGGAAAAGGGAGGAGAAATGGGAGCCGGCGGGGCTTTTATTCCCCTCCCGAGGCGGTTCCCGCCGGCAGCTGCGTGGCCGCGAAGCAGCTGCGTGGCCCGGGTCGTGGCACCACGCCGGAGAGGCGGTGCGCCGCGAGCGCGCGAGCGCGCGGTGAGAGAGAGAGAGAGAGAAGAAGAGGCCGACGCCCGGGCCTGTCGTGGCCATTTTACAAAAAAACCCCCGAGCTTTTGTCTAATTAAAAAGCAACCTTCCGAAGCTCCAAAAATTCCGCAAAAATTCAGGGGTGTAAATGAGAAGATTTTAGGCATATTTCCTATTAAGTCCCAGTAGAAATTCCAAATCAATTTCGGATTAAAAATTCATAACTCAATTAAATAAAGAGACTTTGTTTATTTTCTGCAATTATTTTTACATGACAAAATACTTTCAGTAAATTTCCATAAATCTTTATTTGTGATATTTGAACCATAGAAAATGTTAAATTTGAATTTTCTTCTTATTTCATTTCTTTTTGACATTTCCTTTATTCTTTAGTTACTTTCATATTTCATGTGCTTATGATTAATACCACATGCTTAAAGATCTCACAATTAAAATGTGATGACATGCTCATGAATGCCATGAAATGCATTTTATTGCTATGGGTTGTTACAAGACCGATACGTCGAGGCGACACTGCAGGAGAAACAATCTCGGCACCTTCGGCACCACCAAGTAGTGAAAAGGAGTGCGAAAGGTTCAAGTGGAGATTCTCGGGGTCGTCGTGCCAAGAAAAGCAGAATTTCATCTCGGATATAAGAAAGCAACCTCGTAATTATTCCTAACCCGGTCTATTCTGATCTTTTTATAATCCATAGTCATTTCTGTCTTTTAACCTTTTCTTTTTCTACGAGATTCCGCCTAACCTCCAAGCTAACATTGCGGGCCTATTGAGGAACATGCCCAATATCCCCTCCGCCAACCCTGCGATCGTTAGCAGCAAAACAGCAGCTCCAATCTCAACGGCCTCAAGTGCCGAGCCTATCTCCAAGGCCAAGAGTGAGGCAATCACAAAGGACCCCCCCGCCGCCTCAACGGAAGAGCAAATTACCAAAGAAGCTGCTACATCTCAAGTCGTCGAGGAGCAAGGTTGCCACCGAAGTTGACATCAATGATGTAGTTACAAGTGACTTCCCGCCTCGGGCCACTTTATTCCAAACCGCTCTAGAACTCCCATTGGGCTCGGTCTAGATTGAAGAAATACCTCGTCGAGCTAGGACCTCACGCAAAGCTCTAGATGCACCAAAACTCGCCAAGATGGTTGTTGGTGATGTGGAGATCGACAGACTCAAACAGGGCCGGAAAGTTCACAACAACGGCCAAGTGGGATTCTCTTCAAGAAGAAGAAGCCTTGATGAATTTCTTCGAGTTTGGTCGGGTATGTCTTATTTCTTACCCGGTCTTTTCCTTATTTTACAGTCTTCATGTTTCGATTTTTTCCTATACATTCATCTTCTCTTCGAGTTCTTCTTAAGAATTCGGAAGCCAAGAGTGCCATTATAGCTCGTCTTGAAGAGGAGCTTCACCGGACTCAAGAACAATTGATTGAGCTCGGATCTCGGACCGCTAGTCCGAATCCAAGGAAGAGGATCTTCGACGGAGGGAAGCAAATCTCCTAAATACTCTCTGCATGATGGAAGACCGCCGGCGAGAGATCATCCGACTCGAAAAGAGATTCGGAGTAAGCCTAATATTAATCTTAGTCATCTTGTCTATTCCGTAAGTATTCTAACCGGTCTTCTTGTTTCAGCTCTCGATGATCTTGTCGCAGCCTACAAAAGGCTGAAGCAGTCCTTACCGAAAAAGCTATTGCGCAAGATCTAGCCCTCCAAGAGGGCTCTCGAATCGAAGAGAAACAAGCTACCCATATTGGAGAACTAGAGGGCGAGCTCACCTGCCAAGAACAATATCTTGGCTCAAACTCTTAGGTCCAACAAAATGCTTGAAAATGAGAATACTCGGCTCAAGGCCGAACTTGCAGAGGCTCTAGAAGCTGCAAAGACCGCTCAAGCGGAAATAGAAAATGCCCCGAGGATCGCACTCGAGTCCGCTCAACATGCGCTCGGGGCAAAGGAGGACGAAATTCAACGTCTACTATAGAGCGAAGCTAAGCCGAGGACCACCAACGTCAATTTCAAAGGCAGGTTCGGAGCCTTAGATATCGGGCATAGGCGTAAGTTTCTTTCTCTCAATGTGTCTAGAAAGCGGTCTTTAATACCAGTCTGAATTTCCGATAATTCTTTTCACTTTTCCTTCTTCGGAACTTGCAGCGGGTAGTAAGAGGACACTCGAGTATCCGAATGGGGGTCAACCCCTCAATCAAGAAAATATGGATTTAGAAAGTGCCATCTCGGACGCTCCTCAAAGAATCGGGGAGCACTCCAAGATAATTGCCGCTACCGGGGAGGACATGTCACCGCCATAATCTAGTCTTGGACTCTGTCGAAGACTGTGATTTCAACTTTATTAGAGTGGGGGCCCATTTAGAGACAACCGAAGACCGGTTCAATGAGTTAAGGAATTCACTCGTTAGCACCGTAACGGAGCTTGTTGAAGACATTCCTCTAGACCCGATAGGCGCCCCACCGAGCGAAGCTGCAGCACTCCCCACCTTGGATCAAGCCGCACAAGATGCTGTTGTAGCCTTCGGACAGAATGTAGAAGACGAGTACAATGATCCGGACTCGGATCTGCTGCCTTCCGTATCCGATTCTCAAGGAACGATTGACGACAGGCTAGCGGAGGATCCCAAGACCGGTGACACCAGCGACTCAAGCGGTCCAGCTCAATAGATGTCCTTTTGTAATCAGCCTTATGTATGCGAGAAAGACACTTTCATCTAAATACTATGTAATATAATATATATCCTTTTAATTGTGATCGGTCTTCATTATTCTCTCTATTTTTTCATACTGGTCAATCATACAAATTTCACCATCTTAAACCCGCTAGTCAAATTTTATAACCAAACAATGATGGTTATTTCAACTCAATCCAACTATGACTAAGTACTGGCACTAATCAGCACAGATCACAACTCATAGTGGTAGTTTACTTTAACAAAATCATGTTGTATAGAAAACACGACCGGTCTTAAGACTTAAGATTACTTAATATCCCGATCGCTCTTAAGATAGCAGCCCCTGACTCAAGATGTTAAAGAAAATTAACACTTCGAGCCCTAACATAACATGACCGAGTATTTCATAGGAGATGCTAAAATTTCCCCTCCTAAATAGACCAGGCGGCACTCGCTTGTCTCGACGATCCTAATCGGCTAACTCATCCGCAGCAGAATTATTCCCGCGCAGTATATGAGAAAAACGCAGACCATCAAACTTGTCTTCAAGCTTCCTTACCTCTTTGCGGTAAGCTATCATATGATCATCATGAGCATCCCATACTTTGTTAACTTGACTGATCACAAGCATCGAATCTCCATATATATCCAATCGCTTGACTCCTAGAGAAATAGCTACCCGAAGTCCATGAAGCAATGCGTCATATTCCGTAGTATTGTTTGAAGCACGAAAATGCATCTATAATAGGTATCTCAATGGCTCTTTTGTGGAGTGAGAAGCACAACTCCAGCCCCCGCGCCTAAAAGCTGCAGGGACCCATCAAAATACATCTTCCAATTCTGAATTGCTTGTGGCACTTGTGTCTCAAGCCATTCGATAATAAAATTAGCAAAAGCCTGTCCTTTAACGGCCGTGCGTGAAGAAAAAGTAATCTCATACTCGTCCAAGTTCTATAGCCCACTTGGCAACCTCGTCCAATAGCTTCTCGATTTCGCACTATATCCCCAATAGCAAACCCAGTCTTGACTTCGATAGGGTGTGCTTGAAAATAGTGTTTTAACTTTTGAGAAGTTATCACTATAGCATATATCAATTTCTCGTAATCGGAGATATCGCATCCATGACTCCGCTAAGACTTCACTTACAAAGTATACCGGATGTTGAACCAGCTGCAGATGTCCTTCCTCCTTCCGATCAACCACCAATACCGTACTCACGACATGAGTAGTTACGGATATATACGAGTTGAATGGTCTCATCGAGTTCCGGTGGTATTAAGACCGGCGGATTATCGAGAAATCCCTTGAGTTGATCAAATGCAGCTAGCGCCTCATCCGTCCACTCAAACTTCTTCTGCTTCTTGAGCAATTTAAAGAATGAAAGGCCTCCGACCCCGGTCTTGAAATGAAACGGCTAAGCGCAGCCATACATCCAGATCAACTTACGTACATCCTTCAAACAGCTTGGAGGTTTCATGTTAACGATCGTCCGAAACTTCTCTCGGATTAGTTTCAATGCCTCGCCACGACACCATATATCCCGAGTAATTTTCCAAAGCGAACTCCAAATACACACTTACTAGGATTGAGCTTCATAGAAAAGTTCCGCAGATATCGAAGGTCTCTGCCGAGTCGAGAGAAGATCTCCAGCTTTCCAAGATTTTACCACTATATCATCAACATAAGCTTCTACGTTCCTTCCATGTTGCGAGTCCAGACAGACATTGCATTCCACGCTGATAAGTGGCACCTGCATTTTTAAACCGAACGACATTATCGTCTAGCGAGTATGCTCCAAAGGGGGTAATAAACGCGGTCTTAATCTGATCCTCAACTTTTAAGGGAATCTGATGGTATCCGGAATAAGCATCAAGGAAGCAGAGACGCTCGCAACCGGCGATCGAATCAACAACTTGGTCAATCCGAGGTAGCGCGAAAGGGTCCTTGGGGCAAGCCTTGTTAAGATCAGTATAATCAACGCACATTCTTAACTCTTTATTATTCTTTTTGGTACAAGGACTGGATTGGCAAGCCAATCTAGATGATACTCCTCCCTAATGAACTTAGCTGCTAATAATCTAGTTATCTCCTTCTTAATTGCCTCCTTGCGGTATTGAGCAAACCTTCGAAGCTTCGCTTGATCGGCTCGCGTTAGGACGCACCAACGGTGCGTGCTCAATCTTCTCCCTAGGGACACCTAGCATGTCGGAAGGGTGCCATGCAAAGGTATCCCTATTTTCCTGGAGGAAAAGAGTGAGTGCGCTTTCCTATTTGTCCCCTAGGTCAGCCCCAATATGGGTGACCTTGGAGGAGTCTTCCTCATCAAGCTGATTAATCTTGGAAGCAACCGCATCGGTCTTCACTTTCTCCTTAGCAATCTTCTTGGATGGAACTTCTTCTTCCAGTGGCACCTGTGCCTCAATGGCGTCTGTCGCTTCCTCGATTTCTCAGCATTCTTCATCCGAATTGACTCAAGTGGCCAACTCGGTGCTATGCACTTCACAAGCACACGCGGTCTTGATATCGGACCGGAACGATAAGACCCCGTTGGGCCCTAGCATCTTCAACATCGGATACTAGTAGTTGGGGATGGCCGTAAACTTTGCCAAAGTCGGTCTTCCCAGTCTAGCGTGATACGCTAAATCAATATCAGCCACCTGGAAGATAATATTCTAGAGAAATCTGCCCCCAAGGATAACTGTTTTGATCGGGTATTATACCATGAAATGGTGAAACGCTACAATCCAAGTCTCGCCATAGAAAGGCCGAGCTCGGCGAGTTTTTGCAAAAAGGATATCCAGGCAGCTTCCCCCATCTATGAAAGTTCTCTTCAAGCGTACTTTATGGACAATAGGCGCCAAAATGAGCGGTATCTACCGGCTTTAGGTAAGACCTCCGGATGATCGGCTTTGCTTGAACGTGATCGGCACCTCCGACCATCGCAGATACTCGGGAGTCGCGAGAGCAATGCATTAACCTCTCTGAATGCCAATTTTTGCTTTCGCTTTGACTCGTACGCATCGGGTCCTCCATGGATGAAGTTCACCTCTCTCGCCGGTTCCTCAAAGCCTCCTTCATCATCTTAATCATCATCATGCTTCTTGTCTTTGCCCTTATCATCCTGTTGATTACGATGTCCGGATCGGGGTGCTACCTTCAACGCAAATGAAGCGAACAGTCTTAGCAAGAAACATTCTTTATTCTTATGATTCCCATTATGAATCATGTAAGGCCCTTCCAAAAGGGCTTCAAATGAAAGTCGTTCTCTTGGACCTCTCTTAGGAGGTGTAGGGCGATCTGTAACAACCCACAGCAATAAAATGCATTTCATGGCATTCATGAGCATGTCATCACATTTTAATTGTGAGATCTTTAAGCATGTGGTATTAATCATAAGCACATGAAATATCAAAGTAACTAAAGAATAAAGGAAATGTCAAAAAGAAATGAAATAAGAAGAAAATTCAAATTTAACATTTTCTATGGTTCAAATATCACAAATAAAGATTTATGGAAATTTACTGAAAGTATTTTGTCATGTAAAAATAATTGCAGAAAATAAACAAAGTCTCTTTATTTAATTTAGTTATGAATTTTTAATCCGAAATTGATTTGGAATTTCTACTGGGACTTAATAGGAAATATGCCTAAAATCTTCTCATTTACACCCCTGATTTTTTGCGGAATTTTTGGAGCTTCGGAAGGTTGCTTTTTAATTAGACAAAAGCTCGGGGGTTTTTTGTAAAATGGCCACGCCGGGCCTAGGCGTCGGCCTCTTCTTCTCTCTCTCTCTCTCTCACCGCGCGCTCGCGCGCCCGCGGCGCACCGCCTCTCCGGCGTGGTGCCACGACCCGGGCCACGCAGGCTGCTTCACGGCCACGCAGCTGCTGGCCGGGAACCGCCTCGGGAGGGGAATAAAAGCCCCGCCGGCTCCCATTTCTCCTCCCTTTTCCCCTCTCGTTCGCCCCGCCATTGCCGCACCTCGAGCCTCCACCGTCGCCGGGCTGCTCCGGTGCCTCCCCGTCCAAGCCGCCACTACCCGAGCATCGCCGGGTCCCCGCGCAGCTTGTCCCCTTGATCAAATAGTTTGAGCATCTCCGTTCCGTCGAGGCGAGCCTGTCCTTCCTCTACGGCACCTCACCGTCGCCTTCCGCCATCCCCGTGATTCGGTGAGCCGTGGTGAGCAATTGATGATCCTTTCTCTTCCGGACGGTGCGCAACTAGATGCTCTATATTCTTAGTAGCTCACTCTTGCTATTGTTCTACGAAAAGGCGAGCAATTACCGTTCTTCTCCGTGTCCGGTCGCCGCCGTCTCCGCTATCCACGGTGAGCACCCTTCTCGAGACTTGCTCATGTCCTTTTGAGTCCACGACGAGCTTGCGCATGCTCCGTAGATCATGCCGGCGAGTTTTCCCCAAATTTGGGGCTCGTGTTGAGCTCGCGCCGCCGCCGGACGAGTCGTCGAGGCCGGACTTCGCCGCCGGTGTAGCTAGGGTTGAGCTCATGCGAGCGCGTCCGTGTGGTTGTGTTCGCCATGCGGCCGAGGAGTGTTTTGGTGGTCTCGCGGCGAGCTTTGCTCCACTCCCGGCCGTCTCCGGCGACCACGCCGCCGCTGGCCCCCGCCGCCGTGGTGGAGCCACACCGCGGGCCACACGCCGTGGGATCGCGTGTGGCTACGAGGGATCGGGTGTGGCCAACCCCGTGGCCCTCCGTGTGGCCCCGAATTGAATTTAAATTTCCAAAATTCGTAGAAAATTCATTAAAATTCGGAAAAATGTCAAACCAACTTTGTTAGACTCGGAAAAATGAGATCTATCCATTTGTGAAATAAAATAATTATTTTGAATAAATTTATCTATAATTTGTAATTAATCCCCTTTCTTTAATAAAGAAAAGCTATTATTTTTTGTAAATAAAATGTTTAATTATGAAAAACAATTTTATTTAATGAAGGAGATACTTGCAGGACGAAATTAATAATAAAATTTATTTTTCCAAAAAGTAAACTTAAACTATGTTAATGTATATGATCACAATTTAATTGCTTTTAATCACTTAAAGTAATTATTTTACTTATTGCCTAATAAATCAGAGTAATTATTAACCTTAATCAAGCAATTAAGGAAAAGATGTTGAGAGGGATAATGAAGTTGAGACCGGACGGGCCCCGTAGGAGAAAGGGCAAGACGGAGATGAGGTCTTGCAAGGTGGTAGCCCCGTCCGTGTCTGGTCAAGGACCGTACCGTTGTCGGCTTAGTTGAACAAGTTTGAACGTACCGTGCTACATGCTGGTATCATGGGCCCGAGCAAGCTGATGTACCCTATCGCCCCGGAGATGTAGCGTAGCCAACTCCCTTTTGCGGCGGTCGGTGAGAGGATAGTTTCACGGGAGGGAGATGGGTCGACCACGAGGGAAGTCGTGGCTTCGCCATACTCCCGGGGAGTTGGAAATGGCTAGTCTGCTGTCGAGTGCTAGCGGGAAAGGTTGTCATATACGATCGGGGTGATGCGTATACGTCGTGTAGTCGGGTTTTGCCAGCTGGTATAAAATCGATTCGAATCGCTGTCCCTCACGGTAATGAGTACCGCTTGTTTAGCTCGTCACATCGTAGTAACTTTTATGGAAGATGAGGAAGATGAGAGATGGAAGGATAAGGATCTATTATATCTCGTTTGGAAACTTGAATGAATAGAGTTAGGTTGCAAATACCATGGCTAATGAACATAACTCTGAGCTAAAATATTGAAAGTAAGGGCCCACACCTTAATGCTATTTTTCGCAAAGGAGTAAACCCCACGACCGGAAAGCCTTTGCATTCTAGGCGTCGGCCTTAGCGTGCCATGTTGACGGGTCGGTCTTGCTGAGTATTAGAATACTCAAGGTTTGTTCGTTACCTTACGGGGAATGAGTCGTGTTATCGCGACTTGTACGGCAGTTTTCCCGAGGAGGAGCGAGTGTCCCAAGGGAGGTTCCCTTCGGTGGGAACGTATTCCCACACCTTGAAAAGAGAGGACCGTGATGTACGAAGGGCTCGGTGCATCACGTCGTTTTGTCTTAAGTCCGATGAGTTGTAATAGAACAAGCTTCCGCTGAATACTCGTAGGATGTTGGAACTTCAATAATGTTATCTTTTCACTTGCACGAATGTTGTATTTCGAAAACTTGGTTGTATTATACCATGATGTATATATTCAGGCTTGTATGAGATGATGTTTCTGTTGTAACTCGCTTCGTCGAGTGTCCCTCCGTTCCGATTCCTGGGTGGTCCCGAAGGGGATGTCACAGCTGGTATTAGAGCGGTTCGGAGGCAACGAGCACATCATTACAAGTCTATTTTCAAAACTTAACACGTTTATGCGATAGACGACGAGAGAGTGCGGAGCCTATAAGGATATAGAATAGTTAGATTTTTACTAAGCTGGTCGACGTTTGGGTTCGTGGGAAGTGCTAACTAATCGTCGTAGTTTCTTTACTACATTACGTATAGCTAGTTTTCGAGCATGCATCATGTTATATTCTGCACTAAATAAATATTGGGTATGTGCTTAGCTAGTCCGTAGTCCTTTATAGGTTGTTCCATTCGTTTTTCTTACTGTGGGAAGAAGTGTTTAACTTGTTAAACATGTTCCCTGCAGATGCCGGTCACTCATGGTAGGAAGCGCGCCCGGGAGGAGGAGGAGGCACGAGCTGCACGTGTCGGCTGAGCTGGAGCAGCAGCTTCATGGTTTGGAGCCGAGGACACAGAGTCGGGACCGACGGTTGGGTGCTTGGAAGCACCGCTGTCGAGTGGACTGTCGAGGAGATCCGAGAGGTCACACGCTAGGACCGCCGAGCTGGAGGAGCGAGATAGTGGAGGTGACCCGCGCGCGTGACGAGTACCGTGAGGCGGTTATATCCTTTGACGCGCAGGCGACTACGAGGAGCGAGGAGCGAGACGCCGCCCGCGCCGCGAGAGGACCACCAGGAGCTACGGGCAGATATGGTGACGGCACGGCGGGACCACTTGGTGGAGGTCTTGGTCACGAGAGAGGTCGAGTTGGGTCAGCTACGGATGCGGTACAACGGGCTGGCCGAGGCACACCACGCACTTGCTCCACGACCACGACGACCTGTTTGAGGAGTTCGAGCGATTGCGGTTGCAGCAGCAGCAGCAGCAGCGAGTGGCAGCAGCAGCAGGGTCCACCGGACGAGGAGGTGTCCGGGATGGACTACGAGCCCCCACCCGCTTCGCCGGCTTAGGACGTCGAGTCGGACGGCGGCGATCACGCGCCGTCGGCTTAGTTGTGTTGTGTTTTCACTAATGTAGGAGGGTAGCCACATTTTGCTGACATAGGTCGGATGTATATAGGGTACTAGCGGAGGTTGGGCAGTTGGGAGTGTACGCGAAGTGGGTTTGAGTTTGTACCAACCGTAACTAATAAAAAGGAAGTGGTAGTAATATATATATATGCAGTTGCTAGAACAAATAAATGTGCTGAAATATTAGGATTAGTTTCTACTTGTATCCGATGCTCTTACTTCTTCACGAGAGATGGACAGCACACGTACGGGTGTGAGTGAAGTAAGAGGATCAAGGGAAGATGTTCGTATAGTCGGTGGAGAGACAGTGCAGGAAAAAGAGGAGTTGTTAGCTTTCGTATAGTCGGTGGAGGGACAGTGCAGGAAAAAGATGAGTTGTTAGCAATTAGAGAGGCGCGGTTGCTAAACAGGGAGCAGCAGATTCAATTTAAGGATCAGCAGCTAGCAAATGCTCATGCATTGATCACTCGGTTAGAGCAAGATCTACTACAAGCACACAACGCCATAATGAATGAAGCAATAGGACAACAACCTCCAGGAGATGAACCGGTAGCACGGGAGAATCCTATGGAGGCTGAATACGAAGAAGAAGAGGAGGATCCTGAAGAGATAATGGACGTGGATTCAGTCATAGACTTCAAGGAGATTCCACGACTAGAGGATGCGAGAATCCGAGACGAGGCGGTTCCATAAGCCAGGAGGTGACATCCGGGCGTCGCGAAGAATAGTGGAGTGCTAGCTAGTAGTGAGTGAGAAAACTAGTATGTAAATCGGGCGCTAGTTAAATAAGGGCGTGATGTAACCACGCACTGAGTGTATCATAGGAACCGTTGTAACGTGAGTGTAGAAATATGTGTTATTGGATTTGGGGGTTGCTTTAATAAAGATGGCTTGTTGCATAAAGATTCCTTGGAAGTCCTCATCTACGTATTCCTGTCCTTCCATTATTATGTTGGAATGAAGATGTCTAACGTAAACTTTCTTGGACGAGAATGGTTGGAACAAGAAGACGTGATGAGCCAGAGACTTCTCAACACGGGGCGGGAACACCACCACCACCCCCGACCTTGGCACGAGGCCATCGCTGCGAGTATTGGATTCTCGTGCGGAACAGCGGGAATTATTAGAGCAAGCCGGTCCGCAACATTGCTCCCCAAGAACGGCATCGGGGCCGCAATGCCCCGAGAGGAAAGGATGACCTTCTCGGACTTCTTATCGGTTCGCCCCGGTCTTCTCGGATGCGGGTGAGCCTTTGGAAGGCGACAAGCGGCTGCGTACCATTGAGTCGAAGGCTGGAGCTGTTTCCGTGCACGAGATCATCGAGAAGACCCTCTTTGCTTCCCAGCGAGTTGCAAGGATTTGCTGGAGCTTGGTGGGCCAACTACAAAGCAATGTTTCCTCCAGGACATCGGATTTCATGGGCAGAGTTCACTAAAGCCTTCGAGAGAGCATCATATTCCGGAAGGCTTAATGAATCGGAAGAGAAAGGAGTTCCTCTCACCGAAGCAAGGGGATATGAATGTTCACACCTATTCCAAGGTATTCAACCGCCTTGCTCGGTATGCTCCTGAACATGTGGACACGAGATACCAAGAAGAAGAACCTGTTCAAGGAGGGAATGAGTACCAAGCTATAGTCTCGCTTGGTGTTGAACAAGACCGACGGCTTCACCGACTTTGTGAGTGACGCTATCGCATCTGGAAGACTCTACCCGTCATCATCGGACGGAGAAGATCTAGAAGAGGCCGGCTCTTTGGACAAGAAAGTGGGGGACCATCCAAGTACGAGGCTGGTTTACACTGCACCATCGGGTCGGCGTTATCAGCATGCACCCTCTCGTCCCAATTTTTACCGGCAGAATCAATCACCCCGAGCAACCTCGAGCAACAGCGGCCGAATCGGTATCGTCCGCCCTATCAACAACGAGAACTTGCAGAATTCCGACCAGGTGGGTCAAGCACCACGGCCGAATGGACCGCCATGCTTTAATTGTGGCCGTTCGGGACACTATTACCGCGAGTTGTCCATATCCTCGAAGGCACCATATGCACCCCGACCTCAAGGACAGCCGCGAGAACCAGCGAGAGGGCACCGGCCAAGAATACACAAGTGAAGACGGGCCGTGCCAAATTTACTACGGCGAGAGGAGTTGCCCGAAGGAGGACAAATCTTAGCGGGTATGTTTTCTATCGCTGAACATCCTGCTATGGTTTTATTTGATTCGGGAGCTACGCATAATTTCATCGACAAGTCCTACATTACTCGGCATTGCATCACACCATCTAAGTTGACATGGACACATATCATCTCAACACCTGGGGGTAGAATCCTTACTAATGAAGCAGCTGCCAATATGCCATTAAGATTGGGTAACAAGGTTTATCCTACTTCATTAATCATCCTGGATGGGCAAGGGTTAGATGCAATTATTGGCATGCAATGGATGAACTTCCATAAGGCGGTATTGGATATAGCATCTCGAGCCGTATATCCGAACTCTCCTGTTCATGGTCGAGATTGCTTGCTCTTAACTTTTCCGCAAGCTACGCTGCCAATGGTCAATAAGGTTGTAGGTAAGAGTCCGGAGGATATACCCATAGTACGTGAGTATCCATATGTCTTTCCAAACGACATGCCGGGACTACCGCCGGACCGAGCGGTAGAGTTTAAGATAGAGTTACAGCCTGGAACCGCACCAATATCAAGAAGGCCGTATCGGATGCCGCCAAATGAGCTGGCGAGAATTGAAGGTACAACTAAAGGAATTGTTGGACAAAGGATACATACGTCCAAGTTCATCACCATGGGGATGCCCGACCTTGTTTGTAAAGAAGAAAGACAAGACATTGAGGCTATGTGTGGATTATAGACCTCCGAATTTGGTGACCATTAAGAACAAGTATCCTCTGCCGAGGATTGATATCTTGTTTGATCAGGTGATGGGAGCTAGGGTTTTCTCCAAGATAGATCTTCGCTCGGGATATTATCGGATTAAGATAAGAGGCGAGGATATACCGAAGATCGCATTTTCCACAAGGTATGGACTTTATGAATATCCGGTGATGTCCTTTGGATTGACCAATGCACCAGCACATTTCATGTATCTCATGAATTCCGTATTCATGCCCGAGCTAGACAAGTTTGTCGTGGTATTCATTGACGTCATCTTGATCTACTCTAAGTCACAAGAGGAACATGCCAATCACTTAAGAGTTGTGTTGCAACGACGAAGGGATGATCAGCTCTATGCTAAGTTTAGCAAGTGTGAATTTTGGTTGAAAGAAGTACCGTTCCTAGGTCACATGATATCAGCCGAAGGAGTGGCCGTTGACCCGGGCAAGGTTCAAGATGTATTGGATTGGAAATCACCGAAGTCCGTCTCACGAGATCGGAAGTTTCTTAGGATTGGCTGGTTATTATAGAAGGTTTATCCCAAACTTCTCAAAGATCGCCAAGCCAATGACTAAGCTATTGGAGAAGGATAAGAAGTATGTATGGAGCAAAGAATGTGAAGAAGCTTTCCAAACGTTGAAGAAGTTGTTGACTACGGCTCCTGTACTTGCTCGACCGGATCCGACGAAGCCTTTTGATGTGTATTGTGATGCGTCGGGCACGGGACTTGGATGTGTTCGATGCGGGAGGGTCGAGTGATCGCTTATGCGTCTCGACAAGTAAGGCATCATGAGGAACACTATCCTACCCATAATCTGGAACTAGCAGCGGTGGTACTCGAATTCAAAGGATGGAGACACTATCTCTTGGGTAACTTGGTACATTTATACACGGACCACAAGAGTCTCAAGTACATCTTCACCCAAGCGAGATCTGAATATGCGACGAGCGAAGATGGTTAGAACCGATCAAAGATTACGAGCTGGAAATCCACTACCACCCGGGTAAGGCAAACGTGGTAGCAGATGCCTTAAGCCGCAAAGTACGAGTGCAATAATCACATGGCTCGACTCATGATTCAAGCATCTCAACCAGGAAATGAAGAGCCAAACCTTCGATTATTCCATATGGAGCATTAACCAACTTGGCTCTTATTCCTACCATTTGTGAAGAAGTGGTTGTATCTCAACAGAAAAGCGTTGGTGTAGGACATATAAAGAGACGACTTAGAAAGGGTGAAGTCAAAAGCTTCAGGGAGGACGAAGCGGGAGTTGTTTGGTTCAAAAATCGATTGGTAGTGCCGAAAGACCTACCGCTTCGCAAGAAGATAATGGATGAAGCGCATATGTCCAAATATTCTATTCATCCTGGAACCAACAAGATGTATCAAGATCCGAAGCAAAGATTTTGGTGGACACGCATGAAGCGGGAAATAGCCAAGTATGTCAACGAGTGTGATGTCCGTCGACGGGTCAAAGCCGAGCACTTGAAGCAAGCAGGACCCTTACAACCTCCGAGCATTCCTGAATGGAAGTGGGAGGACGTCGGCATGGATTTCATTGTGGGATTACCATTAAGTCCACGGAAACACGACTCTATCCGGGTTATTGTGGACCGGCTGACGAAGTCTGCTCACTTTATACCGGTACATACCCGGTACACTGCCGAGAAGTATGCGGAACTCTATATTTCTCGAATTCTCTCGTTTACATGGAGTGCCAAAGACCATTATATCGGACGGAGGAACACAATTTGTCTCCAGGATTACTCAGGGAACCAAGTTGATACGAAGCTCGGCATATCATCCTCAAACCGATGGCCGGACGGAAAGAATTAATCAATATCTCGAGGATATGCTTCGAGCATGCGTCTTGACCTATGGTAAGGATTGGGAAAAGTGCTTGCCTTTGGCGAGTTCTCCTACAATAACAGCTACCAAGAGAGTCTCTGGAATGTCGCCGTTCCAAGCTCTATATGGACGAAGTTGTCATACGCCCTTGAATTGGTCCGAAAGCGGAGAAAGAATAATCTTCGGACCGGACCTAGTAAGAGATGCGGAAGAATAAGTACGTCTCATCCAAGAGAACCTCAAGAGAGCTAAATCTCGACGGATCGGTTATACCGACAAGAGGCGACGAGAGTTAGTGTTTCAGGTTGGAGATCAAGTCTATCTCCGAGTGTCTCCTACCAAAGGTGTTCAAAGGTTTGGAATCAAGGGCAAGTTGGCACCGTGATACATCGGACCTTATCCAATCCTAGAAAGATGTGGAAGCTGTGGCATATTGTTTGGAGTTGCCAGCACACTTGTCGGGTATACACAACATATTCCACGTATCTCAACCGAAGAAATGTTTGAAACCACCGGTGGACATACCCACGAGTGAGGTGGAACAGTTACAACCAGATTTGACATACGACGAGCGACCAGTCAAAGTTCTCGATACCAAGGATAGAGTGACTCGCCATCGGACAATCAAGTTCTACAAGGTCCAATGGAGTAATCACTCGGAAGCTGAAGCTACTTGGGAACAAGAAGAGTTTCTTCGATCAAATTACCCCGAGTTCTTTGGCACCATCGCTTAGTCGTTTCGATCGTGAATCTGGGGACGAGATTCCTGTAAGGGGGAGGGCTGTAACAATCCACGAGCAATAAAATGCATTTCATGACATTCATGAGCATGTCATCACATTTTAATTGTGAGATCTTTAAGCATGTGGTATTAATCATAAGCACATGAAATATCAAAGTAACTAAAGAATAAAGGAAATGTCAAAAAGAAATGAAATAAGAAGAAAATTCAAATTTAACATTTTCTATGGTTCAAATATCACAAATAAAGATTTATGGAAATTTACTGAAAGTATTTTGTCATGTAAAAATAATTGCAGAAAATAAACAAAGTCTCTTTATTTAATTTAGTTATGAATTTTTAATCCGAAATTGATTTGGAATTTCTACTGGGACTTAATAGGAAATATGCCTAAAATCTTCTCATTTACACCCCTGAATTTTTGCGGAATTTTTGGAGCTTCGGAATGTTGCTTTTTAATTAGACAAAAGCTCGGGGGGTTTTTTGTAAAATGGCCACGACGAGGCCCGGGCGTTAGCCTCTTCTTCTCTCTCTCTCTCACAGCGCGCTCGCGCCGCCCGCGGCGCACCGCCTCTCCGGCGTGGTGCCACGACCGGGCCACGCAGCTGCTCGCGGCCACGCAGCTGCTGGCGGGAACCGCCTCGGGAGGGGAATAAAAGCCCCGCCGGCTCCCATTTCTCCTCCCTTTTCCCCTCCGTTCGCCCCGCCATTGCCGCACCTCGAGCCTCCACCGTCGCCGAGGCTGCTCCGGTGCCTCCCCGTCCAAGCCGCCACTACCCGGAGCATCGCCGGGTCCCCGCGCAGCTTGTCCCCTTGATCACATAGCTTGAGCATCTCCGTTTCGTCGAGGCGAGCCGGTCCTTCCTCTACGGCACCTCACCGTCGCCTTCCGCCATCCCCGCGATTCGGTGAGCCGTGGTGAGCAATTGATGATCCTTTATCTTCCGGACGGTGCGCAACTAGATGCTCTATATTCTCGGTAGCTCACTCTTGCTATTGTTCTACGGAAAGGCGAGCAATTACCGTTCTTCTCCGTGTCCGGTCGTCGCCGTCTCCGCTATCCACGGTGAGCACCCTTCTCGAGACTTGCTCATATCCTTTTGAGTCCACGACGAGCTTGCACATGCTACGTAGATCATGCCGGCGAGTTTTCCCCAAATTTGGGGCTCGTGTTGAGCTCGCGCCGCCGCCGGACGAGTCGTCGAGGCCGGACTTCGCCGCCGGTGTAGCTAGGGTTGAGCTCATGCGAGCGCGTCCGTGTGGTTGTGTTCGCCATGCGGCGAGGAGTGTTTTGGTGGTCTCGCGGCGAGCTTTGCTCCACTCCCGGCCGTCTCCGGCGACCGCGCCGCCGCTGGCCCCGCCGCCGTGGTGGAGCCACACCGCGGGCCACACGCCGTGGGATCGCGTGTGGCTACGCGGGATCGGGTGTGGCCAACCCCGTGGCCCTCCGTGTGGCCCGAGAATTGAATTTAAATTTCCAAAATTCGTAGAAAATTCATTAAAATTCGGAAAAATATCAAACCAACTTTGTTAGACTCGAGAAAAATGAGATCTATCCATTTGTGAAATAAAATAATTATTTTGAATAAATTTATCTGTAATTTGTAATTAATCCCCTTTCTTTAATAAAGAAAAGCTATTATTTTATGTAAATAAAATGTTTAATTATGAAAAACAATTTTATTTAATGAAGGAGATATCTGCGGACGAAATTAATAATAAAATTTATTTTTCCAAAAAGTAAACTTAAACTATGTTAATGTATATGACCACAATTTAATTGCTTTTAATCACTTAAAGTAATTATTTTACTTATTGCCTAATAAATCGGAGTAATTAATTATTAAACTTAAGTAATTATTGACCTTAATCAAGCAATTAAGGAAAACAAAATTAATTAATAATGATCTTAATTAAACACTTTTTAATCAGCATAATTAATTGTTAATTAATGCTTAATGAACATACTTACCCATAATTAGTTAATTAACTAAAGTAATTAAGCATTAATCATTACTTATTATCCATGGAACTTCATTAATGCACTCTTGCATACTTTCATCATGTGCATTCATGCATACATGATGGTGAATCGCGTTGCATTGCTTGGTCGACTAGGTTACGAAGTAATCGAGGTTCCACCGAGGCGAGTCGAGAGTCGGGGATCTCGCAATCGACCCGGCCATCGAGGAGACTAACTTCGAACAAACTCAAGGCAAGCCCCGGTGCATCCCACCTATGTTTTTAAATATTTTACTTTATCACCTAGTACGGTTATGCTTGTGCATTAGGTGTTAGGGTTTGGTTGAAACCCTAGATGCATTATGGTAGGTTTCCGTTTGTTTATTCTATCTTGGTACATGTAGCTCAATAGAGGCTAATCTTAATTCATAGTGGCAACGGTAGATGTTTAGGGCACTTAAAGCATGGAGGCTTTAAGAGTGTTGTGTTAACATTAAAGATGTTGAGAGGGATAATGAAGTTGAGACCGGACGGGCCCCGTAGGAGAAAAGGCAAGACGGAGATGAGGTCTTGCAAGGTGGTAGCCCCGTCCGTGTCGGTCAAGGACCATACCGTTGTCGGCTTAGTTGAACAAGTTTGAACGTACCGTGCTACATGCTTGGTATCATGGGCCCGGCAAGCTGATGTACCCTATCGCCCCGAGAGATGTAGCGTAGCCAACTCCCATTTTCGGCGGTCGGTGAGAGGATAGTCTCACGGGAGGGAGATGGGTCGACCACGAGGGAAGTCGTGGCTTCGCCATACTCCCGGGGAGTTGGAAATGGCTAGTCTGCTGTCGAGTGCTAGCGGGAAAGGTTGTCGTATACGATCGGGGTGATGCGTATACGTCGTGTAGTCGGGTTTTGCCGAGCTGGTATAAAATCGATTCGAATCGTTGTCCCTCGCAGTAATGAGTACCGCTTGTTTAGCTCGTCACATCGTAGTAACTTTTATGGAAGATGAGGAAGATGAGAGATGGAAGGATAAGGATCTATTACATCTCGTTTGGAAACTTGAATGAATAGAGTTAGGTTGCAAATACCATGGCTAATGAACATAACTCTGAGCTAAAATATTGAAAGTAAGGACCCATACCTTAATGCTGTTTTTTCGCAAGGAGTAAACCCCACAACCGGAAAGCCTTTGCATTCTAGGCGTCGGCCTTAGCGTGCCATGTTGACGTGTCGGTCTTGCTGAGTATTAGAATACTCAAGGTTTGTTCGTTACCTTACGGGGAATGAGTCGTGTTATCGCGACTTGTACGGCTGTTTTCCCGAGGAGGAGCGAGTGTCCCGAGGGAGGTTCCCTTCGGTGGGAACGTATTCCCACACCTTGAAAAGAGAGGACCGTGATGTACGAAGGGCTCGGTGCATCACGTCGTTTCGTCTTAAGTCCGATGAGTTGTAATAGAACAAGCTTCCGCTGAATACTCGTAGGATGTTGGAACTTCAATAATGTTATCTTTTCACTGCACGAATGTTGTATTTCGAAAACTTGGTTGTATTATACCATGATGTATATATTCGGCTTGTATGAGATGATGTTTCTGTTGTAACTCGCTTCGTCGAGTGTCCCTCCGTTCCGATTCCTGGGTGGTCCCGAAGGGGATGTCACGAGTCCGAGCGGCATACCGGGACCTTCGAGGGACGTTAGCAAGAGAATCGGTTAATGGAGGGTCCCCTTGAGACCCCCGGTGGAAGCTGCTTGAAACGCGGCCCAAGCAGCTTGGCGGTCTCTTTCAACGGCTTCTTGATGTTTGTGCCGTTCTTCAAGTTTTTGTGCTTCCGTATAGGTATCTCCGGGCACGGAAGCGGGGATTGAACAGACCTATCAGCACTTAAAGCCGATGTGCGCTTTCTTGTCTTTGGGGTTTGGACTGCCTTCCTAGATCTTGAAATCTTCCGAGATGGCCTGGTTTGAGGAGGAATAGACTAGTCCGGAGCCCCTTGAACAAGATCGGTAGGAGGCGGACTGGTTTGCGCGAGGATGAGATGGGCATTTGCTTCATAGTCTTCGCCCCATGGATCGTTCACTTGGAAGAGGAGGGTGGCTTTTGAATCTGTCCAATGTCTACATTAAATAGATGTACACAAGTAAGGAAATAGCAGCGCAAAGGTATGAGAAGTTCGGAATACCGGTATTAAGTGAGAAAGGAGATACTTACGGGATCACGAGGATTGGAGGAGCCGAATGCCAAGCCTACTCTCCGACATGCTGACTCATCAAACCCGGATTGCAGCATCTTCTTCAAACGGTTGTTTAAGCGCTCCGAGCTGGGAAGAGCTGTTACGTCGGTTGGATTGATGTTGTTCTCGTTGAATGACCATTCGGGTGAGGCTTGTCTATTGAGTGGCTGAATTCCCCGGACGATGAAACTCCGGAGAATGGTTTCGATCTGTGACGCCCTTCACTTCCTTCGAGATAGTTTATCATAGCCGGCAAGGCGATCGCCTCTTCATCTTGTTTGAGGTCTTCCCCGATGTTTTTCGAGTTCCAGGAGGGAAGTTCCCTAGCTATGCTAGCTCTAAAAGGAGGAAGAGCGAGCTTAGGATGATCGCAGATGAACCATTCTTATTTCCAATTAGGTATACTCTTATTGAGGGAAAGGAGGAAGTACTCTTCGACACTCCAGCTTTGTATGCCCACTCCACCAATCGCATAGCGGTTGTTGGAAGATTGGAGTGGGCAGATTTGGAATTTGTACCGGAAAAGTTTAAAATGAGGGTGAATGCCCAAGAAAGCCTCGCAGAGATGAATAAAAAAGGCTATTTGAAGGATGGAGTTGGGATTCAGGTTTACTAATTCCCATCCATAGAAGAAAAGCAAGCCTCGGAAAAAAGTGCAGCAAGGAAGATCAAGACCGTGGAGAAACAAGGACTTCAATACCGATTCGTTGAGAATCGTCAATTCCCGATGGGACTTGACCAGGAGTGGGGGCGGCCCGGTTGAGGATAGGTTGGGGCGGAAGAATGCCGTCGCGAACCATCTCCTGGAGGGTTGCTCGTGTGATCTTGCTGCGCCCGGTTCTTGAGCGCCAAGGGGACGCCGATCACCGGGAATCGCTGGATGAAGAGGAAGGATTGGCGGAAGACTTCTTCTTGCCCATCTCGAAGATCGAAAACGGACAATTGGAGTTGGTTTCTTTCGGAAGGGAAGAATGCGGGAACTAAGTTCTCAATGTCCGAAGAATAGGGAGACGTTGTGGGCACGTATGGAGATGCGGGAATGGGTTTGACCTAGGTCGACCCTTCGTATCTTTTATAGGTACCCGAGTTGGGCTCGAGGACTCGGAGAGTTACTAGGCCATTTTTTACAGCCCAATAAATTTTGTGTGGGTGATTTATTCATTAAAGGCTTGGTTATGTTGTTAGGACCTAACGGTCATAAGGAATCGATCGACGTGATTAGTATAATCACGGGGGCTCTTTTGCGAATATAAGGTGGTTTGAAATATGAAATTTTCAGATGCTGGATAATATTAGTACCAAATTGAATCATTTGGGGGTATGGAAGAGTTAGATCGAAGACGATTAGGTCTTGCCTAACTTAAATTCATAAAAATGGATGCCTTAGGCTCTAGGTGTTAATTATCCGGCTGATTATAGGCCTTGGAGACTCGAGTCGATGTGAGAAAATGGGAAAAAGCTGGTCTGATCAACTAGGATTTTTACTCTTAGTTTAATATGAGTAAGCGGAATGAAAGTAAGATTGCTTTGAGCGATCTGTTATATGAAATCCAGGAAAACACGCAGAGTGACGCCTCGCGAGTCAAGAATAGACGCTGGTGTGGGACATCTCGCTTAACTCCAAGCAGGAGTCCGCATGGTCTTATTCTACTTAACTATCTATGGATGTTGCACAAGCTTAGCATTGTCACTATTAAACCACATCAATAGCATCATTAAGCAACCATAATTGATACAAGATCCGAGTTGTCCCCTAATGACCATGATTAAGATACCATCCGAATACTTGGCCAAGAACTAAGCAATTGGAACAAGCATATGCACGATTGTAGAATCAAGATCAACAAATCACTAAAACCATCATCAA
Organism: Chloris gayana; assembly: GCA_031894775.1. Lineage (NCBI taxonomy): Eukaryota > Viridiplantae > Streptophyta > Magnoliopsida > Poales > Poaceae > Chloris > Chloris gayana. Next base: position 51,255 of record JAUNZO010005129.1, on the reverse strand, counting down.
CATGTAATGATCCTTGAGATACATAGTGTAAGATACATCACCATCCGGAAGGTCTACCTTGATAGATCAACTCTAATCACCAATGGTTCTTGAAACTCAACTAGAGATCTATTCTAACGGGGCAAAGCCCCGGTGACTCTAATTCACGAATCTGGTGTGCCTCTCTGTTGCCTCTCGTCATTCTAGGGTGTTGATCAGCGCAAGACATGTCTTCATCGATCTCCCATTCGAGTCGGTTCTCATCTCTTTTATGGCTTCCATGTGGGCCTTCTACATCATGATCTTCAAGATAATGTCTTACGATGCACGTTTGAATATTGAAGTTTCCTAAATCTCTTCCGGATAGATATCTTCAAATATCTTGCACAATTAACCTTCCATAATAGTGAAATAGACCTTGGACAACCCTTAATGGGCTAAATCATCGCTCGTGTCGATCAGCGCACGTCTGCGCCAATCAGCGTGAGTTGCCTTCTGTACCTCTTTTGTCCCTTGTCATCCGTCTAGCCTTCATTTATGCCAATTTTACCTAATTCTGCAATAAAGCTCCAAATCGATGCATATACAAATATTTAGCTATTTTCCGAGGTAAATAGCCTATATTAGTGTCAATTATAATCTAATTGGGGCAATATTCACATATAAAGCGGGCACCTAGGGAGTGCCAACAGCTCCCCCACACTTAAACCTTTGCTTGTCCCGAGTAAAGTAAAAGAAAGAAAAAAACATACATATCCTTCTATCATAAAAGTATCTCAAATCATCGAATGTTAAGCATTGTTTCTTTGTGGATTAAATTGTATTAATATTCTGCAGAAATCTTGGAATATGGGCATTAGCTTAAAATCACGCCTCGAAGCAAGTCGATAAATATCCAAACTTCAATCATAGCTTTACCTCATGTGTAAATCACTCAAAAAGTTGTTGTGAACATAGAGAATCATCTATCAAGTGATCACAGGAAACGACTCAACTTTCAAAACACTCAACCTATAATCTACATCATAATTAACTATAATGATCAATATTTGTGTAAGGCTCATATGAGTAGCTAGGTAAGGTTCAAGGAATGAAGACATAAATCAATAACATATTGTAAAGCTAGGAAGCAATTCTTGATTGGATTTATGGAGACTTGTGAAAAAGGCTATTAGAAATTAAATTTTATAGAAAGAAACTCACACCTTTTAGATAATTGGACATGTGCACAACAAAAATTGATCTTGGGAAGAGAGAAATTTCCCACTATCGGATTACACATGTTTGGAATAATTGTTGGCTATATTGCAATGAATTTCTTGAACTTTTCTTGAACATCTTGAGGGTATCCTCTCCCCCACACTTAAAATTTGGCTAGTCCTCGAGAAAACGTTCATTTAATTTTCTTGATATCAATCTTGCTCCATCCTTGATGCAATATATTTCATAGCCAAGAATTTCGGATGTGATCAAGGATTAGTGATTCTCAACAAGATTTTGGTTTAAGTGGGACACTCAGCGAAGTGTATGTCGTATACTTACCTTATGGGTATATCGATGATAAAGGAATGGATAATTAGATATACGGTGATAAATAAATGAAGATAAGGTCGGCGGAGATGGACCTTAGAGTGGTCCTTGATCGGTATGGAATAACAGAAGATTTCATATACCGGTATGGAAATAAGGCGGGCGTCGGGACCGACGTATGACGACTTGAGTGACAAGTAAAAGAGTAGTTTGTAGTCCGTTACGACTCAAAATTAACAAGGAAAGCTTAGAGATAGAGCTTCCGAATATGTAATCCATGCAATCGACTAGGACTCTGCATGTATAAGGGAAGGCCGAGCGAGGACCCCCGAAAACTCTACGAGAACTTGCAATTAGCAATCTGCTAAAGGCAATACATAACATACGGGACGTAGGGTATTACTCTCAACGAGAGGCCTGAACTTGTCTAAAATCACGAGTCCTTGTGTGTTTTGTGTGTTGCACCATCGAATTCCACGCTCGTGAGGGACCGGGTAGTACTAGTGTCGAGTTTAAGACTCGACATTTGGCACGCCTGGTAGGGGTCCCGACGAGTTCCAGCGAGTTCGATGGCTTCTTCGTTCGACATCGACTTTGCTTCCGACTTCAAGATCCGGTTCGGATCCCTCGACTTCAAAGCTGATTCCGCCGGAAAGCTATGCTTGATGAATCCGATTCGTGATCCGGCCGCAGCTTCGAAGCGCGATCACCTGATGGTCGAAACCTTATACATGAAACCCAGCGGGATCGACGCAACTTTAGCACGAATCATCGGACCGCTTATGCTTCGGACCGCTACCCGGTCTGCTACGATGAGCAGCTCTTTTGAGCCTGATAACGACTTCGAGGAAGGATCTCCGGCCTTCTTCCAAGTGTTTATGAGTGGCCCAATTCTTCAAGAACTCACACCCGAGGAAGCTGCTGCTGAAGAGGCCGGGATGGCGAGAGACGACGCAAACCGCCGCCGGCATGAAGCGGACGGAACGGACGTGGACGATAAACCTCCACGAGCTTCGACTGCAAACCCTCGCGCAAACATCGTTGGCACCGGTCAAGACGGAGAAGGTATTCCTGCCACCGCTGCGCCCGCTACTAGACCACTACCGGAGCGATCGGAGAACCGGCGGAAACGTCGCCAGGCTATAATAGCCGACGCGGATGCCGCAATGGTAGACGCCATCGTTCTTCTAGCAGGGCATTTAACTTGGGCTCCATGGAGATCGAATTGAATGGTGCCCGAGTCTTCACGTCACCGATCCACAACATTGTGGGGGTAAAGCGGGTTCTTGAGACAATCCCGGAGGAGGTGTTCAACTCAACGCCGGGGCTACAACGTGCTCGCGAGCTTGCTTGGACGCGACAACTTTACAAACTAACCAGCTTGTCCATGATAGAGCGAGAATCTTCCGGTCGGTCACATTCTCACTCGGAGCAGCCCACAAGAGCCCGGTGCGAAGGAGCCTATTCCGGAGGAAGAATTGGATCTCGACATACCCCAATCGCGGACGAACACGAACGTGCTCCGGATCAAGACTTGCGCGTACCGCTTAATGGTAATCGAGACGCTCGTAATGTGCTTATCGACCGTCGTGCGAGAGAGAGCGGAGGAATGCGGGAGACGAGAAGAAGATGAGCGACGACGGACCGGTCCGCGAGATCCTGCTCCTCCCCGCCCATGTCACACCCCTATCCCGAAAGATAGTTAAGTGTGGTACGGATCGCCTTGGGAGATGATTGACGAAGCAACCATACATAGCATCACATTAACAAACATACACGATTTGCAAGTTTACATAATGGAGTCTCGATTACAACATAGAGTTCGAAATAAAAGATACATTGGGTTCGAATTTAAGTCTTACATAACCATGATCTTGTTCGAATTAAAGTGCGGAAGCGAAAATAAACAACTCGACGATACATAGGTAACTTAAATGAACCATGCCGGCCTAGGGCATGGCTCACTCATCATGGGTCGGAGAGCTAGGGACCCATTCAATGGTCCACTCTTTCGGCTCCTCTCCATCCCAAACCACCTTACCACAACAATCACAAAACCCGCTTGCGAGAAACATGTAGATAAATATGTAGTGGCAAGGCCCGAGTATCTATCATACTCCGCAAGTCTTACCCATCAATTGGTCATCTAAGACCGACTTCTAGATGCATGGGGCTTGACCGGTTTAACTTGGCATTTTGCATAAATAGCACCTATGCTAATTAGGTTGGCAATTTTTATGACTTAGCCAAATTAATAGGGTTATTGCATAAAAGAAACTTTAGTGCGCATACTAGCCATACAAGAATTGCAACACAAAATTATATCAAGTATAAAACAGCAAGCTATTCATCCTCCTTTCTTTACTACACATTGCGAACTGCACGAATCAAGTGGTACTCATTAACCGAGAGGAAACGGCGATAATTATCGAATTATTAATCCTGCAGGAAAGGACCCAAATGCACAACATACGTATCATTGAAGAACACGTATGGCCACCGTTCGCGAGTTCATCATAAAGCAAAATACGGGGCCACCGACCCCGAGTACACGTCCCCTTGCGACCGTTCAACAACGCGCCCAAGGCTTAACCCATGTACTCTCCAACGGTCCTCAACCCGTGCAACCACCGTGCCAAACACATCACCTGCGGGTCGGTGAGATATCCGGCTCACTTTACAACTTGCAAGCTACATAGGTTTACCAATCCCCATAAGAAAGGTATGCAAGTGGTACACAACTCAAACTTGTTCGCAGAGCCACAATGGGGTGTTCTCAATTTTAACCAATCTATCATGTTCAAGTTTAATCATAAACCATAGGTGAGATTTCCCCTTCTACCGTTGACTCCATAAACCTAGCATAGCATTTTCTATCGGAGATATGACACCTACTCTAGATAGGACATATAGGGATTTATGCACGTGGATTTCCAATCAACGCCTACAACTTAAATGCACACTCATCATCCTTAATAGAGCGATAAAGAAAGACATTTCAAAATAATAGGAATGCACCGGGGCTTGCCTTGGGAGTGATCGAAGTTAGCACTAGCCTCACAAGCGTTGAGTGTTGCAATCGCCTCTTCCGGCGGGTTCAATTCGACGTCGTCACCTATAAGATGAAATGCAATGTGTAAATGAAGGGATACAAGGGCGATGAATATCATGATGCATGTATGCTGTTTTGCATGAGAACATGTGAATATGCTAATCAAAAGCTTGTTCAATTAACCCCGATAAGCATGAGCATACACTTGTTTTCTTTTAAGGAAAGTAATTACATGAACAAGCATAACCCTAATAACACCCGAGCAAGGACTTAAGACATGGGCATGAGTGCTGTGTTTCATGTAGGTTGAGAAACTAAGGATTAGCAAGTTTACATGCAACTCGATGAAATTTAGGCTTAAGTGCTTATTATCACATGCGATGACGAATTGCGCTTTAAAACAAGAACTCGATCTCAAAATTAACACATGTGTGAAGTACATGAAATCTTTTTACTAATTCTGCCATGAAGTGCGAGGGAACATGGTGTACAATGGAAATTACATAAACATGCAAGAACACAATTCTTAGAAACACAAAACCAATTATACAAGTGCTGAAATTAATCTTTTATGGAATTAGATCTAGGGTTTGCCAAAATAATTACTTAGCATGCTCAAAAATTACTTAACATGGACTTTCCTACACATGCACAGTACTAGCAGGGAATTAATTACCAAGTTTCATGCAAAAATAATTTACACGGATTTAATTAGAAATTAAATACAGCGAATGCAAGAAATGCAATAACTTGAAAAATATGAAATGAAATGCAGATATTCCAGTGCCAAAAATTCAAGTATGTTTAGGTGAAGGTTTTGGCCAAGTGGCATTATCTTTGGATCTATAGTTTTAAAGTTACGACTCGGTTAAGTTTGCAGGGGTTGACTTTTGTCATTTTTGTAAAAATGTGAAAACATTCAAATCTGACATGCTCATGTTACTTTTATGAATGTACAGGTCTTCTAGTTTCCAAAACATATTAGTTTGCAGTTTTTGGACATTTCAAACGCAAGATATGAATTTTTCAAAATCGAATAAACTTCGGGCTTATTTACGGATTTGCCATCTGGTCAAATTTAAACGGAGGGGCGGCGCGGGCTCCGGCGTGCGGTGGCCGGCGCCGGCGAACTCACCCGCGGTGGCGCTACGGGGCAGCTCATGCTCTGCCTTTTGGTGGAAGTGAAGGGCGCGGCGCGGGAACATGGTGGTGGGGTCTAAAGGGGCCCGCGACGGCGGAGCACCGGCGACCACGGCGCGGCGGCGAGGGCGACACTTCGGCACCATCGTGCGCGGCGCACGGAGGCCGAGAGGGGGTCGGTCGTGGGGCAAAAGCTCTGCCTCACCTTGGAGAAGAGCGACGAGAGCCACCTTCCGGTCCCCTCCAAGGGGCGTTAGGGGAAAGAGCCGCGGGGGCCTTGCGCGTCGGCCGACACGGGGAGGAGGGAGAAAGAGCTTGCCTAGCTTGTGGTCGGGGCGGCGGCGTCCATGGCGCGGGGTGGCGGCGGCGGGCCGAATTCTTCCAAATTCGCACGCGGCGGAGGGGAAAAACCGGGGCGGCGGTGCGAGGAGAAGCGAGAGGGAGGCTGGGCAACGAGTGTGGCGAAGGAGAGGATGGGAGCTAGGCCTCCGTGCCGTTTTCTAATGGGGAGAAGGACGGGCGGCGGGGCGGCCGCGGCGGGGGCGTGTTCGCCTTCAATTTCGGTCACTCCTGTTGGCCGGCGGGTACGAGGGCAGTTGGGGAGGTGGCGGGGAGTGCGTGGCGACGGGACGGGGCGAGGCACGCGCGGGGCGGCGCCCGAGCTGGCCGGACCGGCGGTCGGGCGCCATTGCCCGGTGGGCAACGAGCTCAAACGATTTTTTGAAATTTGAATCCGAGGTTTGCAAGTTTGGGCGAAATTTTTACCTCCGGTGCTCCAAAATTTGAAATCAAAATATGGGGAGCTCCAGCATGATGTGATTGAATTTCCATCTTAAAGTTTGAAGTTCTAAATGTGCCTCCAAAAATTCATGTAAAATTCACAAACAACGGTGTTTCAGATTTGAATTTGAATTTTTTTTTGGGCATTCAAAACTTTGTTCAAAAATTTTGTAAAAATGTTGTAAATTCATCTTTTTACGTGAGAAATGCGAGTGGTGAAAAAATATTTGGGTAGTGTTTTTATAATTTTTGCATTTCTTCTAGGGCTAGGTTAGGGTTAGGGTTTAAACTAAGTTTTTTCCTTTTTCCCTTTTTATTTTTCTTATTTTCTTTTTTTTCCTGTTTGGGTGATTAGCATTAGTGCTCCATTAGTGCTGTGATTAGGGTGCTAATTACTTGCTTAGCCTTAATCGTGACATGGGATGTCACAGCCCACGCATAGGTAGTTCGACTAGGCATGGGCCGGCTGCTTCAGCGCCGCTCCCGAGCGGAAATCCTCCACGCGATGATCGTCGAGGGCATGGCAATCGCTATGCTAATCATGATGACCGATCAAGAAGAGACGATCAACGAGATAACGAGAGATAGAGACGGGGAGCCCCGACAAAACAATAGTGACCATCGCGCGGCGCCGCCGCCTCCTCCTCCACGGCCCACGGAGCAAGGCAACGATGATCGTCATGACGGTTAGGGAACCGAAACCGGGACGATCGCTACTATGACTACTACGATGATGACGGGGACCGCAACTACCGACATTACCCCCGGTCGGCGCTCGCTGTCGCTCGGTATGGACCGGTCCGGAAGACATTGAGTACTCCGTAACCCCGGCATTTACGCGGGACTTACGCATTTGCAAATACCCCAGAGGTTTTAAGCCTAGGGCCATTGATAAATATGATGGTAAAGCACCTCCTGCTGAGTGGCTTCGTATGTATACTACCGCCATCCGATCAGCGGGAGGAGATACTTTTGTGTTAGCAAATTATCTCCCCATGTGCATGGAGCAGGCTGGACGCTTGTGGTTACAATCTCTACCCGAGAAATCTATTTCTTCTTGGGGCGACCTCACCAAAAAGTTTGTTGAGAATTTTCAAGCGACTTGTGAGAAGCCAGGAAACTACTTCGACCTCAACGAGGCTAAAGCGAAGCCCGATGAGACGCTTACGGAGTTCATCGGGCATTTCTACAATAAGAAGGCCTTAATCCCCGGTCCCCGGTGTTCTTGATCAGCGAGATAATTGCAGCGTTTCAAGCCGGCATCCGAAGTGAAGCATTGGTCCACAAGATTGGAAGGCGTAATTGAAACCTTACCATGACGGCGTCGAGTGCTTCAAGATAGCAGATGACTATGCTGTCTGGAGAATCAAATGTGGTCAATTTGCGCGGGAACAAAGGGAAGGAGCCGAAGCACGACCAAGGCAACCGATCTGGATCCATGAACAATAAGCGCAAGGCAGATCACCTTGTTGCGGCTGTCGACCAATCTCATGGAGGGGATCGGCCGACACCTCCTAAGAGGGCCCGAAAGAACGACTTTCATTTGAAACACTGCTGGAAGGTCCCTGCATGACTCACAATGGGAATCATAAGGCCAAGGAATGCTTCTGTTAAGACCGTTCGCTCATTTTGCTTTAAAGGTGGCACCCCATTATGGACATCGGAACCGGCGGGATGATAAGGGAAAAGAAAAGGAGCATGATGATAACGAAGATGACGAGAGGCTTTCGGGAGCCAGCAAGAGAGGTGAACTTCATCCACGGAGGACCGGATGCGTATGAGTTAAAGCGAAAGCAGAAGTTGGCGCTCGAGAGAGGTTAACGACATTGCTCCTGCTACCCCTGAATTTCTACGATGGTCGGAGGTACCGATTACATTCAGCGGGGCCGATCATCCGGAGGTCCTCCCTAAAGCTAGTAGATATCCGCTCATTCTAGCTCCCATTGTCCGGAAGGTACGGTTGAAGAGAACTTTCATTGATGGGGGAAGTTGCTTGGACATCATTTTTGCTAAAACCCTGCTAGAGCTTGGCCTTTACGTGGCGGACTTGGATCGCAGCGTGTGACATCCCCTCCGGGATACCCGGGAATCGGTACGGGGGACACTCGACGAAGCGAGTTCCAACGGCGCATCATTTCATACAAGCCAGAATATATACATCATGGTATAATACAACCTGGTTTTCAAAGTACAAACATCGTACAGCGGAAGCATAAACCTTATTGCATTTTAAAACATTACGAGTCTTGCAGCGGAACGTAGTCTTTGTACCACAAAATACGACTAAAACGTTTATCGTGATGCACCGAGCCCGGCGTACACCACGGTCCTTCTCCTTCACGGCGTCGGGATACGTTCCCATTGGAGGGAACCTCCCTCGGGACATTGCTCCTCTTCCGGAAAGCTACCGTATAAGTCGTGGAAGTACGACTCATGTCATGAAACACAATGAACAAACCACTGAGTATTCTAATACTCAGCAAGACTGACCCGTCAACGGGCATGCTAAGGCCGACGCCTAGTATGCAAAGGCTTTACGGTCTGTGGAGTTGACTCTCTTGCGAAAACAACACTCATGGTTGATCCTTACTTTCAATGTTTTAGCTCAACATTAAGTTTATGAGAATCCATGTTTGCGAGTCTACCACTATTGCAATCAAGTTTGCAAGAAAAGATCAGATTAGACCACATTTCTTTCATCTCTCATCCTCATCTTCTAGTTGATTAACTACGATGTGACGAGCTAAACAAGCGGTACTCATTACTGCGTGGGACAGCGATTCGAATCGATTTATACCAGCTGGCAAAACCCGACTACACGACGTATACGCACCACAGCTGGTTGTATACAACAACTTTTCCCGCTAGCACTGGCAGAAGACTAGCCATTTCCAAACTCCCCGGGAATATGGTGCCTCCACGACTTCCTCCGTGTCCGACCCATTTCCCTTCCGTGAGACTGCCCTCTCACCAACAGCCGGCAAAAGAGAGTTGGCTACGCTACATCTCCGGGGCGTTAGGGTACATCGGCTTGCTTGGGCCCATGACACCGGCATGTAGTACGGTACGTTCAAACTTGTTCAACTAAGCCGACAACGGTACGGTCCTTGACCAGACTCGAGACGGGGCTACCACCTTGCAAGACCTCATCTCCGTCTTGCCCTTTCTCCTACTTGGGCCCATCCGGTCTCAACTTCATTAACACTCTCCTTTAAATTAACAACAGCACATCAAATACTTAAAGCCTCCATGCTTTAAGATCCCTAAAACATCTACCGTTGCGACTATGGATTAATCCTAGCTTCTATTGAGCTACTGTACGAGAATAGTATAAATAAACGGAAACCTATCTCATGCATCTAGGGTGTCAATCATTCCCTAACACCTAATGCACAAACATATCTTAACTAGTGTGATAAAATAAAATATTTAAAACATAGGTAGGATGCACCGGGTCTTGCCTTGATTCACGTCGGTATTAGCTTCCTCGGTGTTCGGGTCGACTTCGATGTTTCCATCTCTGTCTCGACCTCGAGACGGAACCTCGATCACGTCGGGACCTAGGTCGACCAATAATACGTCGCGAATCACAACCATGCATGCATGAATGTACATGATATGATGTGCAATGATTCTTATCGACACGTTCATTAATTAATAATTAATAATTAATTAATGATATGCAATAACGCATAAAGTAATAAATTGGGATCACATGAAATGACAGTCTTTATGTTTAATTTTGGAAAACATTTTTCATAATTACTTTCGTCTTCGATATCTCCTTCATTTAAATAAATTATTTTCTTAAATTTAATAATTAATTAGCATAAAATAATAACTTCTATTAATCAAAGAATGTAATTAATTAATACTTATGAAAATAAAATACTCAAAATAGATATTTTATTTCATAATTAGATAGAGAATATTTTTCTGAATCTAACAAATTTGGTTTCACATTTTTCCGATTTTTATTTAATTTTCTACGAATTTTTGAAATTCAAAAGGGGTTACGTGCCACACGGCTGGGCCACGGAGTTGGCCGCGAGGGAATCCCCACGTGGCCACACGCGATCGGTGTGGCGCCACCGCGGCAACCAGGAGTGCGGCGGCGCGGTCACCGGCGATGGCTGGAGTTGGCTGCGGTGGTCCAAAGCTCGCCGCGAGACCACTAACATGCTCTACACGACATGGCGAACTCGGGGGTGGTGACGAGCTCACATGAGCTTGACCGGAGACACGCCGGCGGCGAGGTCCGAGCACGACGGTGCTCCGACACCGCGGAAAGCTTGCTGTGATTGCACAAAATTAGGGAAAAATGGATGGAAAGCTGCTACGGCAGATGAGCAACAAGAGGAATTGGGATGATTGTCTTCCATTCGCCGAATTCTCGTACAACAATAGCTACCAAGAGAGTTCGGGAATGTCGGCGTTTGAAGCGTTGTATGGTCATTCTTGTCGTACACCTTTGAATTGGTCGGAAGCGGGTGAAAGAACTAATTTTGGTCCCGATCTTGTCACTCAAGCAAGCCAACATGAAAGCCGCACAATCTCGCCAAGTGAGTTACGCTAACAAGAGGAGACGCCCGTTGGAATTTGAGAAGGAGATCATGTTTATCTTCGTGTCCGTGCAAATAAGGGCGTATCTCGGTTTGGAATTAAGGGAAAGTTGGCACCCCGCTATATCGGACCCTATCCGATTGTGGAAAAGCATGGCGCGGTTGCTTACCGATTGCAACTACCGGAAAGTCTTGCTCGTGTGTACAATGTGTTCCATGTCTCTCTACTGAAGAAATGCTTGAAGCCTCCGATAGATGTGGTCATTTCCGACACCGAGCAACCGGAAGAAGATCTCTCCTACCCCGAATACCCCGTCCGGATTATCGATCAAAGCGACCGGGTAACTCGCAATCGCACCATCACCTTCTATAAAGTGCAATGGAGTAATCACACCGAAGAAGAAGCAACTTGGGAACAAGAGGATTTTCTAGAGAAGAATTTTCCCGAGGTCCTCGCGTCACACAAATCGGTAATTTTCGCACTCCCTCTCCTTACTTAGTAGCGATTCTCGAGACGAGAATTTCTTTAAGGGGGAGGGCTGTGACCCATGTCACGATTAAGGCTTAACCACTTAGTTAAGACTCTAATGATGTCACTAGCTAAACCCTAATGCTAATCCTACAAAAGAAAAACAGGAAAAAGAAATTAAGAAAAATAAAGGAAAAGGGCAAATCTAGGTTTAAACCCTAACCCTAACCTAACCCTAATGAGAAGTGCAAAAATTATAAAAGTACCACCCACATATTTTTGCACCATTGCATTGCTCATACAAAAAGATGAATTTACAACACTTTTACAAAATTTTTGGACAAAGTTTCAAAAGCTCAAAAATTCAAATTCAAATTTGAAATGCATCTGTTTAGGAATTTTATATGAATTTTTGGAAACAAAATTAGAGCTTCAAACTCAAACATGGAAATTAGAGCACATCATGCTGGAGCTCCCCATATTTGTGTTTTAATTTTTGGAGCACCAGAACTATTGTTTTCAAACAAAATTCAACGGACCGGATTTGAATTCAAAAGGGGAGCTCGGGCACTTGTTTGCCCACCGGGTAATGGCGGCCGGACCGCCGGTCCGGCCAGCCCAGGCGCCGCCCTGCGCGTGCCATGCCCCGTCCCATCGCCACGCCACCCCCTGCCACCTCCCCAACAGAAATTGTACCCAGCGGCCAACAGGAACGGCCGGCATTGAAGCCGCGCCCGCCCCGGTCGACCGGCCGTGCGCCGCCCTGCTCCCTCCCTTAGAAAACGGCACAAAGACCAAAGTCTCATCGCAACTCCGCCCCCATTCGCTCCAGCGCCTCCCTCTGCACCTCCCCACGACCCTGCCTGGCCTCCTTCCCCCGCATCGGAGCGCGAATCGAAGAAAACGCCGCCGCCGCCGGACCAGACGGCCATGGCCGCCACCGCGGAGCTCCACGCCTAGGTGAGCCCTCGGCCTCCATTTTGGCTTCACTAGAACGCGCAAGAAGCCGGGCCACTTCCGTCCTAACACCAATTCCCTCCACGCCTAGCAGCTCGTCGGGAATTTGGAGAAGCCACCGCCGCCGTCGCCTGCTCCGCCATCCCCTCCGTCGAGCCGCCTCCACGGTTCGTCTTCACGCCGCCCAAGCCCACGCCGTGACTCCCCGTGCTCGGGTGATGCTCCCGGACCCTACCCCTCTTCCTCTCCCTCTCTGTGCTGCACGCGCCGCGCCGCCGGAATGCCCGTGCTCGCCGTCGCTCGCCGCGCCGCCTCTCCGGCCATCGCCGGGACCCGTGGACCCCACCACGTGGTTCACCACCTCACGAGCATCATTCCCCCCCCTAGCGCGGACCATGCGCCGCCCCGCAGTGCCGCCGCGAGCAAGCTCGCCGGCGACAGCCACCGCCCGCCTGAGCCCGCGCCGCCGCGTCTTTTAAAGTTTCGCCGGTGGCATTTCCGTAAATAAACCGAACTTTGTTTGATTTTGAAAAATTCATATCTCCCGATTTAAAAGTCCAAAAATTACAAACTAAAATGTTTTGTTAACTACAAAATCTGTACTTTCATAAAAGTAACATGAACTTGTCAGATCTGCACAGTTTCATATTTTTACAAAAATGACAAAAGTCAATCAACAAAAACTCATTTAAGTCATAACTTTAAAAATATAGATCCAAATTTAATGCCACTTGGCCAGAGCTTTCACATAAGCATACTTGAATATCTGGCACTGGAAAATCTACATTTAATTGCATATTTTTCAAGTTATTGCTTTTCTTGCATTCTCTGTATTTAATTGTTAGTTAAATCTGTATAAATTATTTTTGCATGAAACTTGGTAATTAATTTCCTCCTAGTCCTGTGCATGTGTAGAAAATCCCATGTTAAATTTTGAGCATGCTAAGTAATTATTTTTTTGGTAACCTAGATTAATTCCATAAAAGGTTAATTTCAGCACATGTATAAATGGTTTTGGTTGTCTAAAAGATTTATTTTTGCATGTTCATGTAAATTTCACTTTCCACTGTGTCACTTAGTCCATCTTGATAGGATTGGTCAGAAGTGTTCGTTAAATTCACACATGTATTAATTTTTGTAAGCATGTTCTTAAATTAGGGTTACGTTGTCATCGCATGTGATAATTGAAACTACCTTAACCCTAATTGCATCGACTCATGTTAAACTTTTCTCATTATGTCAACTTGAATAATTGAGTTGTTCACAGCACTCATGCACCTTGGAAGTAACTCATTACTTGTGTATGTTAGGGCTATAAGGGGTAAATTAATTAACTCCATTTAAAAGGAAACAAATGTATGTATTGTGCATGCTAAGAATTTCACGAAACTAAATGTTACTAAACTTAGTTATAAGCACTCCTTCAAAACAGCATACATGCATCACCATATGCATCGCCCTTGTACACTTTTATTTACGCATTGCATTTCATCTTCTAGGTGACGACGTCGAACTGATCCCGTCGGAAGAAACAATTGCAACACTCAACGCTTGTGAGGCTAGTGCTAACTTCGATCACTCTCAAGGCAAGCCCCGGTGCATTCCTATTATTTGAAATGTCTTTCTTTTACCACTATATTAAGGATGATGAATGTGCATTTAAGTTGTAGGCGTTGATTGGAAATCCACGTGCATAAAATTCCTATATGTCCTATGTTGATTAGGTGTCATATCCTCGTTAGAAATGCTATGCTATGTTTATGGAGTCAACGATAGAATGGGAATCTCACTTATGGCTTATGATTAAATTTGAATATGATGAATTGGTTAAAATTGAGAACACCCATTGTGGCTCCGCGAATAAGTTCGAGTTGTGTACCACTTGCATACCTTTCTTATGGGGATTGGTAAACCTACGTAGCTTGTGAATTGTAAAGTGAGCCACATATCTCACCGACCTAGAGGTGATGTGTATGGCACGGTGGTTGCACGGGTTGAGGACCGTTGAAGAGTACACGGGTTAAGCCTTGGGCACGTTGTTGAACGGTCGCAAGGGTAACGTGTACTCGGGGTCGGTGGCCCCGTGTTTTGCTTTATGATGAACTCGCGAATGGTGGCCATACGTGTTCTTAAATGATGCGTATGTCGTGCATTTGGGCCTTTTTCCTGCAAGATTAATAATTCGATAATTATCGTCGCTTCCTCTCGGTTAATGAGTACCACTTGATTCGAGCAACTTACAATGTGTAGTAAGAGGAAGAGAATGAGAAGCTTGCTGTTTTATATTGATATAAATTTGTATTGCAAATTCTTGTATTACTAGTATGCTCACTAAAGTTTCTTTACGCAACAACCCTATTAATTTGGCTAAGTCATAAAAGTGCCAACCTAATTAGCATAGGTGCCGTTTTATGCAAAATGCCAAGTTAAACCGGTCAAGCCCCCATGCATCTAGGCGTCGGTCTTAGATGACCAATTTTGATGGGTAAGACTTGCGGAGTCTGCTAGATACTCGGGTTTTGCCACTACATGTGTATTTTCAGGATTCCCGCAAGCCGGGTTTTGCGATTGTTGTGGTAAGGTTGTGTGGGATGGAGAAGAACCCAAAGAATGGACCATTGAATGGGTCCCTAGCTCTCCGACCCATGATGAGTGAGCTATGGCCTAGACCGGCATGGTTCATTTAAGTTATCTATGTATCGTCGTGTTATGTAGTCGCTTCCGCACTTTATTTCGAACAAAGATCATGGTTATCTAAGACTCAAATTCAAACCTAATGTATCTTTTATTTGGAACTCTATGTTGTAATCGAGACTTGATTATGTAAACTTGCAAATCGTGTATGTTTGTTAATGTGATGCTATGTATGGTTGCTTCGTCAATCATCTCCCAAGGCGATCCGTACCACACTTAACTATCTTTCGGGATAGGGGTGTGACAAACGTGGTAGGGTTGGGTGAGCTTGCCAACGGCAGGAGGTGGTTGCTCACCGTGGAGGGTGCGGCGGCGGCGGACGGAGCTCCGGGAGATGACGAAATCCGCGACGACCTGAGGAACAAGCTCGCGGTTAAGTTGCCAAACACGACGAGCATCACCTTCACTACTACGAAAAGAGCCGAGCAATATCACGGGGCATTTTCCAGCAATAGCGAGGCACACAGAAAACGCTATTGCTTGGGTGCCATCGCCGACGTCATCATGGTGTAACGCTATTATAGAGACCCCTTCAATAGCGGGCGCAGGTGACGTCATCGGAGGCAACGCTATTACGGATGGGGTCACACGATAATAGCGGTCGGCTGGTGACGTCACTGTCGACGGCTATTACTTGGACCAGCCATCAATAGCGGGCGCCGAATGACGTCACTAGTGGCCGCTATTACTCGGGCCAGCCAGCAATAGCGGTCGTCGGTGACGTCACCTCGACCGTTATTACGGGGTTCCTGTAATATCGTCTCCTTGGTGACGTCATCGTGCCCGCTATTGAAGGCAACGAGTGTATAAATTCGTCCCCTTCCTCCCGACGGGAGCTCTGTTTCGCGAGCTCACGGACGAGTTGTCCGTACGGAGGGCGGTGTTGGGGGAAGATCCCCACCTTACCCCGGTGGGCCGGCCCGGAGGGAAACTAGGCCCAATAAGGACTTAGAGCAAGGACCACAAGGTCCGGGAGAAGCACTCGGGTGGGAAGGAATTGGCCCAGCCAAGGCCCGGCAAGCATATGAAGAAGGGATTCGGCGCAAGAGTAGGTAGAATAGGAAGGGTATAAGTGTAACTTGTATGGGTGATTCGACAAAAGGAAACACTCTCCCGAAAAAGAGTAGTCCTAATGCGTACAATAAATATATAATAAAGTGCGGGCGTGCCGAGTATACATAAGTATACAAAATAATAAAAAATAATAAATACCAAACATAGGGAACTCAGATCTTTATTAATTCTTTTAAGAATTACAAAGTACACATTCCCACTTGGAATTTACATCAGTATGCACCAAATAAGACATCTGTCTAATCAATTGACTGTCGTGTAGTTCTTGGTTCCCGTGGCCTCGAAAAGCCGCCGGTTAATTACATCTGCTTGTATTATGCAGAAAACCTCCGATTAAGCTACGCTGATGGTTGTTGTCTTTGAGTGAATAAGAGTCATCTCCAAAGTATGCATAAGAACAAATTATATAAATGAAAGAAGTGCTAGAGTCCCGTCGGCCTCCAGCGAAGATATCCGGCCTCGTCATGCGGATTCCTATAATGAAGTCTTGAGAAATGTTCGGCCTCGTCGGTCACGAACAGAAGATGCTCAGCCTCGTCGGTCTGAACTAAAAGATTCCGGCCTCGTCGGTCACGGAGATGTGATATCCCAGCCTCGTCGGTCAGGGGAAAGCTGAAGACTTCATATAGTTTTCCGGCCTTGACACTGCGGAAAATAGATGATATGTGTTGGTGAGTAATTGACTGTACTCATGCAATGCTTAGGAGATTCTTTCTGTTAAAACTTGTGAGATTTTTGGAGCACACACTCGGTGTCCTGAAAAATACACATCTTGTGATGGCAGGCATGCACGTTGACTTTAGCTTGCCATGTATACCAACGTAGTAATGTTTGTGTTAAAAAGAGACATAACAGACGCTCTCTTTGATGGAATATCAATCAGTCTATGCAAATATGCAAGTCCATTGCCAGGGCTAACTGACTATATGCCAACTTCTCATTACCGAAGATGTCTTGCTAAATGCTTTAAATATCTGAAAACATACAGGCACGGAGTTGCATGCATGGCTGTGCTTAAGGTAACAAAATACTTGAGACACTAGACAACATATCCCTTTATTCAGAACAAAATAAATTCACGAGTAGAGTTACATCACACAGGAGCAACGTGACTATCTTAAGCTCCTGATAGAGTTACTACATGAGTTGGAAGGATATCTGAGTTGTCGGGCATGCCAATGCTCATCGCATTAAACCTGTAACCTGCATATTCCTAGATGCAAAATGGATCTGCATGTAGTATGTGTATATACTAATTCAGTTTCTGCTTCTTCACTCTGAATATGTATATTGTGCAGTTTGATATCTTCCATGCCTTTAACATGTGGCTAATTTATTGGACTAAACTATTAGTCAGCCAAGAACGAGAGGTTTTTGATCGATATAAGTATTCACGGCATATATGATGGTTGCTGATCTATTCTGCTTCTCACCACTGCATGCTTTTGATTTCTGAATGAAATCTTCAACCTGATGCGTAATGCCCTGCTTACGTATTGTTACCTTGTGAAGCTAAACAAATCACCTGCACTAGTCTAGACTTATTTTGGCAAGACATCCGTGGCCCTTTCTGTTCTGAATTTCTGCTGCATGGCCGCTGGACAATTGAGTAATTACTAATGAAAATTCGGACTTGAACACCCTTCACAAAAGGCTCTCTTCTGATTTTATTTGGATGTTGACTCGAGTAGTCGACTGTTGTTTACTGCTATTTGTTCTTCTCTGTCGATCTGTCAAGGCGATCATGCTTGACCTGCGAAACACCTGTTCTAAACTCTGACTAACAGGTGGCCTTCTCGATGAATCACACTACAATTCTTATTTGCACAAGTTGATCTGCTGAGCATGTCCTGCATTTGAAGCTCAACAAATCTCTGAATACCTATTCTTCTTTGTAGATGGATAGCAGCAGGTCGTGGTGAACGAGTCTGCATCACCTATAGCCCTGCAAAATCATAGACCGGCAGACTGGCCACATGTGACTCGGGGCCAAACTTGGATGAGCCGATCTTCCATCTGAGGCAAACATCTATACGGCCAGTAAAACCTGTCTAAACCTAGGAAAACTATTTTGGTGAAATTTTAACGAAATATCCAAAATATCATATTTATCGGTAAGGTCCGATATAATTTTTATCGTCGAAATTTCATCATTGACTATGCTTATTTATCAAAAATTATTTTTATTATGCATACAACTATGTTAATATAGAGATTAAAGATCATTTCTAGTCAAATCATGCAACTAATTACAAAATGCAATTAATTTTAATCACCGAAATTACCGATATTTCTGAAATATCATGTTTATCGGTGACCCCGGTATTTTTTTCATACCGAAATTTTTTCCTTGGTCTAAACAATCAAGGATGGAGGGGAAACAAGAGACTAATTTCCCTACAGATCACCCTTGAACGATGCGGCGGTGATGATGACTTCGGGCGACATGTCAGTCTCTGCTGATGAACCTGCAGGTTGTGATCTCCCATCGTGCCTGGCGTGTGATGGCGGCGCGGCGTGGCAGACGGATGGACGCAGCAGGGCATTGACGCCGGTGTCTTCACTTCAGCCTGTTCTCTCCCTCACGTATATGATGTATAGATGGCAATGGTACGGTGGCGGCGGCAGGGCTTCGCCCATCTCTTTTCTTGTGTCCCTCTCTGGATCAGGGAAGCCAGCCCCCAACAGCATCAAGCTCGTTGCTATTTATATGCAAATAGTAGGGTTAGCTGCACATAAGAGCGCACGGCACGACGCCGCCGTGGTTGTTATCAGCTTGCGAGATTTTCTCCGGTAGCTTAAACTTGTTGTTCTTTATCCCAACTGAAAGACGATAGCTTTTGGAATCGGCTGAACAATTCACGCGCAAGATGCGGTCATCAGTTGGATCAACATGCAAGTCTTTGCCTGGAGAGCAAGAGATTAGCGCCACAGGTTACCATGTATTCCTTTGGCCGCGTATACGTATACATGTATAGGGCCTCTCATCATGGACGTGGAGTATTTTTGTTGGTGGGCCTTCATTACATAATAAAGCCCATTACTCATAAACCACCTGAAGTTTACTTCATTGATACTTATTATTATATCAAATTACATAATTTATCATGGTGTATATTTAATTTACTTTTGTGTAGAGCATACACTCATGTAAAAAATATTTACAAAATCTCATCGTACAATGGGCTCATGTGAGAATTAGGGTTGAGAGAGTATGGACTATAAATACTCTCTCTAGCCCATCCCATGAGCCCATCTTGCCTCCCTGTAACCACACTTGTAACAGAAATGATAGATATCAGTTGGAGTCCTTCGTGACTCCTCCGTGATCCCTTCAAACTCCTACTGCCTTCGTAATCTTTCTGTTCCTCTTCATTAGGCCTAGCCCAAGGACCTTCGTAGTCCCGTAGCCCATAAAATCTCCGGGACACCTTGGGCTGACCCAATCCATGTTGCTTGTGGCCTTCGTAACCACAACAGCTGGCGCCGTCCGTGGGGAGCGAACAGAAAGGTCTACGTTATGGCTGGAGGATATACCAGAAACGGGAGGGTCGGTGACCCTTCGGGTTCCACCGCCCGAGCTGGGAGGCACGATTGGTTAGGAGGAAGGTGCACTTGCTGACATGGCCGAAGGGGTGGCCAATGAAGGAACCTCAGCTCGGGATCGAAGGAGGTCGTGAAGCATCGGTACGAGTTACACCGGAGGACCGCGGCTCGCAGCACGACCGTCGAGACTTGGAAAGACAGAGCCGAGAAAGAGAGCGCGAAGAGCAGGCTCGAAGGGAAGACAACGCCGAGCTTCTTGCTGAGCGCGAAGAACGGGCTCGAAGGGAAGACAACGCTAGGCTTCTTGCTGAGCGCGAAGATTAGGCTCGAAGGGAGGACAGCGCCGGGCTTTTCGCCGAGCGCGAAGAGCAGGCTCGAAGGGAAGAAAGCGCAAGGCTTCCGGCTGAGCGTGAAGGTCAAGTCCGAAGGGAGGACAATGCCGGGCTTCTAGCGGAACAAGGTCAAGCCCGAAGGGAAGAACAGCGAAGGCCGTTCGGGGATCATGAAGAGCAAGCTCGAAGGGAGGCGCAAGAAAGCCTTCTCGCGGCCCAATTAGAAGCACGAGTACAATCAGCGGAGACTGGTTGAAGAGCGTGAGCTGAGAAAGCAAGCCATGGAAAATTTTGCCGGACGGGAGGAAGGGTACAAGGAGAGGCTTGAAGCTGTGATAAAAACGCAGGAGTTGTTGACAAAGCAACTCGAGGTTATCAAGAGAGCGAATATGCGGAGCAAAGGGCCCCAGCTCATGAAGTCTTTCAGGAGTTGTCTGTGACACCCTACCTCGCGAAGCGAGAGGGATAGTCGAACAGGATCGTATCGGGAGACATTCGACGAAGCGAACGTTCATTGCACATACATCGGGAATACATTCAGCATTTTATTACATAGAGAACACTAATTGAGTAACAAGTTTCATACAGGATCTCTTAATTATTACAAGCCATTGTTCAATTTCAGATTTACAATACATAAGTGAAGTGTGATTTTACAATACTTGATAATGTCTTTGCGGAAGCGTAAACAGCTCGACGGTACATATATATATATAGCTTAACTTAGGAGAACCACACCAGCCCATATGGCATGGCCTCACTCTTGAGTCGGTGAAGCGGGAACCCACTCCACGGTCCACTCCCGAGGTTCCTCGCTTTGACACACATACTTCCCGCAGCAATCACAATAGTCGGGCTGCGGGAATCCTGAAAACAGTTGCAACACAAACCCCGAGTATCTAATATACTCCGCAAGGCTTACCCGTCAAAAATGGTTCTAAGAACCGACCCTAACATGCAGGGGGCTTGACCTGGCTTGCGGGAACTTGCAAAAACAGCAATTAAAGCAATTGTCTAACTCATATTTTAGCCAAGTTAAGAGGGTTGGAAACATGAGTATAAATTTAGTGAGCATTTCTAACAAAACATGGTTGCAATACATGAAGTAATTCTTCAAAATCAGCAAGCTTAATCATCATATTCACTTTGTTACTACGATGCAATCTGCTCGAGACAAGTGGTACTCATCACCGCGAGGGACGGCGATATATATCGATTTACACCCTGCAGGGGAAACCCAAATGCACGACATACGCATCATTTAAGAACACGTATGGCCACCTTTCACAAGATCACCATAGATATGAGCCGGGTCCGCCCTCCGAGTGTGCATTCCACATGCAACCACAGTAGCGTCGGGTCCAAGGGTAATAACACACCCTCCGTCTACTCACAAACCCGTGCATCCACCGTGACCAACACTTTGCACAAAGGGTGGAGTTACCGTCCAACACTACGGCTCTCAAGTTACATCGGTTTACCAACTCCCATACGAAGGTATGCATTTGGTACACAACTCAATACTTGCTCGCGGAGTCACAACGAACGGTCCTTAATCGACACATACGGGGCTATGGTGAACAAGGGCCAACCTTGTCACCGCATCCTACACATGCTCTTCCCCGTACGGTCTCCAATTAATCAGGTGAGGGTAACCAAAATTTAATCCCTAGACCGAGTGATCTCCAAATCACTCGGTGTTGCTACCGATGAACTTATTAAGCATAGCACTAGCGATTAGGCTTATACTTAACCAAGCCACAGTGGTATGGAAAGCTAGTGCAACTAGGTTTCCGAACAACTCCTAAACTTAGATGCACAATACATCATAGACGTATGTGAAAATAAAAAGGATTTTAAAACATAGGTCATGCTCCGGGGCTTGCCTTGATTCGGCTCGTAGTCAGCACACTCGAACTCGCTCACTTCAAGTTGGTGCCCTCCTTGATCTTCGCTCCGGTCGGGGTTCCTATATGAATGCATATGAAGTGCATGAGTAATGGATGAATTCGTATTTATATAGTTCATGGAACTTTCTCAATAACATAGTTTAACGAAACGTTTGCATAAATTAAACATGCTCTTGAGTGGTGATGATATGGTCATGATGGTGGTAAGTGTGGTTCGTTTCATGGGGACAACCTTCTAATTAGGTAAACTTTCCATCATTTAGTATAAATGTTCATGCCGGTTTTTGAGATCAAGACAATAGGGTATGATTCCTTATTACTTAGTATGCAAGAGGTTGATGCTCGTTTCTTAGGATGAAATTTTATCACTTCGTTATGCATCGTGCACCACTAGAAATTATCATTTCATGTGGGTTTGCTATGATTAACCTACGTCATACATGACCGTTCTTGCCCAAAAAGATAAACGTGATTATGACCTGTTTAATTGTGTCATGCAAGTGTGAAAATTATCTAGCCATCACAGAAAGTAAAAAGGTAATTTGAGCTTAGCTCATACTTGGCCATTTTTATTTCACTAAGTCCGGGTTGACAGGCTGCTCGTGAAGCCATCTTAATGTGTTCAAAACTTAATATTTTGTTATAGAGCTTAGGTGATTCATGTTGGTCCATGTAAAGTACATAACTCAAGGTTTACAACGAGCCTATAGTTGTTTCATTTGGAGCTGTATTCAAAAAGTTATTGAATTTCAAAAACGGCAAGTTGTCACGCAGGCATAACGGTTTAGCATCTTAGAGCGCTTAAATCTTCATTTTTCTACACATGAAGTACTGGGATTATGTTACCACGTTAAAGTACAAGTTATCTACTTTCCAAAGAGCCCTTGCTCATGCAGTTTGGATCTGGGGTCCAGAAGTTACATCATTTTTAAAATGCAATCTTGTCTATGCGTTTGGTCACGATAGCATTTTCATCTCACTCAAAAATTAATTTTTACTATATAACCATAGGTGTTCATGTTCACCATGTTAAAGTACATGTCACAAACTTTCCAACGCGCTTTGAATCGTTCAAATCCGTGGTGTAAATCTCGAGATATGATTTTTCTAAAATCCTTCACCGTTATGAAATTTCAGCACGATTTGAAAATTTTCTAAGTGTGGCGCGCGGAGGGGGCTCGCCGGAGCGGCGGCGGAGCTCACCGGCGGCACGCTAGGGCTCGCCGCCGGGGTCGGGCTTGGCCGCCTGTGCACGGTTTTCGATGGCGCACCGTTTGGTGGGGTTGGCGAGGCGAGTGAGGGAACGGAGCATAGCTCGCGACGGCGGATGGCGGAAGGGCCAACTCCGGCGTGGTAGCTTGTGCTCGCCATGGCGCGAAATAAGGGGTGGTCAAGGCGGGGAGCTTCACCTTCGCACGGAGATGAACGGCGCGGGGTCGGTGCAGGCTGGGGTGGTCCGGAGCGTGCCGGCGTCGACGGGGTGGCGGTGCGCGGTGGCCGGCGACGAAGAAGGAAGCGATTTTCTCCTCGGCCGCGGCTCGGTTCAACCCGGGGCAGGGCAGGGAGGTGCGTTAGGTTCCCGCGCACCCTTCCGAGGCCAAGGGGGAGCATGAGCTCACCCGAGCGGGGTGGATTCGAGCTCGCCGGCGCGGAAGGAGAAGAACGGGGCTCGTCGGATTTTTATGGAATTTGTAGCCCTCGTAGGCGAAGGGAGGCCAGGAACCGGCGAGGAGATGCGCAAGGAGCCGGCGAAGCGTTTCACGCAAATGAGGGCGTGGCAACGCGGAGAGGCAGCGCACGGGGGGATGAACCGGACGGCGGCCATGGCGGAAGGTGGTCTCCACCATCGACGGCCGTGCGAGTACGCTTCGGGCGAAGCTAACCGGCGATGGACGACGCGTGGGGCTGCACAGAGCGGCGAGGACGGGCGGCGCCTAACCGGCATGGGCACCGGCGGCGAACGCCGCCGACGGTGGCCCCGGCCACCGTGCCGGCCTCTCGTTCAATTGGGATTCTTCAAATTTACAGTTTTGCCACTGCTGTCCTCCTCTGTAATTGGCTCATAAAATTCGATCCTTTTAACATTTTTGCAAACCAAAATTTCTGTGGGTTCTTTGGATTATGTGGAACAACTTTCCTTATAGGCCAAAGTTCAAATTCGAAATGTAAAAATTTATAAAAATTGTTGAACAGGTGCTGTTTCTGCTTAGGTTTGGATTTTTCTAGGGATTTGTGCTGCTCCAAAAATTCAGGAAAAATGTTCTAAATTCAAGTCTTGATGTGTTCTACCAGATTGTGCAAAAATATGGAGTTACTACTTTGGAGAAAGTTTGAGATTTCAAGAGCTAGGGTTTTGAGCAATAAAAACCCTAATGGAACTTTAACCTAATATTTCATGTGACTAGCCGGATGATTTTTGTTTTGCACATGCAAATCTCCTGTTAGCACAGTAACATGATGAATTTGTGACACGGGGTGTCACAGCCCTCCCCTTAAAGAAATCTCGTCCCGAGATTACGGTTGATAGAAGAGCGGTCGAAGGGAGGTGCGTCGTTACCTCGATTGTGAAGCCATGAACTCGGGAAATGATTGTCCAGGAATTCCTCCTGTTCCCAAGTAGCTTCATCCTCGGTGTGATTACTCCATTGCACTTTATAGAAGGTGATAGTGCGGTTGCGAGTAACACGATCCTTTTTATCGAGGATCCGGACGGGAGTTTCCGGATAAGATAGATCATCTTGCAATTGCTCGGTGTCGGAGATGACCACATCGATGGGTGGTTTTAGACACTTCTTGAGTTGCGACACATGGAACACGTTGTGCACACGTTCCAAGTTTGTCGGCAATTGCAACCGGTATGCCACGGAACTAAACTTCTCCACAATTGGGAATGGTCCAATGTAGCGGGGAGCAAGTTTTCCTTTTATACCAAAACGTGACACACCTTTATTGGGAGAGACACGAAGATAAACATGATCGTTTACCTCGAATTCCAGCGGGCGTCTCCTTTTGTTTGCATAGCTTATTTGGCGGGATTGAGCAGCCTTCATGTTAGCTTGTATTTCTCTCACCTTTTCCTCGGCCTGCTCAACAATATCTGGACCAAATATTATTCTTTCGCCCGACTCGGACCAGTTTAACGGCGTACGGCAAGAATGTCCGTATAACGCCTCAAAAGGAGTGACTCCGAGCTTTCTTGATAGCTGTTGTTATAGGAAAATTCAATGAATGGTAACTGATCATCCCAATTTCCCTTTTGTGTCAAAGCACAAGCTCTCAACATATCCTCCAAATATTGAATCAATCTTTCCGATTGTCCATCCGTTTGAGGATGATATGCGGAGCTCCGGATTAGGGTAGTACCAAGACTAGCATGCAATTGTTCCCAAAATCGAGAAACAAATTGCGGACCACGATCTGAAATGATGGTCTTTGGCACACCATGTAAACATAGCACACGGGCAATATACAATTCAGCATACTTCTTAGCACCGTAGGTGGTGTGTACCGGAATAAAGTGTGCTGATTTCGTCGATCTATCGACGATTACCCATATGGAATCATGTTTCTTGGAGGTGGGAGGTAATCCAACGACAAAATCCATAGCTATGTCTTCCCATTTCCAAGCGGGAATTTTCAATGGGTGCAATAGTCCGGCTTTCTTTAGATGATCAGCCTTGACTCGTTGGCAAGTGTCGCACTCGGCAACGTAACGAGCCACTTCTCGCTTCATGCGAGTCCACCAAAATTTTTCTCTCAACCCACGGTACATTTTGTTACTACCGGGGTGTATGGAGTATTTAGAGAGATGGGCTTCATCAAGAATTTTCTTCCGTAGTTCCATGTTCTTAGGAACAACGAGACGGTTATTGAACCATAGAACTCCCTCCTCATCTTGACGGAAACACTTAGCCTTTTCGGTACCCAACTTCTGTCGGATGTGTTCCATACCTTCATCCGTTTTCTGGGCAGCAATGATTTCTTCTCGGAGAGTAGGAACAAGAGCCAAATTATGTAATGCACCATAGGGAATGATATGAAGACAAGGATTACTCTCATTTTCAGATTTGCTGCAGTTTTCCATAGAGCAGATTTCAACTTGGTTGCATTGGTGTTTGCGGCTTAATGCATCGGCAACCACATTAGCCTTTCCGGGGTGGTAATGAATTTCCAATTCATAATCTTTTATCAATTCCAGCCATCTTCGTTGTCTCATATTTAATTCTTGCTGCGTGAAAATATATTTGAGGCTTTTATGATCGGTATAGAGATGCACCAGATTTCCTAAGAGATAATGTCTCCAAGTTTTGAGAGCAAGAACTACCGATGCCAATTCAAGATCATGAGTGGGATAGTGCTTCTCATGTTTGCGGAGTTGACGGGAGGCATAGGCAATGACTCGGCCTTCTTGCATGAGAACACAACCCAATCCTATGCCGGACGCATCACAATATACGTCAAACGGCTTGTTGATGTCGGGTTGAGCTAGAACGGGAGCGGTGGTTAAATGCTTCTTCAAGGTTTGGAAGGCATTTTCGCACTCCGGGCTCCAATTGAAGGTAGAGTCCTTCTCCAACAATTTGGTCATTGGCTTGGAGATGGTAGAAAAATTTGGAATGAACTTCCGATAATATCCCGCAAGTCCGAGGAAACTACGGATGTGCTTGACGGTTTTGGGAGTCTTCCAATTTAGCACGTCAGCAACTTTACTTGGATCGACGGAAATTCCTTCAGCTGAAATGATATGACCCAAGAATGGAACTCGATCCAACCAAAATTCACACTTGCTGAATTTTGCATAAAGTTGATGATCTCGTAGTCGTTGAAGCACAATGCGGAGGTGTTCGAGCATGTTCTTCCTCCGACTTGGAATAAATGAGGATATCATCAATGAATACCACCACGAACTTGTCCAGCTCCGGCATAAATACCGAGTTCATGAGGTACATGAAATGAGCCGGTGCATTAGTCAGTCCAAAAGACATTACGAGATATTCAAAAAGTCCATATCTCGTAGAGAAAGCGGTTTTAGGAATGTCCTCTCGGCCGAATTTTAATTTGGTGGTAGCCGGAGCGAAGATCGACTTTTGAGAATACTTTTGCACCGACTAATTGATCGAATAGCATATCAATGCGTGGGAGGGGGTATTTATTTTTGATGGTCACCGCATTGAGGGGTCGATAATCAACACATAACCTTAGTGATTTATCTTTCTTCTTCACAAACAGAGCAGGGGCAGCCCCAAGGCGAAGCACTTGGGCGTATGTACCCCTTGTCTAGAAGTTCATTAAGTTGCTCCTTAAGTTCAGCTAATTCGTTTGGAGCCATTTTATATGGTCTTCTAGATATCGGTGCGGTTCCGGGTTGAAGTTCAATTTTAAATTCTACTTCCCGATCAGGTGGCATTCCCGGCAATTCATCCGGAAACACATCGGGAAACTCACATACCACTGGTATGTCCTCTAGCTTCTTTATTGCGAGGTGCTGAATTTGGTTTCTAGAAATTTTTGGACACGGTAGGGATAAGACCGATTGGCCGCATATGGGTGAATTTAGATGTACTTCCCGAGTATCTATGTGTAGCACCGCTCTATGCAACTTCATCCACCTCATTCCTAGTATCACATCTATTCCTTGACCATTTAAAACGATTAGTCTAGAGGGATATATTTTTCCAGCCAAATCAAGAGAGACATTTCTTGCCTCCCGGTTTGTGTGAATGAGGCCTCCGGGAGACGTGATAGTGTATGGGGTTTGCAAAATGGCGGATGATAGATGCAACCTATCCACACATGCTTGACTCGATGAAATCATGTGTGGCGCCGGAATCGAAAAGAATGAAAGCGGAATGTCCGGATATAGCAAACATACCCGAGAGGACCGGTTCTCCGGCTTGTACATCTTCGACCGTAGTAAAATTTACACGGCCGGTCTTGGTGGGGGTTTTGTTGTGATTGTTGTTGTTGTTGTTGCGGTTATTATTGTTGCCATTATTGCCGCGGTGGTGCTGATGCGGATTATTCCCACCGTTGTTGCCATTGTTGCGGCGAGGATGTGGGCATTCTCTCGATGAAGTGACCAATGCCGCCGCAGTTGAAGCAGGGCTGCTGCGGGGATGGTCCGGCACCTTGGTTGTGCTGCGACGGGGTGTGTTGGTGACCACGGTGCTGATAGGAGTGGTGGGGCGCACGGTAAGGCTGCTGGAAAGTAGTGCGTTGCCCACCCATCGGAGGCACCGGGACACGGAATTTCTGACCAGTGGGGCTGGTCACCGCAAGCTTGAACTTGTGAGGTGGCGCACCGGATGAACTTCCCGCGGTGCGCTTCCTCTTCTTGTCATCCTGGTTGACGCGAATGGCGTCCTCTTGCACAATGGCGGCACTCACCAATTCATTGAATGTGCCAATCAAGAGAGCAAGGCGGTCTTGTAGTTTCGGATTTAGACCCTTCCGAAAGCACTCACGCTTCTTAGCATCCGTGTCAGCGTGGTAGGAAGCATACCGGGCAAGGTAGTTGAATTTCCGAGCGTACTCTTGCACAGTGCTGGAGCCTTGCTTCAGGTCGACAAATTCCTGAAGTTTCCTTCTCATGACACCGTCAGGAATGTGGTGTGCACGGAAGGCTGCCGAGAATTCCGGCCGAGCACCTGGTGATCCGCGGGGAGTGCAGCGGTGTAGTTTGCCCACCACGCACTAGCCGACCCACGGAGCTGCTGTGCTGCAAAAAGAGTCTTCTGGTGCTCGGTGCAATTCAGAAGAGCAAACTTGGACTCCACGATACGCAGAAAATTATCTGCTTCCAGGGGGTCCTTGGCTTCGAGAAAGATGGCGGTTGAGTCGCCCGAAATCCCCATAAGAGGTGGGACGGGGCTGCGGTGGAGGAGCTGCTGCCTGGGCATTGTTGTTCTGGCTTGCCAGGAACAGCCGAAACATCTCGTTCTGATTATGAACAAGTTGCTCCACAGCAGTCAACGGTGGTGGAGGAGGTGGCTGCGACGAAGCACCCTCTCCCGAATTATCCACCGTGCGACGAGTGTTCACCATCTGCCACACAATTTAATTACACCATTAGTCTCAGCGTTACGGAGCTATAGACAATGATAGTAATTAAGGGACATGATATGAACAGGAATTTCAGAATGCAATCTATAGGAGGAAAATTTCATCGGGTGCTGAAATTGATGAAGTAACAGTTTCGGTATGGAATTTTCAGATTGCATACCCTAGGAGATAAATTTCCATGATTTGAAATTGATGAAACCAAAGATTTTTGCTCACAATTTCAGACCATTCGCACTTAGCAAATTTTTCCTTATGGTTCTGAATTTTAACGGAGCGAGACACATAATCATTAAACATAAGCTTAGTGGTTCGTATATATTTCAAGGTGCAACCCATTTGTACACAAAAGCGCGCGATATTAACACTTCTTAGCGCGGGGTTATACGTCCAGGATTTTCCGGCCTAGCTAGTCATCCATACCTCCTATGCTGTCAACCTACCCAAAACACAGCGACCACTACGTCCTTACGTACGTACAAGCCACTAGTTCTTGTTCTTTAGTACACTACCATTAATTTTACAAGTTTCTTCCTTAACACTTAGCTAGTAGTCTAAGCATCGCTGTCGGTGTCTTCCGGGTTGTTCACATCGGAAGCATCGCTAGCAGCGTCGTCACCATTGTCCTCCGGTGGTGGTGGCTGTAACAGGTTCCAGTGAGCTGCCAGCAACACCTGGTGGTGCTGCTGTAACGCGGCCAACTGGTGCTGGAGATTCCCTATCTCCGTGAACAGCTGGTCCATGTTGGTCTGCGCGGTCTGAAGCTGTCCATGCAGGAATTGCATGGTGGCCTGCTGAGAGTAGATGGTCTCATCCTTCTGAGTAATCGACGTCTTAGCTGCATTCAGCTCATTTAGCGCCTCAATCCGTTCCTCATCACAGAACGTAGCCATCTGCTCATGTTCTGCCTTTTCCTGCTCAGCTCTTTCTTTCGCCCTATCTGCGACGACACGTAGGTTGTCGCTGAAGATCAGATCATCCTGCACTTCCTTGATACGTGCAGTCAGAGCAGCATTTTCCTGCTCCAGCTCGGTGATACGGGCGGTCAGCTGCTTGTTCTCCTCTTTCGCTGAGTAGTAGTCGTCCGTGACATCGGTGAGGCGATCAGTGAGGTCTTCCACCTCAGATCTCAGCTGATTCCTTTCAGTCATGAGTTGTCTTGCATCCATCTATAGATCATGGTTAGGAACATATTTTAAGCAGCATTATTATCAATAATTTTAGGAAATAAAAGCTCAATTGACATGCTGAAAGAAGACAGAAAGAAACTGACATCCTTTACACGTAACCGGTTCTGAACCCTCTCTGTTTTTCCCCATTTTCGTCTCTGTTTGTACAGTAAAATTTACCAAAATTTATAACTAGATGCTAGAGTATTTCCTAAGCTTTCCAACGCATCCTAGAACACGGAAAAATCTTAAGCGGATTAAAAGATATGGCGATTTCCGGCTCGACGGATTTTCTGCCAGGTTTTCTGGAAACGCCGGAAACTAAAATTGGCTCTCTGTTTTTGCTTATTTGACCGGCCTAACGAATTTTTCGTGCTGACCTGATATTAGATGAAATGTGGGGCATAACACGAGCTTTCCAGAATGGGGTAGATCGCTTTATTTGGATAAGTACTTCAGAAGTTATCGCGATTTTTGTGAGGCACCCGAATCTGCCAATCCGGCGACTCGGCGAAATCTGGCAACCTTTTGCCAGGTTTTCGGGTAAGTCCTTTTTTTAGTATGATTTTACTCTACTTTTACTGGGATCATCATGCCAGGGTGATGGTACGTGTTATGAGCTTTCCGGATTGTATTTAATCGTTTCGTTTGAGTGAACGATTTAAAAGTTGTGACCGTTTTCGTGAAAACGATAATCGGTTAGGGTTTAGTTCTCGATCGGGTGGGATTTTCTGCCCGATTTTTGGATATCGTGCACGACTTGTGTTGAGATTTTAGTGAGTTGTTCGAGACCGGGTTTTTGCATTCTTGATCGATTATCTCATGCAATTTGTGATGCATGGCATGAATGATGACATGAAATGCCGTTAATCCTACGTCCTTTCCCAAAATAAAATACGTGATCGGTCTATATATAGCCGACCACTCGCTTTTTGTGGCAACACACACACGATCTCATCACGGAAACTACACGATCTAAATTTCGTGGTTAGCGTACCTGCAAGAGACCATTTCAGAAACATTACATCAAATTCAAAAGAAACTATGAAAACAAATGTTCCACAATCTCATCATCTACCTCATCATCATCATCTTTCTCCTAGTAACGGTTCATAGAAAGAACCGCCCCGTGGATTGCCACGAGCCAACATTGTCCCGTATTATTACTTCCGCGGGCACGGAGCGCTAATTTAAATTGCAAACATACCTGGGCCGGGCCGTAGTTGCCAAAAATTTAAACAAGCATAACCCAGGGTTAGTTTGCCACATCTATTTCTACTGTAGACCTTACTTGGGCTTTCTATGTCGTTCCTCACCGTATAAATGTGTTGGTGATTTTTAATATGGCCCGTAGTGTACGGCATATCCCGACACGGCTCGATACCAGCTGTGACACCCTACCTCGCGAAGCGAGAGGGATAGTCGAACAGGATCGTATCGGGAGACATTCGACGAAGCGAACGTTCATTGCACATACATCGGGAATACATTCAGCATTTTATTACATAGAGAACACTAATTGAGTAACAAGTTTCATACAGGATCTCTTAATTATTACAAGCCATTGTTCAATTTCAGATTTACAATACATAAGTGAAGTGTGATTTTACAATACTTGATAATGTCTTTGCGGAAGCGTAAACAGCTCGACGGTACATATATATATATAGCTTAACTTAGGAGAACCACACCAGCCCATATGGCATGGCCTCACTCTTGAGTCGGTGAAGCGGGAACCCACTCCACGGTCCACTCCCGAGGTTCCTCGCTTTGACACACATACTTCCCGCAGCAATCACAATAGTCGGGCTGCGGGAATCCTGAAAACAGTTGCAACACAAACCCTGAGTATCTAATATACTCCGCAAGGCTTACCCGTCAAAAATGGTTCTAAGAACCGACCCTAACATGCAGGGGGCTTGACCTGGCTTGCGGGAACTTGCAAAAACAGCAATTAAAGCAATTGTCTAACTCATATTTTAGCCAAGTTAAGAGGGTTGGAAACATGAGTATAAATTTAGTGAGCATTTCTAACAAAACATGGTTGCAATACATGAAGTAATTCTTCAAAATCAGCAAGCTTAATCATCATATTCACTTTGTTACTACGATGCAATCTGCTCGAGACAAGTGGTACTCATCACCGCGAGGGACGGCGATATATATCGATTTACACCCTGCAGGGGAAACCCAAATGCACGACATACGCATCATTTAAGAACACGTATGGCCACCTTTCACAAGATCACCATAGATATGAGCCGGGTCCGCCCTCCGAGTGTGCATTCCACATGCAACCACAGTAGCGTCGGGTCCAAGGGTAATAACACACCCTCCGTCTACTCACAAACCCGTGCATCCACCGTGACCAACACTTTGCACAAAGGGTGGAGTTACCGTCCAACACTACGGCTCTCAAGTTACATCGGTTTACCAACTCCCATACGAAGGTATGCATTTGGTACACAACTCAATACTTGCTCGCGGAGTCACAACGAACGGTCCTTAATCGACACATACGGGGCTATGGTGAACAAGGGCCAACCTTGTCACCGCATCCTACACATGCTCTTCCCCGTACGGTCTCCAATTAATCAGGTGAGGGTAACCAAAATTTAATCCCTAGACCGAGTGATCTCCAAATCACTCGGTGTTGCTACCGATGAACTTATTAAGCATAGCACTAGCGATTAGGCTTATACTTAACCAAGCCACAGTGGTATGGAAAGCTAGTGCAACTAGGTTTCCGAACAACTCCTAAACTTAGATGCACAATACATCATAGACGTATGTGAAAATAAAAAGGACTTTAAAACATAGGTCATGCTCCGGGGCTTGCCTTGATTCGGCTCGTAGTCAGCACACTCGAACTCGCTCACTTCAAGTTGGTGCCCTCCTTGATCTTCGGCTCCGGTCGGGGTTCCTATATGAATGCATATGAAGTGCATGAGTAATGGATGAATTCGTATTTATATAGTTCATGGAACTTTCTCAATAACATAGTTTAACGAAACGTTTGCATAAATTAAACATGCTCTTGAGTGGTGATGATATGGTCATGATGGTGGTAAGTGTGGTTCGTTTCATGGGGACAACCTTCTAATTAGGTAAACTTTCCATCATTTAGTATAAATGTTCATGCCGGTTTTTGAGATCAAGACAATAGGGTATGATTCCTTATTACTTAGTATGCAAGAGGTTGATGCTCGTTTCTTAGGATGAAATTTTATCACTTCGTTATGCATCGTGCACCACTAGAAATTATCATTTCATGTGGGTTTGCTATGATTAACCTACGTCATACATGACCGTTCTTGCCCAAAAAGATAAACGTGATTATGACCTGTTTAATTGTGTCATGCAAGTGTGAAAATTATCTAGCCATCACAGAAAGTAAAAAGGTAATTTGAGCTTAGCTCATACTTGGCCATTTTTATTTCACTAAGTCCGGGTTGACAGGCTGCTCGTGAAGCCATCTTAATGTGTTCAAAACTTAATATTTTGTTATAGAGCTTAGGTGATTCATGTTGGTCCATGTAAAGTACATAACTCAAGGTTTACAACGAGCCTATAGTTGTTTCATTTGGAGCTGTATTCAAAAAGTTATTGAATTTCAAAAACGGCAAGTTGTCACGCAGGCATAACGGTTTAGCATCTTAGAGCGCTTAAATCTTCATTTTTCTACACATGAAGTACTGGGATTATGTTACCACGTTAAAGTACAAGTTATCTACTTTCCAAAGAGCCCTTGCTCATGCAGTTTGGATCTGGGGTCCAGAAGTTACATCATTTTTAAAATGCAATCTTGTCTATGCGTTTGGTCACGATAGCATTTTCATCTCACTCAAAAATTAATTTTTACTATATAACCATAGGTGTTCATGTTCACCATGTTAAAGTACATGTCACAAACTTTCCAACGCGCTTTGAATCGTTCAAATCCGTGGTGTAAATCTCGAGATATGATTTTTCTAAAATCCTTCACCGTTATGAAATTTCAGCACGATTTGAAAATTTTCTAAGTGTGGCGCGCGGAGGGGGCTCGCCGGAGCGGCGGCGGAGCTCACCGGCGGCACGCTAGGGCTCGCCGCCGGGGTCGGGCTTGGCCGCCTGTGCACGGTTTTCGATGGCGCACCGTTTGGTGGGGTTGGCGAGGCGAGTGAGGGAACGGAGCATAGCTCGCGACGGCGGATGGCGGAAGGGCCAACTCCGGCGTGGTAGCTTGTGCTCGCCATGGCGCGAAATAAGGGGTGGTCAAGGCGGGGAGCTTCACCTTCGCACGGAGATGAACGGCGCGGGGTCGGTGCAGGCTGGGGTGGTCCGGAGCGTGCCGGCGTCGACGGGGTGGCGGTGCGCGGTGGCCGGCGACGAAGAAGGAAGCGATTTTCTCCTCGGCCGCGGCTCGGTTCAACCTCGGGGCAGGGCAGGGAGGTGCGTTAGGTTCCCGCGCACCCTTCTGAGGCCAAGGGGGAGCATGAGCTCACCCGAGCGGGGTGGATTCGAGCTCGCCGGCGCGGAAGGAGAAGAACGGGGCTCGTCGGATTTTTATGGAATTTGTAGCCCTCGTAGGCGAAGGGAGGCCAGGAACCGGCGAGGAGATGCGCAAGGAGCCGGCGAAGCAGTTTCACGCAAATGAGGGCGTGGCAACGCGGAGAGGCAGCGCACGGGGGGATGAACCGGACGGCGGCCATGGCGGAAGGTGGTCTCCACCATCGACGGCCGTGCGAGTACGCTTCGGGGCGAAGCTAACCGGCGATGGACGACGCGTGGGGCTGCACAGAGCGGCGAGGACGGGCGGCGCCTAACCGGCATGGGCACCGGCGGCGAACGCCGCCGACGGTGGCCCCGGCCACCGTGCCGGCCTCTCGTTCAATTGGGATTCTTCAAATTTACAGTTTTGCCACTGCTATCCTCCTCTGTAATTGGCTCATAAAATTCGATCCTTTTAACATTTTTGCAAACCAAAATTTCTGTGGGTTCTTTGGATTATGTGGAACAACTTTCCTTATAGGCCAAAGTTCAAATTCGAAATGTAAAAATTTATAAAAATTGTTGAACAGGTGCTGTTTCTGCTTAGGTTTGGATTTTTCTAGGGATTTGTGCTGCTCCAAAAATTCAGGAAAAATGTTCTAAATTCAAGTCTTGATGTGTTCTACCAGATTGTGCAAAAATATGGAGTTACTACTTTGGAGAAAGTTTGAGATTTCAAGAGCTAGGGTTTTGAGCAATAAAAACCCTAATGGAACTTTAACCTAATATTTCATGTGACTAGCCGGATGATTTTTGTTTTGCACATGCAAATCTCCTGTTAGCACAGTAACATGATGAATTTGTGACACGGGGTGTCACAGCTTGTCTTCGCAGAACCAAGGGCTCGGGCAAATGGTGCAGCCGCGGGAGGACCCGTTACAAAGGCACAATGCTCTTCCTGTGGTTCTTGGTCCGGGCCAGGAGGTTGAGGTAGATCCTTCGTTGCCATTAACTTGGGAATTGCGAGACGGCGATCCGGCCACATAGGCTGGCTGGAGTGAAGCTCCCGGTATACGGAGGAATGACCAACCCAAAAGAATTCTTCATCCGATACGAGACAGCGGTTGAATCTGGCTGGTGGAGGAGATGCCATCAAAGCCGGGCGCTACCGTTAGCATTGGAAGGCATAGCAAGCACTTGGTATTCAAGGCTGCCAGCTGGATCCATCAGCTCTTGGGGGCAGCTAAAAAAGCTCTGTCGGTGCACTTTCGTGGATCTCATCCGAAAGAGTTGAACAACGGAGATCCGGCCGTGTGTCTGTCAAAGAGAAGGGGAAACATTGGCACGGTTCACCAAAAGGTTTATGCATTTGAAGTGCCGGGTGGCTGATGTACCAGAACCCATCGTCATAGAATCTGTGGCAAGGGGCCTTCATATCCGTGAAGCATGAAGGAGAATCGGGGAAAAAGACCTCAAACTCGGATCACCCGCTCGAATACTGGAAGGTCAAGTAAGGGTCGAGGAAGATATACAAAACGCCAGGGCAGGTTGGCGTCACCGGTCCGACCGAAGGGGGAGAAGCGTCCGGATGAATTCAGGCACGAAAGGAATCAGCACAAGATGTCGAGGAATGTATATAATGTAGAGCAGGACTTTCCGCAGCAAGAAAGTTATCCTTCGCAACAATCGCAGGGGCCTTCGCGATCGGGTGGTAACGAGAGGAGGAGGCCGAGGCAGGAATTTCTCGGGGAACAGGCCCCAAGGTTTCTTCTCGTTATTTTCATGGGTCGGAGCAAATCACACGACTAACAATCGTGAAGAAATCAAGGCAATGTGCGCGGCAAGACAGAAGGGATAAAACGAAGGCCCTCGCTCCGTGATGCACACTAGTCATTATGCGCCACCTTCGCAGGCATTGCCACCACCACCGCCCTTGCCGTTTCACATGCCTTACGTCCCACCCATGTATGGTTCATCCTACGGGGCTGCACAGCCAGCTCATTATCCATCACCGGTGCAACTCGAGCGAGCATCGTCTCGTCTCTCCGGCGAGCAGAACCGTAGACATGCATCGCTCAAGGCCAAGGGTGGTGCAACAAGTCCCAGTGGCGAGAACCAGCTCAATACGCGTGTAGTCAAGCGTCCAAGGGAACGATCCTCATGATCACCGGAGGAAATAGAAGAGATTTTCCATCCAAGAGACAACACAGAGAATACATCGGGCAGGTGTCCCACGTAGCCGCTTGTCCGCCGCTTGGACTTCATAAATGGATGGACGTGCCGATCGCCTTCTCGGCAGCTGACTTCAGGCCAATGATTTATCCGCACGATGATACCTTTGTTACGAGGGTCAATATTCATGGCTTCGATGTGCATAAAGTTCTAATTGACAGAGGCGGTTCAGCAGATGTGTTACTATGGAATACTTTGGAAAAAATGGGATTCACTCGAAGCGGACTTGCAACCTTCGTACACCCCCATGCAAGGCTTCGGGGACAGCCCATTCACCCCTTAGGATGTATCACATTGAAGGTTTCATTCTCTCGGTTCCAATGGACAAGGGGGCGATCGGACCGAGGACATCGGGTTCGACGTAGTCGACAAGGTGTATCCATACAATGTGTTGCTAGGACGAAGGGTCATCAACAAGTTTCTGGCCATCATTCATCATGGTTATCTCTGTATGAAGATACCAGGGCCGGAGGGGGTCATCACGGTATATGGAGATCGAGCCGAGGCCGGGAGGTTGGAAATCGACATGGCCCCGGGGCAGCGTCACATTAATGTCATTGGCAAAAGCGAAGGTACTCCTAGTCCTGTGGAACTTCCCGCCGCGCCTAAGTACATGCTAAAGGTACAGCCGCAAGAAGGCACGAAGGAGGTGGTGTTATGTCCGGATCGCCCCGATCGGATCGTTTGGATCGGATGTGGGTTATCTCAGGAAAGAGAAACGGAGCTCCTTCGGTTTTTAAGAAACAATGCTGATGTCTTCGCTTGGTCATCGAAGGATATCCCCGGGATTGACAAAAGTGTAGCTGTGCACAGAGCTGGACGTAGACCCGAAGGTAAGACCCATAAAGCAGCGCATGAGGGATTGGACGGAAGAAAAAATTGCCATTCTCAAAGCGAGAGGTTCGGAAGCTGCTAGATGCGGAGGTAGTGCGCCCCATTGACCGAACCACGTGGCTAGCCAATCCCGTCTTAGTGAAAAAGCCGAATGGACAAGTGGCGAATGTGCATTGACTTCACTACTCTTAACAAGTTTTGCCCGAAGGATGATTTCCCACCGGCAAGGATAGATCAGCTAGTTGATACCACAGCTGGTGCTGCGTTGATGAGTTTCCTCGATGGTTACTCGGGTTTTCATCAAGTCCGGCTAGCAACCGAAGATCAACCTCCGACGGCCTTCCGGATACCCGGAGGAACATACTACGACAATCGAATGCCCTTCGGGTGTGACACCCCTACCTCGCAAGGCGAGAGGGATTGTCGAACAGGACCGTATCGGGAGACATTCGACGAAGCGAACGTTCATTGCACATACGTTAACGATACATCCACCATTTTCATAGGCATGTTTAGATACATGAGTGACATATTTTACATCTGAAGTTCAAGTTATTATTATACATAGAGTTCGAAATTCAGATTTAATATACATTAATATACAATGAGCGGAAGCGTAAAGATAATATCGACGATAGTTGCCTAAAATGTGACACATCAGCCCGTAGATGTGCCCATTCTTCTCGACAATCTCACCTGCACAAAAATGTTAACAACAAAGCCCTGAGTATCTAATATACTCCGCAAGTCTTACCCGACAAAAATGGTTTCTAAAACCGACTCCTAGTATGTAGGGGGCTGACCGGGTTTGCAGGAAATAGCCAAAAACAGCACCTATGTTTTTCTAAAAATTCATGTTTTAGCCAATTTAAAGGGGTTTGAACATGAATATAAATTTAGTGAGCATTTCTAACAAAACATGGTTGCAATACATGAAGTAATTCTTCAAAATCAGCAAGCTTAATCATCATATTCACTTTGTTACTACGATGCAATCTGCTCGAGACAAGTGGTACTCATCACCGCGAGGGACGGCGATATATATCGATTTACACCCTGCAGGGGAAACCCAAATGCACCACATACGCATCATTTAAGAACACGTATGGCTACCTTTCACAAGATCACCATAGATATGAGCCGGGTCCGCCCTCCGAGTGTGCATTCCACATGCAACCACGGTAGCGTCGGGTCCAAGGGTAATAACACACCCTCCGTCTACTCACAAACCCGTGCATCCACCGTGACCAACACTTTGCACAAAGGGTGGAGTTACCGTCCAACACTACAGCTCTCAAGTTACATCAGTTTACCAACTCCCATACGAAGGTATGCATTTGGTACACAACTCAATACTTGCTCGCGGAGTCACAACGAACGGTCCTTGACCGACAGGCACGGGGCTATGGCGAACAAGGGCCAACCTTGTCACCGCAATCCTACACATGCTCTTCCCCGTACGGTCTCCAATTTAATCATGTGAGGGGTAACAATATTTAAACCTAAACCGAGAGGTCTCCAAACCACTCGGTGTTGCTACCGGTGACTCATTTAAGCATAGCCATTCTATCGAAAAAGGATTATACCTATCCAAAGACCATAGGCAATAGGGATCATAATGCAACTAGGGTTGCGAGCAACTCCTAAACATAAGTGCACAATACATAAACATAGACATATGTGAATTTAAACCAAAAACTAAACAAGTGGGATTATGCACCGGGGCTTGCCTTGGCTTTGTTCGAAGTTAGCACTCTCAACCAAGCTCAATTCAGCGGGATCCTTCACGTGATTTCTTTCTTCGGTCGGGGTCCCTATATGGATGCAATGCATGATGTGAGTATGGATGCATACACATATATTTGGTTCATGGAACTTTCTCAATAACGAAATCTAATGCAATGTTTGCATAAAATAAATATGTTCATGTGGGGATGAAGATGATTTCTCATGATGATAATTTATACAGGATATGTCATGGGGATAACCTTCTAATTAAAAGAAACATAGACTGTGTATCATAAAAGCACATGCTCTAGGTTGAAAATGAAACACGATTATAGCAAGTAGTTTGTATAAGACTTAGCTAGTGTACTATATGGCAACATGAGCATGGCATATGATGTATTGAAGACAAACCTAAATGAACTACCTTGCTGCC
Organism: Chloris gayana; assembly: GCA_031894775.1. Taxonomy (NCBI): domain Eukaryota; kingdom Viridiplantae; phylum Streptophyta; class Magnoliopsida; order Poales; family Poaceae; genus Chloris; species Chloris gayana. The sequence continues at coordinate 11,305 of JAUNZO010005129.1, read as the reverse complement.
ATGTACATGGAAGAGGGTATGGTAGATAATGATTATGTATGAAGTGCAAAGCTTAACATGAATTATGCACATAATGGTATATGGCAATACATGAGGCAATGATTATGACTTAACATTCCTAAACATGAATTGTATGGTAGAACATTATTTTCTCATGAGCAGCACCAGAAACAAATAATAGGATATTTTTGTATGCATTTTTCCTAATTAAACATTTATAGGCAAATATGTGCTAGCTAAGCATATAATGATAAATATGATGAAAACATGTAAGAATGCACCAAAGCCATGTGCCAGAGGGTTCAATATGTTATGAAAAGTGTTCTTGCCAATTTTCATGAATTTTGCATTCCTCAAGATTTAAATATGGGTTTTAAAAGCTTAGCAAGATGCCATTTCTTTTTGCATAAAACTTTATTTTCTTGCACAGAAACATAGGTAAAACATTTGACCTTTGCAAAGTTCATGTTTCAAGTATTCCAAAACATTTTAGTTTGTATTTTTCTCATTTTTATTTTAGGAGATATGAATTTGTTTAAAGTAGCTAACAGATTTACCATTTTCTAGATTTAGGGTGTGTGAACAGTAAAAATAAAATCAGATTTCACGTGTAGCTTTGGATCTTCTATTTCCCAAGGATAGGGCTGTGATTTGAGCATAAGAGATGGTTGCAAAAGATGGATAAGGAAGTGATACAACCATGGTGAGCTAAAGTTCAAGAAAGAGCTCACCGGAGAAGCAAAAATCAACGGTGAAACTAGAAGTAGTGTTCATGCCATACCTAAAGGGAGAGCTTGAGGATAAACCAAAAACAAACCATGCAAGGGTTGGAGGGAGTTCAACTGAATCCTTTTGCTGCCCTTGCTCATGCCAAGGTGAACCATGGCATGAAGTTTGAAGGTGAGTAGCCATGGTGGTTGCTTTTGGGGAGGAGAAGGAAAAGGAGGAAGAAAGAAAGGCTTGACTTGGCTCTTGACCAAAGAGAGGATGAGGGAGGGGAGTCTCTGGACGTGGTGCTGGCTCTGTGCTGGCTACTTTGGGTGTTCGTTGGTAGAGAAGGAAGCAAAGAGATAAGAGAGAAAGTGGGTCCTACAAAGTTGAAAATTCTGCCACTGGTACTGTTGCAGTCAAGAGAAAATCAACGAGATTTTTGTTGGGGTTGCCAATTTTTGTGGTGGTGTAGAATGAAATTTGGGACAACTTTTATATAGAACTTTTCTTGAGATTCGGCCTACGAAAATTAATAAAAATCCTACACCAGAATCTGTTTTCTGCTTTTACTGAATTTGTAGGGCTATTTAACCTTTACCAAAAATTATGGTAACATCACTAAAATTACTATTTTTGAATACCCTTGATGATTATGCAAAAATATTGGTATTGTTATGTTAACATTTTTGAAGTGTGTGCATAATAACCTATAGGCAATATTGAAAGCACTAGCATATGAGTTAAGTATTGCAATATGGCTATATGTCATTCTATGCAAATTTTAACATAGCAAGTTATACACAGAAATTAAGAAATAAAACACTTCTAAATAAAATCCCCATGATGAAACATAACTTTTCTTATGACTGAGCACCAAAAGCAAATATGAATTTTCATAAGCCTTTCCCATGATGCAAGGACGATGCAAAAATAGTGTACTTAAGAAAAATGTTAAAATTTATCATGACATGATCAATTGCATCAGAACCATGTGTGATATGATGAACCATGCCAAATGAAAGAGTATGTTCAAAATTTGATTAAGTTTGTTTTACAAATTCGCCTCGATTCAAGTCTGTTTCAGCCTTAACGTGAGGCCTTCTTAAGGAGCTTAAAATTTGAATTGTTGCTATAGAACTTGGGTGAACCAAGTAGGGTCATGTAAAGTAAGTTTTCCAAGGATTACAACGGATGTTCATTTGTCTCATTTGGATTTGTATATCACAAGTTATTGAATTTTTAAAATGCAAAGTTGTCACGGGCCCTTAACGGGTTAGCAATTTAAAGTACTCGGATCTTTTATTTTCCTCACATAAAGTACTTGGATTATGCTACCATGCCAAAGTACACATCCTCTACTTTCCAACAGATGCTTGGTCAAGTACTTTGGAGCTATAATATGAAAGTTACGCAATTTCTAAAATGCAATCCTGTTAAGATTCGTGGCCATGATAGCGACTTAAGGTTGCTCAAATTTTTGATTTTTACAATATAAACATATGAGTTCTTTTGATTTATTTTAAAGTACAAGTTACAAACTTTCTAAAACATCTTGAATCGTTCAAATCCGAGCTATATAATTGAAGTTATGAAATTGTTAAAATGCTTGAAGTTCACAGTTTTTACACGTGCGCCAGCGCGATTCAAATTTCACTATGTGTTGGCGCGCATGGGAGCTCGTCGGAGGCGGCGGCGTTGCTCGCCGGCGACGTGCTAGAGGGCGGCACAGGTGCCAGGCTTGGCCGCCTGTCCACGGTTTCATCTCGCGAGTCGAATGGAGGGGTGAGGGATGGCGGACGATGACCGGAGGCTAGCTCGCGGCGGCGGAGGCGGACGGAGGAAACTCCGGCGTGGGAGCTCATGCTCGCCTCGCACGGAATGGGGAGTGGCAGGGGCGGAGAGCATCACCTGCTCGCGGGGAAGCTTGGCACGTGGTCGAGGGAGGAAGAGGGGGCCTTGAAGTAGGAGCTCGTCGGAGGGGTGGCGGTGTCCCGATGCACGGCGGCAGGGAGGAAGCGGCTGCCGGCTCCGACCGTGCGCGGCTCTATCCGGTAAGAAGGGAGAAGATCAGTAAGATGCTTGGCCACCGCCTGGACGACTCGCCAGCTCATGAGCTCACCCGAGAGCGGCCAATCGAGCTCGACGACGTTGATGGCGGCGTTGAGAGCTCTTCTCTATGTTTTTGGCAATTGATGCTAGCGAGAGGGAAGGATAGGTCCGGGAAGCGAAGCTGGAGTTGCCCGAGGAGGTGTGGAGCGCTTGCGCACGAAATGGGGGGGCACTGCGGTTGAAGAGGGGCGGCGCACGGGGAAGACCTAGGGGGTGGCGGCCATGGCGAAAAATGGCGCCGCCATCGACGGCCGTGGACGATTGCTTCGTTCGAAGGGAGGAGACGATGGCCGACGCGTGGGGATGGCACAGGGAGCGAGGACGGTGCGGCGCCTAACCGGCATGGGCGCCGGCGGCGAGCGCCGCTGGCTGGTGGCCCCGGCCATCGTGCCATTTCTATTCACGAAGTTCCCACTTATTTACCATTTTGCCATCGAGTTGTTGGTTCTGGTTTTGCCTATAGAATTTAATTCTTTTGATAGTTTTGCAAACCAAAAATTGTGGTTATTCAGTGGATTGTGATGAGCAACTTTTGTTATAGGCAAAAGTTCAAATTTTGCTTGCAAAAATTTACAAAAATTTATGAACAACTGCTGTTTTTAAACATAGTTTGAATTTTCTAGGGAATTGTGCCATGAGAAAAATTACACCAAAATGTCCTCAAATCATGTTTTGATCTCCTCTTCAAGGATCTACAAAAACATTTGCATACTTTTATTGAAGATCATTGAGTTTTAAATTGTTGGGTTTAAACTAGATTTAAATTTTAAAATTTTCAAATACTCTAATTCATCCTTTCATGTGTTCATTCCTCTAATCAGTGCTCAATTCCTGTAATTAAGGTTTTGACATTGCTTACATGCTATTATGTGACATGGGATGTCACAGCCCTCCCCTTAAAGAAATCTCGTCGCGAGATTTGCAAGGAGTTATGGAGGGTAAAGATGACGGTGACGTTGGGACAAGAATGATTCAGAATTTTGGGGTACAATCAGCAGTTCCATGATCATGGTAAGACCATGTCTATTTCAATGTGTGAGGGTCGTGGGATGGAGATACAGCTAACAGTACCAACGAGTCTCCAAACACAACATTCTTCTTTCCGGTTGCGTACCTCGAGTTATACGCCATCCGTTCGGAAAAACATCATATTTGGATTCCCTCACCAAATTCTGATTTAGCAGCATGCATTTCCATATAGCCTAGCTTTGGCTTTGAGAAGCGCTCGGGCGAACCGGCACAATCCAAAAACAAGATGGCAATTTGGAATCACATATCCACTAAATTGAATTCTGCTCTTGGCACAACTTAGCATAATAAAAGGTTGGATGATCGAGAGTTTTAGGATTCTCTCAGGAGGATTTACTAACAAGGAAGGTAGTAATCCCTAGTGAGGGGAAGAATAAAACAAGTTGAGTCGAGACCTACGGTTTCCGATGATTGGTTCGCGGGGTTGGAAATTGGTGGCCGACAATTGGGATAGCACCTGAAATTCATCCATGTTGCGAAGCTTTCGGTTATGACATTTTGGATTACTTATTAGGATGCCTTGAGTATACAAAAGACATTACCACTTATCGTTTACGCGATTACAAGCCACTGGTTTATTCTTAGCATACTACATTTATTTGCATACGCTACACAAAGCTGATAAAAATACCTAAGCATCACTATCGGTGTCGGAAGGCACAACAGGGTTGTTGACATCGAAATCGTCGGTAGCGGTGTCACCAACATTATTTGCCGGAGGAGGTGGATTTTTTTGAAACAAGTAAAATATCATGGACATATAGTATTATGCCAATGAACTCGCATAATCTAGGAAAGATGAAACGTGCATTAAAAAGAGACAATAGACTCGGCGATGACATTGGCAAATCTGTCAACTACCGGAAATCCCAAAAACGGGTTACAAGGTATTGTTGTTTTATCTCTGGTATGAACAGTAAGAATTACAAAAACATTGACAACATTCTAGAGGACTGTACTAGCTTTCCAATGAGTCCTAAAACACATTAATAGCCTAAGCCAATTGAAAGTTACGGCGATTTCCAGTTTTTACCGATTTCTGCCAAGATTCTGGCAACTCTAGGTTGCTCTCTGTTTTTGCCACTTTGGCCACCTTATAAATTTTCCCTGACCTACTTGATACTAGGAACGTTGTGGGGCATAACATGAGCTTTCCAGAATGGGGTAGATCGTTTAATTTGGATAAGTAACGCAAAAGTTATAGCGATTTTAGCAATCTACCCGAAATCTGCCAATCTGGCAACTCGGGCAAAATTCATAGGGTTTTCGGGTAGGCCAATTTTGGCTGATTTAATCACCCTTTCATGGCTGGATGGGATTACAGGGTTGTAGCAGACATCATGAGCTTTCCATATTGGGGACAAGCATTTCAGTTGGATTAGTAACATAAAAGTTATGGTCGTTTTCACGAAACTGATTATCTGGTGGAAATTTACTGGCAATCAGGTGGTATTTCTCTGCCCGATTCACGTTTTCTGGCGTTTTCGACACGGCGACTTGATGAGTTATTTATGTTTGATAACTTTGAGTTCATGCACATGTGTGATATGCATATGTTATGAATGGCATGAATGATGAGATGAACATGCCGGTGCCTACATCCTTTCCAAAAATTAAAAGGGCGTGATCGGTATATAGCCGACCAAATCGCATATTTAGTGGCAACACACACACGTGCTCATCACGGTTCTACACGATCTATGGTTCGTGGTTAGCGTGCCTGCAGAAGATCCATTGCAGAAACAATACATCAAATTCAAAAGAAATTACGAAACAAATCACAGTTCTACTATATTCATATATTAACGATCCATTGAAAGGATCGCCTCGTGGATTGCCACGAGCCAACATTGTCCCGTATTATTACTTCCGCGGGTACGGAGCGCTAATTAAAATTGCGAACATACCTTGGCCAGGCCGTAGATGCAAGAAATTAAACAATCATAACCCAAGGTTAGTTTGCCACTTTCTACACTATTATAGACCTTAATTGGGCTTACTAAGTCATTCCTCACCGAAAAACGCGTCAGCAATTTTTAAGAATGATCATTAACGTACGGCATATCCCGATTTAGCTCTAATACCAGCTGTGACACCCCTACCTCGCAAGGCGAGAGGGATTGTCGAACAGGATCGTATCGGGAGACATTCGACGAAGCGAACGTTCATTGCACATACGTTAACGATACATCCACCATTTTCATAGGCATGTTTAGATACATGAGTGACATATTTTACATCTGAAGTTCAAGTTATTATTATACATAGAGTTCGAAATTCAGATTTAATATACATTAATATACAATGAGCGGAAGCGTAAAGATAATATCGACGATAGTTGCCTAAAATGTGACACATCAGCCCGTAGATGTGCCCATTCTTCTCGACAATCTCACCTGCACAAAAATGTTAACAACAAAGCCCTGAGTATCTAATATACTCCGCAAGTCTTACCCGACAAAAATGGTTTCTAAAACCGACTCCTAGTATGCAGGGGGCTGACCGGGTTTGCAGGAAATAGCCAAAAACAGCACCTATGTTTTTCTAAAAATTCATGTTTTAGCCAATTTAAAGGGGTTTGAACATGAATATAAATTTAGTGAGCATTTCTAACAAAACATGGTTGCAATACATGAAGTAATTCTTCAAAATCAGCAAGCTTAATCATCATATTCACTTTGTTACTACGATGCAATCTGCTCGACACAAGTGGTACTCATCACCGCGAGGGACGGCGATATATATCGATTTACACCCTGCAGGGGAAACCCAAATGCACGACATACGCATCATTTAAGAACACGTATGGCTACCTTTCACAAGATCACCATAGATATGAGCCGGGTCCGCCCTCCGAGTGTGCATTCCACATGCAACCACAGTAGCGTCGGGTCCAAGGGTAATAACACACCCTCCGTCTACTCACAAACCCGTGCATCCACCGTGACCAACACTTTGCACAAAGGGTGGAGTTACCGTCCAACACTACAGCTCTCAAGTTACATCAGTTTACCAACTCCCATACGAAGGTATGCATTTGGTACACAACTCAATACTTGCTCGCGGAGTCACAACGAACGGTCCTTGACCGACACGCACGGGGCTATGGCGAACAAGGGCCAACCTTGTCACCGCAATCCTACACATGCTCTTCCCCGTACGGTCTCCAATTTAATCATGTGAGGGGTAACAATATTTAAACCTAAACCGAGAGGTCTCCAAACCACTCGGTGTTGCTACCGGTGACTCATTTAAGCATAGCCATTCTATCGAAAAAGGATTATACCTATCCAAAGACCATAGGCAATAGGGATCATAATGCAACTAGGGTTGCGAGCAACTCCTAAACATAAGTGCACAATACATAAACATAGACATATGTGAATTTAAACCAAAAACTAAACAAGTGGGATTATGCACCGGGGCTTGCCTTGGCTTTGTTCGAAGTTAGCACTCTCAACCAAGCTCAATTCAGCGGGATCCTTCACGTGATTTCTTTCTTTGGTCGGGGTCCCTATATGGATGCAATGCATGATGTGAGTATGGATGCATACACATATATTTTGTTCATGGAACTTTCTCAATAACGAAATCTAATGCAATGTTTGCATAAAATAAATATGTTCATGTGGGGATGAAGATGATTTCTCATGATGATAATTTATACAGGATATGTCATGGGGATAACCTTCTAATTAAAAGAAACATAGACTGTGTATCATAAAAGCACATGCTCTAGGTTGAAAATGAAACACGATTATAGCAAGTAGTTTGTATAAGACTTAGCTAGTGTACTATATGGCAACATGAGCATGGCATATGATGTATTGAAGACAAACCTAAATGAACTACCTTGCTGCCATGTACATGGAAGAGGGTATGGTAGATGATGATTATGTATGAAGTGCAAAGCTTAACATGAATTATGCACATAATGGTATATGGCAATACATGAGGCAATGATTATGACTTAACATTCCTAAACATGAATTGTATGGTAGAACATTATTTTCTCATGAGCAGCACCAGAAACAAATAATAGGATATTTTTGTATGCATTTTTCCTAATTAAACATTTATAGGCAAATATGTGCTAGCTAAGCATATAATGATAAATATGATGAAAACATGTAAGAATGCACGAAAGCCATGTGCCAGAGGGTTCAATATGTTATGAAAAGTGTTCTTGCCAATTTTCATGAATTTTGCATTCCTCAAGATTTAAATATGGGTTTTAAAAGCTTAGCAAGATGCCATTTCTTTTTGCATAAAACTTTATTTTCTTGCACAGAAACATAGGTAAAACATTTGACCTTTGCAAAGTTCATGTTTCAAGTATTCCAAAACATTTTAGTTTGTATTTTTCTCATTTTTATTTTGGGAGATATGAATTTGTTTAAAGTAGCTAACAGATTTACCATTTTCTGGATTTAGGGTGTGTGAACAGTAAAAATAAAATCAGATTTCACGTGTAGCTTTGGATCTTCTATTTCCCAAGGATAGGGCTGTGATTTGAGCATAAGAGATGGTTGCAAAAGATGGATAAGGAAGTGATACAACCATGGTGAGCTAAAGTTCAAGAAAGAGCTCACCGGAGAAGCAAAAATCAACGGTGAAACTAGAAGTAGTGTTCATGCCATACCTAAAGGGAGAGCTTGAGGATAAACCAAAAACAAACCATGCAAGGGTTGGAGGGAGTTCAACTGAATCCTTTTGCTGCCCTTGCTCATGCCAACGTGAACCATGGCATGAAGTTTGAAGGTGAGTAGCCATGGTGGTTGCTTTTGGGGAGGAGAAGGAAAAGGAGGAAGAAAGAAAGGCTTGACTTGGCTCTTGACCAAAGAGAGGATGAGGGAGGGGAGTCTCTGGACGTGGTGCTGGCTCTGTGCTGGCTACTCTGGGTGTTCGTTGGTAGAGAAGGAAGCAAAGAGATAAGAGAGAAAGTGTGTCCTACAAAGTCGAAAATTCTGCCACTGGTACTGTTGCAGTCAAGAGAAAATCAACGAGATTTTTGTTGGGGTTGCCAATTTTTGTGGTGGTGTAGAATGAAATTTGGGACAACTTTTATATAGAACTTTTCTTGAGATTCGGCCTACGAAAATTAATAAAAATCCTACACCAGAATCTGTTTTCTGCTTTTATTGAATTTGTAGGGCTATTTAACCGTTACCAAAAATTATGGTAACATCACTAAAATTACTATTTTTGAATACCCTTGATGATTATGCAAAAATATTGGTATTGTTATGTTAACATTTTTGAAGTGTGTGCATAATAACCTATAGGCAATATTGAAAGCACCAGCATATGAGTTAAGTATTGCAATATGGCTATATGTCATTCTATGCAAATTTTAACATAGCAAGTTATACACAGAAATTAAGAAATAAAACACTTCTAAATAAAATCCCCATGATGAAACATAACTTTTCTTATGACTGAGCACCAAAAGCAAATATGAATTTTCATAAGCCTTTCCCATGATTAAGTTTGTTTTACAAATTCGCCTCGATTCAAGTCTGTTTCAGCCTTAACGTGAGACCTTCTTAAGGAGCTTAAAATTTGAATTGTTGCTATAGAACTTGGGTGAACCAAGTAGGGTCATGTAAAGTAAGTTTTCCAAGGATTACAACGGATGTTCATTTGTCTCATTTGGATTTGTATATCACAAGTTATTGAATTTTTAAAATGCAAAGTTGTCACGGGCCCTTAACGGGTTAGCACTTTAAAGTACTCGGATCTTTTATTTTCCTCACATAAAGTACTTGGATTATGCTACCATGCCAAAGTACACATCCTCTACTTTCTAATAGATGCTTGGTCAAGTACTTTGGAGCTATAATATGAAAGTTACGCAATTTCTAAAATGCAATCCTGTTAAGATTCGTGGCCATGATAGCGACTTAAGGTTGCTCAAATTTTTGATTTTTACAATATAAACATATGAGTTCTTTTGATTTATTTTAAAGTACAAGTTACAAACTATCTAAAACATCTTGAATCGTTCAAATCCGAGCTATATAATTGAAGTTATGAAATTGTTAAAATGCTTGAAGTTCACAGTTTTTACACGTGCGCCAGCGCGATTCAAATTTCACTAAGTGTTGGCACGCGTGGGAGCTCGTCGGAGGCGGCGGCGTTGCTCGCCGGCGACGTGCTAGAGGGCGGCACAGGTGCCAGGCTTGGCCGCCTATCCACGGTTTCATCTCGCGAGTCGAATGGAGGGGTGAGGGATGGCGGACGATGACCGGAGGCTAGCTCGCGGCGGCGGAGGCGGACGGAGGAAACTCCGGCGTGGGAGCTCATGCTCGCCTCGCACGGAATGGGGAGTGGCAGGCGCGGAGAGCATCACCTGCTCGCGGGGAAGCTTGGCACGTGGTCGAGGGAGGAAGAGGGGGCCTTGAAGTAGGAGCTCGTCGGAGGGGTGGCGGTATCCCGATGCACGGCGGCGAGGAGGAAGCGGCCGCCGGCTCCGACCGTGCGTGGCTCTATCCGGTAAGAAGGGAGAAGATCAGTAAGATGCTTGGCCACCACCTGGATGACTCGCCAGCTCATGAGCTCACCTGAAAGCGGCCAATCGAGCTCGACGGCGTTGATGGCGGCGTTGAGAGCTCTTCTCTATGTTTTTGGCAATTGATGCTAGCGAGAGGGAAGGATAGGTCCGGGAAGCGAAGCTGGAGTTGCCCGAGGAGGTGTGGAGCGCTTGCGCACGAAATGAGGGGGGCACTGCGGTTGAAGAGGGGCGGCGCACGGGGAAGACCTAGGGGGTGGCGGCCATGGCGAAAAATGGCGATCGCCATCGACGGCCGTGGACGATTGCTTCGTTCGAAGGGAGGAGACGATGGCCGACGCATGGGGATGGCACGGGGAGCGAGGACGGTGCGGCGCCTAACCGTCATGGGCGCCGGTGGCGAGCGCCGCTGGCTGGTGGCCCCGGCCATCGTGCCATTTCTATTCACGAAGTTCCCACTTATTTACCATTTTGCCATCGAGTTGTTGGTTCTGGTTTTGCCTATAGAATTTAATTCTTTTGATAGTTTTGTAAACCAAAAATTGTGGTTATTCAGTGGATTGTGATGAGCAACTTTTGTTATAGGCAAAAGTTCAAATTTTGCTTGCAAAAATTTACAAAAATTTATGAACAACTGCTGTTTTTAAACATAGTTTGAATTTTCTAGGGAATTGTGCCATGAGAAAAATTACACCAAAATGTCCTCAAATCATGTTTTGATCTCCTCTTCAAGGATCTGCAAAAATATTTGCATACTTTTATTGAGGATCATTGAGTTTTAAATTGTTGGGTTTAAACTAGATTTAAATTTTAAAATTTTCAAATACTCTAATTCATCCTTTCATGTGTTCATTCCTCTAATCAGTGCTCAATTCCTGTAATTAAGGTTTTGACATTGCTTACATGCTATTATGTGACATGGGATGTCACATCGGGCTTAAAAAT